>PVKU01001309.1:104930-317304 GCA_004027475.1 Anoura caudifer
CCTCTTCACCAAAGCTGCAGGGGTCTGCACTCTGGTGAAACCACGTGGAATCTCTCCCTCTGGCAAAGCTGCGAGAGGGTCTCCACTCGGGCAAAGCCTAGTGGCAATTCTCTGCTAAAGCCACATGGTGATTTTCCCTCATGGAGCTGCGGGTCCTGCTCTCTGGTGAAACCGCATGGATCTCTCTAATGGCTGCTGCGTCTCTGTTTTTAAATACTGGCGCCAAACTCCTCTGCAGCCCTATTTCCAACTCCTCCTACAATTGGTTAAACCTGCCAGCATTCCCGTATATTTCCAAGGTTATTGGGATGCCATCATGAGTTTGGGCAGGCGTGTCCTCATTTTCTGGAGCCAATCTTCTCCAAGCTCCCACGCAGGCGCTTTAACTTAGGGTTCCTCCCTCAGTCACGTCCTTGGGGAAGTCCTTTCCATCCCCCTGGCTCAGAGCATGACCACAGCTGTTTAACATATCTATGCAACCAGTTAAAGGTTATAGATATGTTAAATGACCATTCTGGGGGTTATCTGCAAAACCATTGCTATGCAAAACAACTCAATGGCCCTGCTCCATTTGTCCCTTCCCTCAACTCATACCTGTGGGGGAGGGGTGAGGACATCTTATATGTCCCTCTAATATTTCCTGGACACCGTGAGTTCTGGGCCCCATTCCAACTCCCTTTTTGGGGCCCCCCTCTTGGCTGCACCCTGTTATACAACTGTCAAAAAGGAAATGTTGGGTTTCCAGGGCTTGGCCTTTGTCCCACAGAGCAAATGTGGCTTGAGGCTGGCTTACCTCTTTGAATTCCTCTCTTTCTCCTTAAATCTTGCTTTTAAGGAGACTTTCCTTTTTTATCACCTCAGACACATTTTTTTCTTTTTAAAAAACCTTCATTTCATAACATGTAAATTTCAGGTATACAATATTATAATTTGATATCTGAAAATTCTATTGTGTGTTCAGTACCCAGAGTCTGGCTTTTTGTATTTGGCCCTCTCTACGAATTCGCCACCCCCCAGCCCCTTTTCTTCTGGTAACTGCTATTCTATTGTCTGTATCTAGGAGGGTTTTTTAAATTGAATTTTTGGAGTGACATTGGTTAATAAAATTATATAGGTTTCAGGTATACAATTCTATAATATGTCATTTGTTTTTGTGTTGTGTGTTCACCACCCAAACCTCAGATGCAAATTTAAAATCATGTTTCTATGACTCTTGTTGGGAAGGTGGTTGTGGAATCCAGTTTAATATCAGGAAAATAGTATTGAATATTGAATTTTAAATTGTAAAAGCATTACATTCCTTTGCAAAAACATCAACATTTCTAGATTTCTCAGAAGGACATAAATACAAATAAATCTTCTTTTTGCCATTTGATTGCCAGACCTGATGCTCAGTGGTGAACTTTTGTTAATAGTTTCTTATGTGCCTTTGACCCATATTTTTAATGCTTATGTTGGTATGTTCATACTTTATTTTTTTTAACCTCACTGGTGCTTACTTTTTTTTTTTTTTTTAAGAAGAACTCCAGAAGTTGCCCTGCAGGATATTAACTAATTTTGTACTTAAATTTAGTTCTTATTCTACTATCTCTTAAGTCATGATAAATTCCTGGATTTTTCCAGTTCTTTTTGAACCAGCCATACCATCTTGCTGGGTCCCTCATTAATTTTGTAAACAACCATTGATACTGCTGACTTTATTAGGGTGAGCAATGGTTTTATCTTTTTGAAAAGCATACTTTGACATTAGAGACTTGTGGACTATGTTAGTGTTCCTCAGGTACATCGTAGAAATTTATAGAGGGAGTGAACTTGGGAAAAATCTGGGGGAAGGGACAATAAATATGAAAAGAGATCAAATGTTCTTTGAGGAAGTCTTTTTGCCCTAAATCTTTTCCTTTTTTAAAAAAAAAATCATTTAAAAACTAAAAATTTAAATTACGCTTTACAATCAATATTATATTGGTTTCAGGTGTGCAGCATAGCCATTAGACAGTTATATATAATTTACGAAGTGATGTCTCCAGTAAGTCTCGTACCAACCCGACACCATCGGATGGAGGACCCGCAAAGCCCTAAAAATTGTATTCTTAGATGTTTTAAGTTCAGTCACCTTCAAAGTCACCATGCTCTTTATTTGATAGATTACACCTATCGAGGCATTTTTTTCTCACTGCTCAATATGGTTTTTGAACTTATTGATTTGATGCTTTTTAGTGTTTCTGTCATTTTTGTTGTTTGTTTTACCTCTTCCACATTGGCAAATCATTTCCCTTTGAGGACTTTTTTCATCTGGGAAAGCAAAAAAAAAAGTCGCTCAGGGCAAGATCAGGTGAATAGGGAGGGTGGGGCACAAGAGTCCAGCCATTTTTGGTCAAACAGTGCTGAACACTCAGCGTGGTGTGGCTTGTAAATCATCCGTTGCGAAATGGGCAAATGTCTTGAAAGAATCTTCAAAAAATAATTAAACTGAAGCCAAATGCAGCCTCTGTCAGCAGCAGCTGGTACACTGATACGGATGGGTTCCTAGAATACTCATCTAGCAGGGGAAGAATTTACTACAAGGGGCCCACCCTCCAGAAGATAATTCTTGTTTTTTGGTGCCCCCTCATATGTACCTCTGTGATACGAATAATGGGATGCTTGATGTTGCCCCAGAAGTCCTTTAAACTTCCTCATTTTTAAATTTTTTTTTACTGTTCTGATTGGGTGTTTTCCACTACCTTGTCTTCCAAATCACTGGTTAGATACTGTGCTTTATCTAATGTGATGCTGATTTCTTCTAGTTTATTCTTCATTCCAGTAATGCATTCTTCATTTCTAACTGGTTCTTTTTTATTATTTTCTGTGGTTTAAAAAAAAACATTTAAAAATTACAAATATAAAATTATAGTTTACAGTCAATATTTTATTGGTTGACTGTTGAAGTTCTCACTGAGATCTAATGGAGGCTGCTGATTTGGAAATATAAAGCTAAGGGTTTGGGCTACATACCACTTATTAAAGGATAGAAAAGGAGAGGAAAGCTATGTCTTGACAGGCAGTGCCATTCCAGGGTCCTTGGCAACCTTCAGTGTGGCTACCTACAGCCAGGATATCAGAATCAGCAATATGGTAGCACATCGTTGAAGTCACAGAAACATCCCCTTTGGTAGGTTAAATATATTAGTGGGGTGCATGTTTATTAAACAGAATTTCCTTCAGTGAGATGGGCTTTTACCTGTTAAAAGCATTTACCCCCTCCACCCCCACCGGTTGTTTTTCAGTAAGAAGTCAAAAAGTATAAGAAGGATGTTAATATTTGTCCTAACTTCTTTATTTAGACACCGCCAAAAACTTAGGCTATACCTGGTGTTATTTATTTCTAAATTATCATTCATGATACATAACTTTATGACATTTGATATTGTCTATTAAGGAAATACTTGTTGAAAATGCTCTTAATTTTAGTTTTTTTAAAATCTCCTTTCCAAAGTATTTTAAGTAAATGAAATATTAGTGAAAACTATCCTGGAAGAAAATAACATTAGTAATATTTTCAAAGGAGCACTAACTCGATGTATATATTTTTAAAGATTTTATATATTTTTAGGGAGAGGGGAGGAGAAGGGAGAGTGACATCAATGTGTGAGAGAAACATCGATTTGTTGCCTCTCTCACATGCCCCAACCAGGGATTAGCCTGCAACGCACGCCTGTGCACAGACTAGAAATTGAAATAGTGATCTTTGTCTTTGCTGGATGATTGTCAGCTAACAGAGCCACGCTGGTCAGGGTCTAACTTGATATTTTTAAAGGACAATCTAATACTTTCAGTACTTTTACAGTCTTCAAAGCTTGTGTCGTTTTTCTGAGATTCTCTAGGAGCCTGAACGCTCTGGTAGGAGGCTTTCTCTTCTGTGTACTGTCATTCATAGTATAGCTTGGTTTTGGCTTATTGATGTATTAAAATACATTATGTTGGGTTGGCCAAAAAGTCCATTTAGCTTTTTCCATAAAATTAAAGACACATTTTTCATTCTCATCAATAACTTTATTGATTTGGATATTTTAGTATGTTGGCTATCTACCATGTGGTAAAACATTGATTGTTCTCAGTTAATGTCTTGACTTGATCTCTATTAACTTCAGTTGGCCTACCCGACTGTGGAGCATCATTTAGTGCGAAATTCCAGCAGGAAACTTCGTCAACCACTTTTGACACATTCAGTCAGTCACAGCACCTTCTCCATACACTGCACAAATCTTTTTATACATTTCAGTTGCATTTTTACCATTCTTGAAATAATAAAGCGTACAACTCTGAAATTGTTGCTTATTTTCCTTCATCTTCAATATTAAAATGGATGCACAAAAATCACCAGTTTTGATTTTTTTTCCTTAAATGCATGCTGTATAAATATCCCATAGTGGTTTTATCCACCCATCTACTGATGGACACCTGGGCAGCTTCCATATCTTGGAGATTGTAAATAACTCTGTAACACTGCAGTAAACATGCTGGTGCTACCCTTTTGAACAACATGGTTTTAGAGATTGGAAAGTCATGTAACTTTCCTTGTGCACTCATTTTGAAACTTTGCCCTCTTGAGTCTCTCTGGGTGTGGGTGTTTTCTCCACCATGCTATGAATTTCCAAGGAGAACAAGTGTTATGTTGCTGTGGAACCCTAATGAGTGGCTCAGTAGAGGACAACAGAGTGTGTATTAAATAGGTTTAAATAGTAATAAGAGAATAGAGAAATTCAAGAATGAGGTAAAGTGAAATGCATGAACCTATATTGCTCATTTTTCAGGAGGTCAAGTATTTGGAGTGTCTTTAAACACCTCCCTGTTGGAAGAGTAGAAGAGGTGCAGGGGCTTTTTCCTGTCTTCAGATTCCTCAGATTCTATTTCAAGAGACACATCTAACATACATTGAAGAATGAATGGTACCAACAGCTCTTATTTAAATAATCCTTAAGTATGTGGCATGGATAACACGCCACTGAGTAAAGTAGAGGATGTATTTGTTAATCTACCCATGTAAAAAGTATTCACAGATCCTGTGCTAGGTACCACAGTAACAGGTATTGGGGGAGAGATTTAGAAAACAAATATGTAAATAAATAAAACAGAAGATATTACTACTTCAGTCAAGAAATAATAAGGCACTTAGAGTAATGGATAGAGAGTTTTTAAATACAAGAGAAAGTCTCTGTGATGTGGTGATACTTAAGAGATGGAAAGGACAAGGAGCCAGTTAAGAGGAACTTAGACCTAGAGCCCCACTTGGACAGCAGAGACCCTGAGGCCAGGAAACTGTGGCAGGAGGGTAGGACCATCAGAGGTGTGGACAGTGGCCAGGCTTTAAGGGTCTTAAAGGTCATGGTAGGGAGATCGGGTTTTTATTCCAATAAGTGGCTTTTGAAGACCTTCATGCAGGAAATGATATAGTCTGTTTACTTGTTTCAAAGAAGCTGCTCTAGGGAGAATGGATTTAAGGGAGGAAGGAGTAGAAAGGGAAATGAGAAGGGAGACTGTGGTAGTAGACACAGGGATAATGAGGGTGCCTGGGATAAGGACTGAAGTGTAGTTGTAGGGTGAGGAATGGGTAGCATTTGCAGGTACATCGGAGACTTATGGAACATGTTGATGGATTGAATTTGGTGCGTGAGTCAAAAATGACACCAGTGTTTTTTGACCTGAGCTAATAGGTAGATAGTAGTGCCATTAACTGGAATGGAGGAAGATGGTTATTGTTACTGGTTTCTTGCATTTTGAAGAAAACAAAAATATGTATTTTAAACATGTTAATTTGGCTATGTCTAGAGTTTTATAGTTTGTGATTTCAAGCAAGCTGCTGTGTATGTGAGTCTGGAGCTCAGTGGAGAAATGAAGAAGTACTTATCTGTTGTTTATATGCGGATGATACATAAAGCCCTGAGAATGGCTGAGATCCTGGATTGTGTGTGTGTGCAGAGGTAATAGAAAGAAGGACAACAGTGCCCAGAACACTCTGAGAAACTCCAGCCACCATGTATAAAGGCAGCAGAAGCCTGGAAAACAGATTGGGTGGCCAAGTGGGGAAGAGGAGAACCCAGAAAATCTGAGCCTAAGACAGGAAGAGTATTTAAAAGAAGGAAATGGTAACCACATAGAATGCCATTGAGAAGTGGGGCCTGATAGCAGGCTGGAACTGGCAGGAGAGGGTTAGGGTTAGAGTGACCTAGAGAAAAGCAGTTTTTTGGAGTTTGGGTGGCAGAAGCCAGATTAAAGTGAGGTGAATGAATGAATGGTGAAGTAATACTGGCCATGCTTGTCATGAAATAATATGAGATATTTTGCTATAAAAGAAAGGAGAGAAATGGGCAGTAACTGGAGGGGTATCTGAGGTTAAGGATATGGAACCTGTTGAGCAAATGGAGAACCTTAAATTATTGAGGGTTCACAGAAGAAGGAACATTGAATTGGCCCTTGAAAGATGAGGCAGTTCTATGGAGGAGGGGAGCTTTATGAGTGAAGGTCTAGCAATGAACCTGATAGAATCAAGGGCAGATTATGGGCTTATGTTTATGGACTGATGTAACTGACTTACGGGACCACTGTTGGTCAGTAGTAGCAAGTATTAGGGTAGGGACAGATGATGGGAACAGTTGACAACAATGTGATCATAATTTTCCTTTCCTCATACTGGTTATCCAATTATAGTTGATTTTGAACAACTGGGGTCCACTTATAGGTGGATTGTGGCAGACCCTTCTGTGTGGCATGGGCCCAGCTCCCACTCGGAGATGCACAGGGCCCATGCCCACAGATAGGTTCTCTTGTGGGTAGTTAGATTTGCAATATACATAGGCTGTTTTGAGACTTGCTCTTTGCTAAAACTCCCTCACCCTGCAAGTACCTTGCAGAGACCAGTGTAACTGGATCAACCACTTTTGCCTTTTCATTTGCTAATATCCTCCTTCTATGATGTAACGAGGGGCATTGGCTCCTTTGTTGTAACCTGGGGTTGGTGAAGGAAAGGGAGTATTAGAATAAAGGCCTGTCATGGCGGAGGGCACGGCTTTTGCTCCTCTTGAGAGAAAAGCCATGCTGTCGTCCTTATTCCTCCACGGGACTTGGCAGCCTGTGTTTATGTTTTATTTCATCCATAATGATGCGGACACTGCTGGCTGGTGTCTGCATCAGCTGGCGCCCAAACAGGGACTTGAACCCTGGACCCTCAGATTAAAAGTCTGATGCTCTACTGACTGAGTAAAACGTGTTCTTTTAAAAAAAAAAAAAAAAAAAAAAAAGAACACGTTTTAGGGCAGGGTGTGAGGACCTCAATAGCCCCAGATTTGATCTTTGCTTCTATTCTTTCCCTTGAGCCAAAATCATCTGTGTCTGAAAGCTTATAAAGGGGGGTAGGGTAGCACATGCAGCTGCACATCTTGAGGAATAACACCCAATGAGAGGTTTTCTTCTGGTGTTAAAGTAGAAACCACAGTGCTTCCATTATTCATGTTGTGAATGTCCCTGTGGGGATGGGCACAGAAGTCTAGGCAAGCAGTGACCCCAGAGAAAGGATGACCTTCTTTGCTGCCAAGTCAACAGTCTCGGTTGACATGTTCATATCCTACCTGGTTCTGGTAAGCAACTGGAGCATACTGCTTATAAATTGGAGCTAATTGTGTGGCCAAACTTTGTAAATTATCTTCAAGGTTTTTTTCCATGGCCTCATGTCCTGGACAGAATGCTTCCGGTCTCACGGATCTTCTGTCTGGAATATGTCCTTTAGTAATTCTTTCATAGTAGCTATGGAAGGGAGAGCTTGGATCCATTCTAAATCTTCTAGGGCTTGGGCTTCTACCAAATTTGCAGCCATTGAAATACATACTCCATGAATAGCCAAAGGAGAACGAAGCTCCACAAGTCTCTGGATCAATTCCTTGACATGTACAGGAGCGATTTTCATTGAGAGTGCATCTTCGGTCTGTGGGATGACCATTGTATGACTTTAGGTTTTCAGTGAGTTCTGTATACAATCTGTCTGCCATGGGAAGAGGAATGCCATCCCACACCATAATGAGTACCACCCTCACAGCCGTGGAACAGTGATGGGCTGTCCGCTGCCGAACGAAACAGAGAACTTTCTCTTCATTGCTGCTCCTTAAAACCCACTTGTCAATTGGGCACCCATGAGAGCTCTTCCCTTCTTTTCCGGTTTACACTACTATTTCTATCCTTATTGCACTTCCTTGTTGCCCATACCTATTCTCCATGATTTCCCTGACAGCAGCCATACTTGATCCTGCCCCAAGGTGTGTATAATATGGGCCTTTTTTCTTTTTGTATAACTCGATCAAGACAGTTGCAAGTTGGCAATTCAGAATCTTTTGTTGTGGATACCAAGTTTTTTGTAGGATTAGTAAAGAAGCTCATGGCATAATCATTAAAACTTTTCTGTGCATTGTCTACTGGAGAACATTCTGATGCTCCAACACTAGATGTCCAAACAGACGCCCCCTTCACTTTTGGTAGAAACTACTGCAATTCCACCTGAATATACTACATTTACATTCCTGAGAATTTGCGCTGGGTCCAGTAAGGTCACCTGAGAAATGCCAGGCAATGCTGGCAGTCTCTGATGCATGAGTTGGTCATTAACATCCTGCTGGAACTGTGTTTGGTCATTGTCAGCCATCACATTAGCACACTGATTAGTTGGAGAGGAGGGCTGGAGTAAAAGATGAGCATTCTAATTGACATTCACTGTTGATTGTACCTGAGAAATATAAACTTTTTCTGTAAACGACTGTCCATTGGATTCTGTTTGTAACTGTGATACAGGGAGAGAATCCAATGAACCAGCCTTGATCATTTTTTCCTGTTGTAATTCAGGATAGTATCGATCAAATTTAATCTGAGCTAGTGGAGGAAATAATTTTTTCTGTTCTGATGCTGAGCTTGTTTGAGTCAGTGGTTTGCTTACTTTGGTTACGGGAGGAATTGTTCCCAACAGAACAGGAAAGTCGTGAGAACAAAATTGACCAAATCTTTGAAATTTAGATGCCATCCAAATGTCATGTAACTTACTATACTCATGTGACAACTGTTCCTGCTTTTTCTGGTCATTTTCTTGACAACTTACAACTGCAGGCTTCATTTTCCACCTGTCTCTTGGTGGGGCAGGTTTTGTCTTTTCCTGGGTTGTGTTCTTCTGCTTTGTTAGTGGTGAGCTCTGATTATTTTGTACACTGGAAGGTGCTTTCTGTTGTATTGTGCCCTGCTCCTGACTGTATGTGTGCTGCACATTATACTCAACAAAAAGTTGTTGTACTTTCTACATTATTTTCATTTGGTTTTATGTAATTGCATTTAATTATTGATGCAAGTTGTGCTAACTGTGTTGTGACATCTTCCTCTATTTTGCTATGAACTGTATCTTGACATAACGGATCGTCCTTTGAGCCCGACTCTTTACTGCTGCCCAGTGACTGGCTTCAGAGTCCCCGGTCGCTACTTGTTGGTGGCAACTGATGCAGATCCTTGGACAACCATCAAGATCAATTCTACTCGGAGCAACACTTTTACTGGTGTCAATTATACATGAATTTGAATTTGGTATAATAAGAAATACTGAATTTTCCACTTTTGGATATTCTTGTGACTTTGTGGATGCTTGGTTAATAGCTGAGCTGCTATGGGACTTGGAAATGATATTTTGGCCATTGAACACCACTGTGTTGTATGGACTTTGCTTTTCCAAAGATGGACAGTGATGAAGGGTTTGAGGCTCCCCTTGTAAATTTGGTTCTTGGAGGTCTTCTCTTACAGAACAGAGGATAGCTTTACAGCTATTAAGCAAACTAGCAGTCTTCTGCCCTGTTTCTTCATCCTTCTCTGACTCTGATGGTGAGGAATTTTCTGAAGGGGCTTCCGAAAGCTGAGTCAAGGCTTCTATAGCAACCACTTGCTCTAGCGTTAATCTCCTGTCTTTTATTAGGAATAGAAGGCTTGGTTGAACTGGAGAGTCAAGCTTTGGTTCTCTACTTGGTAAATTTTCTAGAGATTTTGGTTGATCACGTTCCTTGGGTGCACTGGTATGACTAAACAAGGTGACGTTTGCAGGCTCTGGAACCGCGTTGGCGTTAGAGCCAGGCTTCTGGAAGACTGAAGCGTTACCCTTCCCTTCAGATGATCACAGCTTGCAGTAGTGGCAATGGGGCTCATGGCATTGTTACGGTTTGCAGTGTCTTTCAGGGGTTTACAGGAATTGTTTTCAAATGCCTTGCCAAATTCTTCAATGTTGAAGTTTTTAAAAGACACACTTGTTTCAGTTGGTAAATAGTATACATTTTTAATGCCATTTCTTACAGTTTGTGCAAACAATTTTTGAGGTTCAAGGAGTTCAGTAAGTCGGCCTTTCTTCCTGTCATCTTCAGAGGTTTTCAGTTTTTCAGCTTCTGTCACAATGGCCTTAACCTCCGCTTTGACATGATCAGGTAAATGTGATTTCTTGTTCTGTGTCCGCTTCTCCACTTCAATACCTGTCATGCCTTCTCCATTCTTAGTTACCTTTTCAGGGGGATGTAGGTTCAATTCCAATTTTTTTTCTTCCCCCTGACCAGATCTACCGTATTCCATGGACTCTGACTTGGGGCCATGTTCTGGTTTGTTCTTAAAATCTGCCTTTAAAACTTTGGGCTTCTTTTCCCTCTGGGGCCTCTTGTTTTCCTTTATAACCTCCAAACGCACAGTGACATGTGGTCTTTTTTCAATTCCTTGCATTTCCTCCTCTTACAGATCTGGTGGCTATACCTTCTGTTCTGGCAGTAAGTACATTCACCACAGTTCGTTTTCTGTTGGCAGGGCTTGCAGACTCCACATGGTTTTTGTTTCTTCTTTGCCGAACTAGGTGGCAAAGTTGTGCAGGATGAAGAGGAGGTACTGGCAGGTGACAGTGGCCTAGACACCACAGTGGTGTTGATCTGGGAGCTCCCTCCTTCCGATTTGTCAGGACCAGCCTGGGAGTATTGGGCAATTCTCTGGGAAGCATGGCTCAGTCCTCTCTCAGGGTCTAATATAAATCCCTGAGTGTTAAGTGGTAGAAATTTTATATGAATTCGCTTCTCATTTTCTATATTGCTTATGGCCACTACTGGAGGTCCCGAATTTATCTCTGAGTTTGATGATGGTCGTGGAGTGTGACCTGAGCCCCAAGACAGAATCTGCACAGTGCCCTGGCCCTTGAGCCTATGTGGGACTGTTCTGGAGAGCAGGCCATTCTGGGAGAGCTTTACAGGAAGCAATTGAGTTTAGAGCAGCAGGAATACAGACGGGGGGTCTGAGGTAGTACCCCCAGCTATGCCAAGGGTTTGCTGATTTAAGATAGCACCAGACACCTCTCCTCGGACTGACACAGCACCAGAGATCTCTGGTGGGTCTGGGGTCTCACCCAGAGCTTCTCCATGAACCGGGCTAGCACGAGGAACTCCCCACTGATGTGGGGAAGGGCTACCGGCCTGCCCTGAGACAGGGATGTTACCGGGAACTTCCTGCTGGTCTGGGGTAGCTTTGACTACCTCTACACAATCTGGCTTCGCACCAAGGGTTTCTCGGTCTGAGTCTGCCACGAGCAATTTTAATAATGAGGTAGGGTATATAGACCCACCAACAGACAGACAGTTTCTAAGGTGTGATTCAGATATAACCTTATTAAAGCTGGAGGTGGGGCAACAATCACTTTCACTTTGGATGAGCTCCAGGTCAGAATCAGAGAGCTTAAGAGATTCTACTTGTGAACCCAATTCTAACTCAGTACTGTCATTCCCCTCAGAGGTCACCTTGGGGGCTTCTCTTTGGAGCAAAGGAGCACATGGGTGTCCTGAGCGAATATGCCAGGGGAATCTCTGGTATTATCTGATGTCTCTTCAGGGGATAGTTCTTCATCACGTGTCCCTTCCAGTGCCCCTTCCAGCGCCCCAGAAAGGCTCTTTGCTGCAGGCTCACTATGAGTAGGAACATTTATTTTGGAATCTTCAGCACTTTGGGACCAAGACTCAGTTGTCCCTTGGCTCTCCCCTGTCACTAAAGATGGATTTTCTATGTCAGTTAGATTCTCTGCATCAGGAGGATCTAGGGGGTCTTGTGTTGGGACAGAATCATTTGCTGAGTGCTTTACTCTGGTGTGAGTAAGCACCTTATCACACTTTTGTTGCTTTTCTAAATTCTTAGGAGGTGAAATTTTCTTAGGTTTGGCAACGGCCACTGGGGGTTGGAAGAGTCGCCTGGTAAGAGAGCTGCTTCGGGGCGTCATTGTGAACCCATTGCAAGTTAAGGACTCTGGGATCTGAAGAAGAACTTGAGCCCTCTCTAAATTCATTTGCGCTGCTGTGGCTCTTGTTAGAAGGCTTCTGACTGGTGCGGGTGGTTTGGGTTCTGCTGTCTTCTTACCATCTCTTTCTTTAATTAATGCTTTATTTTTCTAGCGCTCATTGTCTTGATCGATGCTACATTTTTCTTGGCTGGCTTGGTTGTCTTCTTCAGCTGACTGCTTTTCTTTTTGTTTGAATCTTCCCTCTTGACTAATTTGGAAGACTTTGTGTTGAGGGGTGGAGCCATAGCGGATCCCAGCTTGGTCAGGACGGTCAGGATGCAGGATCTCAGGGCGGGTGGCTGCTTCCCCTGAATCACCCAGACTGGGGCGGGCGTCGTGGGCCGCGGCGCCACCGGTGGTGGGGCTGGGCGCCAAGGTGCCCAGGGAGAGCCAGGGGAAAGCCTCGATGCGCGTGTGTGGGACCTGTGTCACGGATCCAGGCGGCGGCCAAGTGGGGTTCTTTACCCTTCTCGTGCTTCCCCTCTCTCTCCCTGCGCACTCGCGGGAGCAACTTTTCCGCTCATTGCCTTGGCCCCCGCTGAGCGCGGGTCCGGACCGCGAGGTCTGCCGCCGGGCCGTGGTTCCAAGCAGCACCTTGGAGCTGGCGCAGACAGCATGCGGAGAAGGGGATTTCCAGCCAGATCATCTCTGAGATAAGGAACAGCAGCTTCTGTGCCTTTTAGGAGGCTGCCAGCATGCTGTAAGTGGGATAGGGGGTGCCACGTGTTAAAAAATATTAAGAATCCTCCTTGTTTATGCCAGAGCCGTGACCTTTATTGTAAAAATGAAATATAGGTATATTGTCTTTCATATAAAATTAGCCCTTTTCCTCGGAAAACAAAGTACCATTTTTTAACTCAGTATATGTAAATACTGATCATTTCCTTGGGTAAGAACTGGCCATTCTCCTGAAGGAAACAGTTAATCAACAAGTCAAAAAAGGCCCTCGGCGTGCAACCATTTTTTGTCTAAAACATATTTTTTCAGACCACCTCCCCCCTTCCCAACCTCCCCACTTTCCTTGAAAACTGTGGACACATTGCAGCTGGCAGAAACAGCAGGGGCCTTCAGTCAGTCAGATTAAACTGATGATGGCCCTGTATACCCTTACTACCCAACCAGTCAGAAAATTGTAGAATGGGCTTGTCATATTTTTAAAAATCTTTTAAACAGAAAAAAGGAGGAGTCATGAGTCCTTCCCCCTGAAAATTTGATTGTTAGCCATGTTTACCTATAATTTTCTAAATTGTGGTGAATCGCTTTGTACTCCAATTGAGAAACATTTTCAGAAGAAGGAGCCAATGTCATCTTATCCTCAGGTTTTATATAGAGATCCGCTGGGAGATGGCTCTTGGCAGGGCCCTGTAGTTAACTTGGGGAAGAGGGTGTGTGTGTTTCCACCCCTGCAGGTCCTGCCTGGCTGCCAGCCAAAGAGTAAAGCCTTATCGTGAGCGGGACAGACACCAAGCTCTGCTACCGGGAGCTGGGAATCAATCGACTGACAGACCAGATGTCTCAGGTGACCCTGAACACCAGAAAGAAAACGGACGCTTACACGGTCACTTATGGGCCTGTGTCTGCCAACGGAGGAGGTTGGAGCCTGCCCCAATGACAGGGGCCAAGGCTCCAGTGCCTCCTTCAGAGAGCAGCAACCCCTCGATGCCCCGTAATGTTCAATGGTTGAACCCTAAAAACTGTTTCAATGGACTGGACTTACAAGTTTGGGTCCTAGTAGCCCTTGGATTCCCTTTGTCTTAATCCTTATTTGTGCTTTATGATATGTATATATATAAAGGTTGCTTTCTTAAGATTGCATTTGGAAACAGCAAGTAGGTTCCACAGGTTTAACAGTTACTATAATATTTACAAATTAAAAACCTGGGAGATTAAATGTTGGGAACCACACTGCCTGGTCTCAGAGGTTGTAACACCTCATGGCTGGACTGCGTAACAGCCAAAGGGACCCGCTTCTTCTGGGTATGTTCTGCCACAAGGACGTGAGCCACTAAGGAGACAGAGCTTATCTCCCTGGCTGGAGTGCAGCTTCTGCTTCATTCATATCTGGCCTCCAGTGCTTGGTCGGTTAGTCAATGAAGGTTAAGACTCCTCAAGGGTGGGGTTGCGTAAGACAGGCATGACCACGTGGTTGGCCCTCAAGGAAGGACTCAGGGGGCCACAGCAAAAAGAGGGTGATGGACCCTCGCCCCCTGGCTATTCTGACATAGCCCGCGTCCCCATTTCCATCTGGGAGATGTCTTCCTGATCCCCTGCTTCATGGCTCTAATCCACCTAAGCCTGAAAACGATGCCAGAGGTGGACCGGCCCTGTGCTGGAAAGTGCAGGTTCCCTGGGGCAATCAGGCCTGACAAAGAAAGCATAAAATCCTGTGAAGCCTACTTTGCTGATACCCTCCATTTAAATGATAAAGGGCCCAAGTCTGAAATAAGTGTTTCCCCCAAAATTTTATGGCATTTTAGCTATTTAACCCGGACTCAAAATAGGCCCTCAGAGTTCTTTGAATGTTACCTATTTGACCATGACTGCCTAACAATGATTGATTGGGATTAATCTGAGCATGTGGGTCCTTGGAACCATTGTTTGTTCACTGATTATAATAATGTTCTATGTATTTTGATATATTTGCAAATTATTTTCTCAGAGTCATGTGGGAGATCAGGAAACAGCAGGCTTTGTGGGATCATAGTGGTTTTATTAAAATGAAAGGGGGGAGATGTAGCAGACCCTTCTGCAGCCATGGAGCCAGGCCCACAGCCACCACACCTGCAGGACCCGTGCCTCTGGTGGTGACCTGCAGAACGCTACAGCGTCACCCATCGCTGCGCAGGGTCTCTTTGCTGGTCTGAGCCAGATGCGCTGAGGGAGGAGACCTTCCCCGTGCCTAGGCACATTGGCGCACTTACAACCATTTTTTTTTTTTTTAAGTAAATGTATTTGCCAGTAGAGAAAAGACTTTCTGAGAGTTGTGAATGTTCATAAATTTGCCAATCTAAAAGCATGCTATAAGTGGGATAGTGGGTGCCATGTGTTAAAAAATATTTAAAAACCCTCCTTGTTTATGCCAAAGCTATGACCTTTATTGTAAAAATGAAATGTTAGGTATATTGTCTTTCGTGTAAAATTAGCCCTGTTCTGCGGAAAACAAAATACCATTTTTTAACTCAGTATATGTAAATACTGATCATTTCCTTGCGTAAGAACTGGCTATTCTCCCGAAGGAAGTGGTTAATTATTCAAGTCACAAAAGACTCTTGTCATGCAAACATCTTTTGTCTAAAACATATTTTTTCAGGGCACCTACCCCCCTCACATTGCAGCTAGCTGAAACAGCAGGGGGCCAGTCTTTCCAAGCTAAGCTAAAATATACAAGCCCTCTGGCTTGAGGCCTTTAATCATTTAGGATGGCCTCAGCAAATTAAAACTGATAATGGCCCTGTATACCCTTACTACCCAACCAGTCAGAAAATTGTAGAATGGGCTTGTCATATGTTTAAAAATCTTCTTAAGCAGAAAAAATGGAGGAGTCATGAGTCCTTCCCCCCTCAAAAAATTTTTGATTATGTTAGTCATGTTTACCTATAATTTTCTAAATTGTGGTGAATCACTTTGTACTCCAATTGAGAAACATTTTCAGAAGAAGGAGCCAAAGTCATCTTATTCTCAGGTTTTATACAGAGATCCGCTGGGAGATGGCTCTTGGCAGGGCCCTGTAGTTAACTTGGGGAAGAGGGTGTGTGTGTTTCCACCCCTGCAGGTCCTGCCTGGCTGCCAGCCAAAGAGTAAAGCCTTATCGTGAGCGGGACAGACACCAAGCTCTGCTACCGGGAGCTGGGAATCAATCGACTGACAGACCAGATGTCTCAGGTGACCCTGAACACCAGAAAGAAAACGGACGCTTACACGGTCACTTATGGGCCTGTGTCTGCCAACGGAGGACGTTGGGGCCTGCCCCAGTGACAGGGGCTGAGGCTCAGGTGCCTCCTTCAGAGAACAACAACCCCTCGATGCCCCATAATGTTCAGTGGTTGAACCCTAAAAACTGTTTCAATGGACTGAACTTACAAGTTTGGGTCCTAGTAATCCCTTGGATTCCCCTTTTGTCTTAATCCTTATTTGTGCTTTATATGTAAAGGTTGTTCTCTTAAGATTGCATTCAGGAACAGCAAATGGTAGATTCCACAGGATTACAGTTACAATTTCATTTACAAATGAAAAAATTGGGAGATTAAATGTTGGGAACTGCCCTGACTGGTTTCACAGGCTGTAGCACCCCATGGCTAAGGCTGAGTAAGAGCCAAGGGACTCGCTTCTTCTGGGTCTGTTCTGCCAAGAGGACCTGAGCCACTAAGGAGACAGAGCTTATCTCCCTGGCAGGAGCACTGCTTCTGCTTCATCCTTCTCTGGCCTCCAATGCTTGGTCAGTTAGCCAATGACGGGTAAGATTCCCTCAAGGGAGGGGTCGCCTAAGACAGGCATGACCACGTGGTTGGCCCTCAAGGAAGGACTCAGGGGGCCACAGCAAAAAGAGGGTGATGGACCCTCGCCCCCTGGCTATTCTGACATAGCCCGCATCCCCATTTCCATCTGGGAGATGTCTTCCTGATCCCCTGCTTCATGGCTCTAATCCACCTAAGCCTGAAAACGATGCCAGAGGTGGACCGGCCCTGTGCTGGAAAGTGCAGGTTCCCTGGGGCAATCAGGCCTGACAAAGAAAGCATAAAATCCTGTGAAGCCTACTTTGCTGATACCCTCCATTTAAATGATAAAGGGCCCAAGCCTGAAATAAGTGTTTCCCCCAAAATTTTATGGCACTTTAGCTATTTAACCCTGACTCAAAATAGGCCCTCAGAGTTCTTTGAATGTTACCTATTTGACCATTTACTGTCTGACAATGATTGATTGGGATTAATCTGAGCATGTGGGTCCTTGGAACCATTGTTTGTTCACTGATTATAATAATGTTCTATGTATTTTGATATATTTGCAAATTATTTTCTCAGAGTCATGTGGGAGATCAGGAAACAGCAAGCTTTGTGGGATCATAGTGGTTTTATTAAAATGAAAGGGGGGAGATGTGGTAGACCCTTCTGTGTGGTGTGGGCTCAGCTCCTACTCGGAGATGCACAGGACCCACGCCCACAGATAGATTCCTTCGTGGGTAATCAGATTTGCAATATACCTAAACTGCTTTTTGCTGAAAACTCCTTGCAAATGCTTACTGTAACTTCCTAAAATCCATGCTGAGCCTTGCCAGGGTCCAGTGGGACTGGCTCAACCACTTTTGCCGTTTCATTTGCTAATATCCTTCTTCTGTGATGTAATGAGGGGCATTGGCTCCTTTGTTGTAACCAGGGTGGTGAGGAAGAACCATCTTGGAATGTAAAGGGAGTATTAGAATAAAGGTCTGTCATGGCTGAGGTCGCGGCTTTTGCTCCTCTTGAGAGAAAAGCCATGCTGTCGTCCTTTTTCCTCCACCAGACTCGGTAGTCTGTGTATATGTTTTAATTCATCCATAATGATGGGGACACTGCTGGCCGGTGTCTGCATCAGTGGATTTTTAAAAATAGATTCACATGGTACTGTAAATGTATTTTATCTTTGTTAACATTTTTTAAATATTATTTTCTAACAATCATACAGTATATATTACAAATAACATACGAACTATGTGTTAATTGACTATATTATCTGTAGAGGCTGTGGTTAACAGTGGGCCATTAGTAATCAAGTTCTGGGGAAGTCAAAAGTTATATATGAATTTTTTGACTTTGTACCCCCTACCCCTGAATTGTTGAAGGGTCAACTGTAGTCAGTATTTAAAATGAATAATTCAGTTAATGCTTTCCTGAGGTAATGATGGCTTTGATTTGATACTAAGAAACACACTAATATTCAATATATTTCAACATATTCAACCTATTTTGTTTTCTACTATGAATATTTTTTTGATAGTGGACTTAAGTTTTGATTAGAAGACATATGAGTATATGTTGTTTTAAATCCATAATTTTCTTACTGTCTTTTTATCTAAATATCAAGAAGTCATGTGTCATATAGAAGTGCTTTGTTTTTCATCATTGCTGTTGACCTGGTTTTCTTTTTGTTTTATTTGGAAACTTTCTCTAGACATTTTGTGTGTAGAATATGTTATGGCTAAAAGTAACTAGAAGAATGAACTACTCAATCTGTTACTCTGCCATCTCATCTAATATTAGAAATGAGAATAAATGATAGTTTTAAATATATAATTTCTTTAAAAGTCAGTTTCTAGAAAATACACATATTGATGGTTGTATTTTGAAGTTTGGCAGATTCTACAAACAGAACAATATTTAGTTCTTCAATTCTTTGTGTGTCTGTATAATTTAGTGTGGATTTTTGTGGATAAGCCATTAATTGGGATGTGGGTGTATGTTTGTTTTGCCCTACAGGGCATGTTAATTGCTTGGTACTCATTCTTACACCCCCAATTGTTCACTCTAAGTATTTAGTCACCTTGCTAAGAGTAGGTGAAAATGAAAGCTTAAAATAAGCTATAATTATATTCAGCATTGGTGATATATTGCTCTGACAGAGGAATGTAAATTGGATCTGGATATTATACAGTATTAAAGCTGACCTTCTGAGTTTAAGGCATGAAATTTGTTACTTTGTCACATATGATCAATGATATATATTTTCCCCTTTCAAGAAGCTTCTTACATTGATTTTTTTTTTTTTTAGCAAAGTAACTTTGTATTTCCCTAGGTATTCATGTAAGATTATTATTTGGGGTAATTAAAAATAGTTTTCTTATTACAAAAATGTGGGTTTATTTCTGGAAAATAAGTAAGATCATACACAAAAACAAAATGAAGAAAAACCACTTAGAGAGGCGCTGTAATTTCTTGGGTGGAAGCAAGTGTCTACTGAGGAAGCCTTCTTGTTTAATGGTGTTGGTTATTTATTTGAAAGAGTTGGTTAAAGCAAGGAATGATAAAATAAGTGACTCAAATATACTGAAAGCATTTTTTTCTTTTTGGATTTCAAAATATAAACATTTGTTGCTTTTCTTTCCCCCCTCGGACACTTGATGTGGAGCCTTTTCTTGGAGCAGGCACAGGCTGATTGCATAAACCATACCCATAATGCATTGTCATCCTCATGTTGATATTTTTAACATGAAACAGAAATGTAGAGACTCTCACAAAGTAATCTGAGTGTAGAATTCATTTTCTTTTTGGTGATGTCTTTTAAACAATTAATACTTGTGTCCATATCTACTTCTATAGCATTTTTAAAATGTCATCCTTTAAAAAGATTTTTTTTCAAAGCACTAGGGTTAGTTTTCAAAGAAACAGCAACTCTTTTCCCAGTGACATGGTGTCCCAATGATATGTTCATAGAAGTATTATTTTCACAGAAACAAACTTTTTTCCTATGTTTTCCTGATATGTTCCCAATGATAAGTTTATGTAATTTTAATTAATTTACATAATTACAGTAATAATTGCAACTGGCAAAATTTGGAGTGAACACAACCGATTCTTGGTAGGCACATAAGCATGTGGATGAATGAGAGAGTAGAACATCCGCCTGGAATGTTCACTTTGCCATGGTGTTAGCCAGTGTTTCATAAGTAGAATGAAAACCAGCAGGTGATTGAATGAGTTGATTAGGTAGAAAAGGACTAACAATATGTTTAAACAGCACATTATACATGCACACATTTCCTTTATGTGAACAAAAACATATTTTGAACAAAAATAAAAAATGTCACATAACTTTCTACTTTTTAATCTTAAGACATGTTAGGATCTTTGCATGTAAAGATTATAGGCACAGTTTAAAATTTTTTTAATGTATTTTTTCATTACTATTTATCCACTTATAACATTTTTTCCTGCCCACCCCTCCCGCCACCCCTCAATCACCACACTGTTGTCCATGTCCATGAGTCCTTTTTCCTTTTTGCTCAGCCCCTGCATTTCCTACCATACCCTCTGTCCAGGAGCTTTCAGCCTCCTCTCTATCTGAGTATTTCTCTATTTTGTTGTTAGTTCAGTTTGTTCATTAGATTCCACATATGAGTGAAATCATAATGGTATTTTGTCTATGACTGGCTTATTTCACTTAACATTCTCTAGGTCCATTCATGCTGTTGCAAAGGGTAAAATTTTCTTTTTTATGGTTGAGTAGTATTCCATTGTGTAAGTGTCCCATAGTTGTTTTATCCACTCATCTACTCATAGACACTTGGGCTGCTTCCATATCTTGGTGGCTGTAAATAATGCTTCAGTGAACGTAGAGGTGCTTATATTCTTTCAAACTGGTGTTTCAGGTTTCTTCAGATATATTCCCAGAAGTGGGATTTCTGGGTCACAAGGCAGTTCCACTGTTAATATTTTGAGGTATCTTCATACTGCTTTCCACAGTGGCTGTACCAATCTGCATTCACACCAACAGTGCAAAAATGTTCCCCTTTCTCCACATCCTTGCCAGCACTTGTTTGTTGATTTACTGATGATAGCTATTCTGATAGGTGTGAGATGGTATCTTCTTGTAGTTTTAATTTGCATTTTTGTGATGATTAGTGATTTTGAGCATCTTTTTGTCTGTTGGCCATCCATATATCCTCTTTGGAGAAGTGTCTATTCAGGTCCTTGCCCATTTTTTAATGGAATTATTTGTTGTTTTGGTGTTGACTTTTATATGTTCCCCAGAAATAAGCTGCGTTTTTTATATGGCAATAGCTATCAGAAAGGGAAATTAAGAAAAGTCTCATTCACAATTGCTTCAAAAAGAATAACCAAGGATGTGAAAGACCTGTTCTCCAAAAATTGTAAGACACTGAAGAAAGAAGTTGAAAACGATACAAATAGATGGAAGCACATACCATGTTCATGGACAGGAAGAATTTACATCACTAAAATGTCCCTACTACCCAAAGCAATCTATAGATTCAACACAATTCCTATCAAGATACCAATGACATATTTCACAGAACTAGAACAAATATTTCAAAAAATTATATGGAACCACAAAAGGGCCCGAATAGCAGCAACAATCCTAAGAAAGAGGAACAAAGTTGGAGGAATCATACTACCTAATATCAGACTGTACTGGAAGGACTAGTAATCAAAACAGCCTGGTACTGGCATAAAAACAGACACATAGATCAATGGACAGAATAGAGGGCCCAAGGAATAAACCCACACCTTTGTAGTTAATATTTGACAGAGGAAGCAAGTGCATACAGTGGTGTAAAGATAGTCTATCCAATAAATGTTGGGAAAATTGGACAGTTCCATGAAGAAAAATGAAACTAGACCACCTTCTTACACCACATACAAGAATAAATTCAAAATGGATTAAAGACTTAAATGTTAGACCCGAAACCATAAAAATCCCAGAAGAAAACAAAGGAGCAAAATCTTGGACATTGCTCATAGCAGTATTTTATCAGATCTATTTCTCAGGCAAGGGAATCAAAAGAAAAAAAAAATAAACAAATGGGAAAACAACAAAAAGACAACCCATGGAATGAGAGAACATACTTATACATCTAATAAGGGGTTAATATTCAAAATTTAAATTTATAAGGTACAATTTAATTTGAGAGTCTTTTCTACCCCCATACTAGGTTAGTAGGTAGCCATTTAATTTAGCATCCATTGCTTACTTTTGTCACATATATTACACACAACTTTAATTGTTTTATGTACCTGTTCTTGGTTCTCCTTCAGATGTCTCCCATCAAGTCTTTATCCTCTGTTATGTTTATTATCTCGACCCTCACAATTCTGTTTCTCCTTTAATTCTTATGTAATCAGAAATTTACTTCGACAGAGTTATTTGTGAACTGCTCTTGAATTCGGTTTTTTGACTTCACTGCAGCAGTGATTCTTCCTTAGGACTTGTTGTGGTATCTTCATTTGGTTCTTTGTTTGCTATTGCTATTGGTTTTTCTTGGGTGCCCTGGTGAGAGCCTCTGCCTGTTCTCACATTTCAACAGTGGATGTTTCAGACTTGTGTTTCCAGGAAGATGGAGATAAAATTTTCCCCCTTTCCCCTGCTAAGCACAACTAAAACACCTAGACATTATATATGAAACAAATACAAGACAGCACAGAGTCTAGGAAATTTGGGACCCAAGGAAAAACTTGGTGGTGAATTCTTTGGGTTTTCTCTTTGCCTCTTTGATCCTGGATTTGGAGATAAAGAAGTAGGCAACCCAGAAATGCCAATAGACACAAGGAGAAGTCCCCTGATCCCTCAAAGCCTGCTCTCTTAAGCCAAAGGATCATGGAAGGGGCAGCCAGCAATACAGAAAACATTGGCAGTAACCAGACTTTGCTTGCTTAGTGGGGAGCCTGGACTTCGACTCCCATGCAGCAGAAGTGAGGTGCTCTTCCCTCTTCCTACTGGGTTGGTGTCAGAGGAGACTTAGAGAGTCAAAACTTTCACCACAAGCTAGTGCTGGCAAGATCACCCTCTTTCCCTACCTTCCCATTGGAGCCAATGGAGCTTGCAGGGTGAGCATGACAGTGAAGTTGTACTTGTCCCTGCCAGGGAGGTGCTGTGGAGGCCAAGGGGGAGCCTGGGTTCCCATCTGTGTTAAGCAGTAACAGGAACCTCTCTCAGGTGTCAGTGGAAGCCAGGTGAGGAATTTGGATTTATATTCCTACCTGGTGCTTCCCCTTCCTCCACTGGAGCAGTGCCACAGGAGTTCAGCTAAAACCAGGATAAACCCAAAGAAATTCATACTGTACAACACAGTATGACAGTCAAACTTCTGAAAACTAAAGGCAGAAAATTTTTGAAAGCAAGAGATAGCACTTTAGTTATGGAGAAAAACAATTCAAATGACCTTGGTTTTCTCCTCAGGTATTATGAATGTCAAAAGAAAGCAAAATAAGGAGAAAAATAGTTTTCAAATGAAGAAAGGAAAGAACAGTCTGCTCAGGGTCTTATGTACTATGAAAATATCCTCAGGAACTAAGGGGAAATCGAGATATATGCAGATGAAGGAACATCCAGAGAATCCGTGGCCAGCAAGTTAACCTGAAGGGATGGCTAAAGGATATTTTCTAAATAGCAAGGAAATGAGACAGGAAGCCACCTTGAAATACTAGGAAGAAAGGAAGTAAAAATATGAGTAAATGCAATAGACTTTCCTTCTCTTGTGTGTTCAAATTGTTTGATGGTAGAAGCAACAATTGTAACACTGTTTAATGTGTTTCTAAATGTATGTGGGGAAAATACCTAAAACAATTATGCTATAAGTGGAAAGGATAAAGGGAGGTGTATTAGTTTGCTATGAATTCCATACAAAATACTACAGACTAGGTGGTTAAACAACAGAAATTTGTTTTCTCACCACTTGGGAGGCTGGAAGGAAGTCTTAAGTTCAAGGTGCTGGCGGGGTTGGTTTCTTCTTAAGCCTCTCTCTTTGGCTCGCAGGTGGCGCACATCTTGCTATTACATGGCCGTTCCTCTATGGGCATGCATCCCTGGTGTCTCTCCTTCTTACAAAGACCCTAGTCATACTGGATTAGAGCTCTTCCCGTATGATCTCATTTACTCTTAATTCTGTAAAAGCCTTATCTCCAAATGAAGTCATACTATGGATTTGAGCTTCAACATACACTTGTTGAATGGTACCATTCAATCCATAACACAAATGAATTTTTCTATAATTCACTCCAGCTTGTAAAGTGACACCAATAAACTGTGGTATGTTATGATGTAATACCTAGAGCAACCACTAAAAAAGTTATACAAGAGATATACATGACAATAAATAAATCAAAATGGAATTCTAAAACATGTTTAAATAAACTAAAAGAAGGCAGGAAAAAGAAGATAACCTCTCCCAAGAAAAACAACCCTCCCTCCCCAAAGTTAACTGTGGACCAAAGGCTTCACAGAGCCATTCGTTACATTAATTGTGAATAGTTTAAATTGTCAGTTAAAGGAGATTGGCAGAGTGGATATATATAAAAAAAATTAGTTATATGCTTTTTACCAGAAATTTACTTAGAAAATAATGATGTGGGCAGATTAAAAGTAAAACGATAAAACATGCAAACATAAAAGAAAGCATTTGTAGCTATTTAAAATAATTTAGCCTTCACAGTAGAGAAAATAAAGTGATTGATTAATACACAATGATCAAAGGGTCAGTCCACTGACAGACCACTCCTAAATGTGTACATGTCAAACCACAAGTGTGCAGAATATACCAACCAAAAATATAATAGAACTGAAAGGTGAAATAGATAACTCCAAAATTAGATTTGGAGACTTCCCAATCCTCTGTGAATAATTGATGGAACGAGGCAGAAAATGTAGCTATAGAAGAACTCCACACTGCCATAACACCAAAAGACGTGTTTTTAGAACATCCCATGCAACAGTAGTAGAACACACGTTCTTATTCCCACAGAACATCACCAAAGTAGACCATAACCTGGGCCATAAAAGCAAGTTTTATCAAATTAGGAACATTGAAATTGTACTGAATGTGTTCTCTTACCACAGTACATTCAAACTAGAAGTCTCCAAACCTCCGGAAAGTAAACAACACTTCTATATAATCCATGGATCAAAGAAGTAGTTTCAAGGAAAATTTTCAAAAAATACCAAAAATACCCTAAGTAAAGGAAAATATGTTTCAAATTTTGTGGGATACATCTAAGGTAATACTTGAGAGGGAAATTTATAACTGAACATACATTATAAAAGATGGAAAGGCTCAAATTAGTCATTTTAGCTATAACTTTAAAACTCTAGAAAAAGAAGAGAAAAATAAAGGCAAAGCAGTAAGAAGAAAGGAATTATAGATAAGATCAGAAACCAATTAAATTCTGCAGAGAAAACCAAAGGAAATAAATGGCACAAGGAGCTGGTTCTTTTCAAAGATTAATAAATTGTCAAACCTGTATTAATATTGATTAAAAAAAGACACAAAAAACCAGTATCAGGAATGATACAGGGAATCTCACTAGCAACCCCACATTAACAGAGTAATAAAGGAATACTACAAAGAACTTTAAAGACACTTTTGAAAACTTAGATGAAAAAGGTCAATTCTTTGAAAAGAACAATGTACTACAACCCACGTAGTATGAAATAGAATGAATAGTCTTTTGACTCTTAGGAAAATAGAACTACTATTTTACAACTCCTCAAAAGGTCTTCACGTACAGATGATTTTACTGGAGAATTCTACCAAACATTAAAGAAGAATTAATACCAATTGTATACAGTCTCTTCCAGAAAATACATGAGCAGGAAAGAATTCAGGATTTATTTAATGAAGCTGGTACTGATAGTAAAGACAGACAAAGACAGTGTCAAAACAACCCTCAAAGACCCAAATTTATGGACCAATGCCCATCATGAATATAGATAAAAAAATTGTTATTGTAATGGACTTCATCAACAAGGCTAAAGAATAAAAAAGAGTCACAGAACCATATCAGTTGATGCGAAGCATTTGACAAAACTCTCAGGAATACAGGAATAGATGTGGATTGAATTGTGGTCTGTCAGAAAGAAATTAAGTTTTAACCCCCAGCACCTTAGAATGTGACCTGACCTTATTTGAAAATAGGGTCATTGCAGATGTAATTAGTTAAGGTGAGATCATAAGGGAGTAAAGTGGGCTCTCCCGTATAATTTATGTTCTTATAAGAAGAAAAGACAGGATGTCATTCGATGATAGAGTATGGGAATTCTGTATTAACAGCTACCACCAGAGCTTGGAAGAGGCAGGGAAGGATTCTACTCAGTTTCAGAGGAAGGCTAGCCCTGTTGACAATTTGATTTTGGGTTTCCAGCCTCCAGAACTATGAGAATAAGTATGTGTTTTTTTTTTAAATCCTCACCCGAGGATCTGTTTTATTGATTTTGGAGAGGAGGAAGGGAAGAAAAAGAGAGACATTGTTGATGTGAGAGAGAAACATTGATCACTTGCCTCCCATGTATGTGCCCTGACTGGGGATCGACCTGCAACTGTTTGTTGTATGAGATGACAGTCTAACCAGTTAGACACCCAGCCAGGGCGAGAATGTAAATCACCCAGGTTGTGTCACTTTGTTATAGCAACCCTGGGAAACTAATACAGAGGGGTACTTTCTCAACTTGATTACACAAGTTACAAAAATCTTATAGCTAATATTATATTTAATGGTGAAACGCTTTCCCCTTAGGATGGGAACAAGGCAAGGGTATTTGCTCTAACCACTGTTATTCAACAAGTACTAGAAATTCTAGTTAGAGCAATGAGACAAGAAAATGAAATAAAGAGAATATGAATCAGAAAGGAAGAAGTGTTCCCCTTTACAGAGGACATGATTGTTTATGTAGAAAAGTTCAGATTCTATGAAAACTTCTAGAACTAATCAGTGAGTTCAGCAGGATTGCAGGATTCAAGACAAACAAAAAACAATTATATTTTGCAAGATGAAAAAGTTCTTGAGATCTTTTCTACAACAATGTGCATATAGTAACAATACTGTACTATACACTTAAATATTAAGAGGGTATATTTATAATGTGTTTTTTTTTTAACCTGAAAAACAAATCAATTGTATTTCTATATACTAGCAGTGAACTTTTGGAAAACAACATCATTTACTACTACTGCTCAAAAACAAACACTCTGGTATAAATCTAAATTTATGTATATGACTTTTATGTGTAAAACTACAAAATAATGGTGAAAGAAATCAAATTAAGTTCTAAATAAATGGAGAGATAACCCCATGATCATGAGTGAGGAGACTCAACTCATTCGAGTTGTTGGCAGAATTCAATCTCTTGCAGTTGTGTAACTGACATACCTATTTTCTTGATAGTTACCAACTTAGGGTTATTTCAGGTTTTTGAGTCCACCCACATTCCGTAGCTCATGTTTCTCTTCCTCTGTCTTAAAAGCTTGTAAAGGCAGGTTGAGTTGCTCTCATGGTTTGAATCTCTTCCGTCTCAGATTGCCTGCCCAGCTGGGAATAGGTCTTAGCCTTTAAGAATCCTGTAATTAGATTGGACCCACCTGGATAATGGAGGATCATTTGTGTATTTTAACAATCTAATTAGCAACCTTAATTCCACCTGCAACCGTAATTTTCCTTTTAATTTCTCTTTGTAACGCAATGTAAATATTCATAGCTTTTGGTGTTAGGGGATGGCCATCTTTGGGGGGAGGGCAGAGGTGGGCTTCCTTTGCCTAACACAAATATTTGCCTGATCGTTTAATGACTTCCCATTGCCCATGGTGTTAGATACAGTTTTATCAAAATCAGGCTCCTTCCTACCTGTTTGGTTTTATCTCTGATATAGCCGGTGGTCAGTACAGGCCGCATCTTTAACATTTAATGTCTTTGCATGTATTTCCTCCTAACTTGGTCGCTCAAGACTCAGGTCAGACATCAGCAGCTTTGTTCCCAAGAGGTAGATGATTATAACACTTACTATTACATTATGGAAATAATTTTGTTTAACATTATTTCAACCACTGGTTTGTGATCCTTTCAAGGGCAGATAACATGTTTTACTCAGTTTTGTTTTTCTCATATGTAGTACAGTGTTAATATTAAGCACATAGGGAGCCCTTATTAAAGGCTGGCTGACTTGGTTAATGAGCACTTGAGGTTTAGTAGTAATGAAACCACCCTTTCAGCAGCAGTCAATCAAGTCCTAAAGTGTGATGTAGGACAGAGTCTTTAGATTCATCATCCTTGGTTCGGTATGGATAAGTACCAGTTTCAAAATCAGAATTGATGTTCCTGGCATGAAGTTTGAGACAGGTTCAATGATGCTACGTAGAACACGTCATCTCTTTGTGTCTTTTTCTATGTAAATAAGGTAAGGGTATCAGGAGACCGGTGTATCAGGAGACCTAGATGCTGTTTCAAGTGAACTTAACCTTTCTGCGTATTCCTTTTCTTCTGTATAAAATTGGAAGGTGATTCAGTTTCATTCTAAAGCCATTTATTCAGTGTAGTCTGTCCCTGGTGCTGGAGATATAAAGACAAAGAAGGAACGTCCCTCTTCTCCAGTTGTATGCCTCAGGTAAGATTGTTCTCAAGATTGGTAGGTTTGTTTCAGCTCTGACAATCTGTGATATATTTGTCTTTCCCCTCCTTAGGGCACATTTGGGAAGAGTTAATAACTTGAACTTTAGTCTGTAGAAAACATACACATATAGTGCTTTGTTCCTTTGGCTGGGAAGTAAATCTGAGACTTGACTATCTATTGCCTCTTGTGCTCTACGAGGTGATTGTATTTGCTTCATAAAGCCAACAATACTTTGGAAATCATTTTGCACACTTCTGATTTCATCCTCTGTCTTTGGAAGCAATAACTGAATTTCAAAGCCTAAGCTGCTTTGAACATTTAAAGGTGGTTTAAACATTTAATCCTAGAGACCTGCTCTTCCTTCTCTTTTTTCTCTTCTTCTTTTACCTCTTCTTCTTTTACCTCTTCACCTTCTCTTTTCTCCTACACTGAGACCCCTATTATGAAGTGCTAAATAGTAATAAATATACTTAGATGTTTCTCTTGAAGCAATTAAGAGTTTCATATTTCCTGTTACAGAATTTTAAGAAGTAGATTTTGTTTTAAACTAGTGCTTAACACATTACTTTTTGCTTTCTAAAGCAGTTTTTTCCCAATGCAAATGCGATGCTAATCTCTGTGCCATTTCTATCACGAAGAAAAAAACATTTGCACAATGCTCATTCATCCATGAATACGGTTTATAGTTGAGCCACGTAATGCCTGATGGCACTCTGCTGACAGGCCCAGAATAAATAGTACAGATTTTGTTTCCTGAAGATTGATTATTTATAGATCAGTTGATTATTTTTTTCCAGGTTGCTTCTTGCACTGATGATGAGAAATTTTTTACTTTTGTAGAAAGCTATGGATTTCAATAAACCTCTGTCAGGACCGCAGACCTACCTACTCAATATCACTTTTTATCTTGAACATCTTTTCCGGAAGAGAGAGGAACTGGTATTTGCCCCTGTCCTTAAAAATAACATCGCTGAAAACAGTAGGGGTGGGGGCGAATGTTTTGAGAGAACGGGTTTGTGGGTGATAACTTGTTAATACAACAGTATGTTGGCCTTTCAGTTTTTTAGGAAAACAGGAAGACTTTTCATGCCTATTTAATTTGTGTTTCAGTATTACTCTTTCAGTGAGTACTTTCATCAGCTTCCTTTTTATGTTAAATATAGTGTTTCTTTTGTTATCAAGCATCCTAGTTTCTGCTCTCCACACCCTGTCCCACATTCTTGTTTTTGATGTTTTATGAAATGCAGTCTGCCTTTGATAGGACTGTTACCATCCTCTTTGATTTTATTGTTGTTGATAAATTACTTCCCACCATGAGTTAAGAGGCTGGAGTATAAAGTAATTAGGTAGGACGCCTCTTTACATTTAACTGTGTTTTATAGAGAATTAGTTTGTGTGTAATACACATGAACAGAAGTAAGTTTTACTTCAATGATTCATATTTTACTAGAAGAGACTTTTATGTATTGGGTTGAAAATGGTCGATTTGAGAATGTATTTTTGTGAGGCCCCCCCCATATTGTAGATACAGTTGTCGTATTAGTGGTGATACATTTTTTAAATAGCCATGTTCTATTAACTGCTCAGACCAGAAGACTTAGCTTGATTTACCTGGGTTAATAGGCTTTCTAAACTGTACAGTGCACTCTAAGATAAGCATATTAAATTCAACGAGGTCTTTTTGTTATATTAACGTAATTTTAAATTTGTATATTTTGGTATAAGGCAGTTTTAGGAATAGTAACTTTATTGTCCACAATGATTGAAGATGATAGTAGTGTGAGTCATCCTAAACTGTTCATATTAGCTTTAGAATGTTTTTATGGATGTGGTTTTGAATATAGAGATTGCTAAAAATTGACTTCAAACAACACACTGAAGCCCCACTGCGAGGCACTGACACGGGAGGGCCTGACGAACAGAGCCTGTCCACACATGTCAGGGCCAGCCCACGCAGAACTCAAATCACTCCTGAGGTGTTTGGTTTCAAGCTTCCCTGCTGCAGGTGAAATAAGAATAAATACAGAATAGGAGACAGCAAGACAAACAGTTAAGCGGGATGCCCTAGGTGTTTTCATGAAACATGAAAGAAGGAAATGAAATGCCTACTGGTAATGTGTGTTGCTCATGGAGCAGAGCGAACTCTTCACTTTTGAAGTAGCATTCTGGTTTGAAAACACCAACTTCTTGTTAACTTTTTTCTCCCCTTAACTGTGATAGTGACTTTCATCTTTTCTTTTACAGAGGAGTGTCGTTATTTTGAAGCGCATCCTTGAATTAGTTATTCCTTGGTTTTCACAGAGAATAGGCAAATAAAAATAACCTGAGAAGAGTCTGCAATCTAAATGAAAAATTGTGTTTTTTGGGGGGTAGGAAAATCAGAAATTCTAAATACTTATAGGTGATTAAACTGTGTTTACAGAAGTGAACAAATTAAGGGAGATTTTTATTTTTCATGTAAAATGGTACATTTTTACCCTTCTTATTTTCATGGGAAATGTTATATTGTATTTTAAGACAATAGTATTATATCTTGGTTATATGACTTAAACTTGTTTTTATTCTTTATAATGTGCTGTTTTTGATTATTGGATAAAATTTTGTTTTTAACATTTCATTTTTCTTTTTTACATTTTATTTTCATTTTTGATTTTAGATGGGAAGGGGGGGTGAAAGGGCAAGAAACACTGAAGTGAGAGGGAAACATCGATTGGTTGCCTTCCATACATGCCCCAGGGGATCAAACCTGCAATCCAGGCATGGGCCCCTGACCGGTAATCTAACCTGGAGTCAAACCAGCAACCTTTTGGTTTGCAAGATGTTGCTCAACCAGCGATCCACCCTGGCCAGGGCAACATTTCATTTTCCAAAGGCCACACACATGCACACACACACAAAATCATACATACGTATGAAGATATATACAAAGAGATATACACACATATATTTTTTGCTTTCTTCTTGTTTTCATTTTATTTATTGACTTAGGCATTCCAAATCACCACTGGAAAAATGTATTATTTCCATGAAGGTGGATTTTCTATAGTCTCCGTGAGCTGTTGTCTGTTGGCAGTGATGTCCTAATTACATACATTGTATCTATAGGCTTCTGGAATAGGGGTGGTTTGGTGAGGATGAAAATACTCATTTAAAAAATAATGAAGAAGCTTTAAAAAATTGAACTTTGAAACTTAGGAAATTCTCAGCAATTATAAGGATGCACACCACTCATTGCATTTTTGCTCCATCACAACTAAGACTATGAATTATGAATGGTTCTGTACAAGGTATTATTCTTATATTGTCTTTATGATTAGAATATAACTACTGTAAAATATGTGCGATAGTCTTATGATATTCCACTCTGAGAATACTAACACTATATAACAATGCTTTTCTTGTTTTTCAGTTGGGTGCAAAGCTTTGGCCATGAGGGGCTCGGGTTATTATTGGACATTTTGGAAAAACTGATTAGTAGCAAAATGTAAGTATTGTTAATTATCTTCACTTAAGCTACATTTGCATGTCCAATTATAATTCTAACACTGACGTCTTTTATGCCAATGCAGACAAGAAAACATTGTAAAGAAGAATCAGCACAAAGTCATACAGTGTCTGAAGGCTTTGATGAATACCCAGGTGTGTACATGGTTAATCATATCATATTCATTTTTTACGGGTTCTTCTAGAATTTTTAAGAATTAGAGTTGTGTAATAAAGAATCTGCACTTAAGGGATGTACTGTTTAGTACATAATAGAAAAAATACTGAATTGCATAATTGTCACTTTTGTATAAAAACCATTATCTCCCAGCAGAGAAGCTTGGGGATAAATGGACCTTCTTTTGGCCCTTAACTTCTCATGTGTAGTTTAATTCTCTCCCTCCCTGTCTCTCTCCTTCCCTTTCCGTCCTTCTTTTTGTCCTTCTCTCTTTTCCCTCCTCACTCCCTTCCTCGTGCTCTCTCTTAATTTTTGAAACTATAACCTGAATCACCTTTGAAATCATACATGATTATTAAATGGGGTTTGCACGAATATTCATTACTGAAGAATCAAGTTGGAAAGGCTTAATTTTTATAGTTTAGGAATTCAACTGTATAATGCAATTAATGAAAATGATAAAACAGGTCCCAGAAATGGAGCAGTTTTGCTTAATACACATATTATTGAGACCAAAGGTAATATGTCAGATCTGCAGAGTTTGCATGTTCAAAGAGGAAACATCAGAAGAGAGAAACACTCTAAGCTCTTTACTGAAGTTAGATTTTCTGAAAGGGTTTCTTTTATACTGTTAATTGAAGAAATTTCTCTACCCATGCCATGTCTTTAGCTCCAACATCTAAACGCATTTACCTCATGATGTGTAAGTAATGTTAGGTATTTTAGTTGCTGTTAGACAGCAGGAGAGGAAATTGTACTTATGATGGTGTGATGATTTGTGTTTTAAAACAAACTGTACATTTCTGATGAATTTTATTTTTAATATTTTGCCTTACTCGGGTTTTCAGAATAAACCTTTAGAAGACTTCATATATAAGTACTGATATTTAAATCATTAACATTTATTTTATGTATTTTTACTAAATATAGCAAATATTTATGCTTTCTAATTATTTTTATCTCACTGAATTATTTATGTAGTTTTTAGCGTTTTCTGGAGCTCAGTTTTCTATTTTTAACCAGTGAAATATTTTTCTCCTCTCTCACCCCTTCTAATTAGATAAGATTTTCAAGGAAAAAATATCTGCTGTAGAAATCAAACTTCTTTCTATTGTTCTGTGTGAAGTAGATTTTAGGTATTTTGTAGACTATATTAAGAATAAATGAACAAAGGAATCAGAAACTACTGATAGGGAGAGGTGTTTTCATATTGTGAGTACATAGTACTGCTTTAGGAAGCTCCTTTGAAAGTGAAAATGGAGAAATTGAACATTTCACTAGTGGTAGAAGGTCTGAGAGGAGAGAAAGCCCAGAACCATTTTTTTCAAACCAGAAGGGCAGGAGGATCCTAATTTGAGAAGAATTTCAGGGTTACAGTGAGATGGCATATTGAAAATAATATTCCTATTTTTTTTGAGACTGGATGGGACAGGGAGTAAACTTTGTATGTGTTTATATTCTAATTAATATAATGTTACTTTTTATAACAACTCAGTGTTGCTTATAGTTTGTATATGTGGACCTGAGATATCTTGCTATTTGTATTTCTTAATATCACTTGTGCTAGTTGGAATGAAAAGTTTAGTTACTGATACTTGGAATTAGTATTATATTCTGTCTGAAATTTTTGGTAAGGCTTTTTCTTCTTTCCCAAGACCCGTTGATGATTTTCTCTATACCTCCTTGTGTAGCCTTCCTTTTTAAGAGGTTATTGAGTGATGAACAATATAGGCGTTAGAGAAGATAGTGTGGCAACTTATTTTGAACTAGTAAGTATTTATATAATTAAGCAAATTTGATAATATATGAGAGTGAATTTCTTATAACACTGAAGTGGACTAATTTTTTAAATGGAAAAAGACTGTGAATGATAGGAAGAAAATAAAAGTGAGGATGAAAAGTTAATTTATTGAAATTAAAAGGTGAGTAGAAGAGGGGTTTCCTTTTGGTTAGCTAAGTTTTTGTGTGTGGCTTTGAGTAGCACACCCCAGCAAGGGTGCTTAGCTCCTACTGGGGTTAACTCCCTGGTGCTGGTGGGGGTGGGGGAGGTGTTCAGCAGCAGAATGCATGTAGTGTCAGGTGGGCGTCCTCTACAGGAATTTAGGTTACTAACCTTCCCCTACTAACACTTCCTCATTGGCCTGCACTTCCCTCTATTAGGTAATAATAGGCCTCATGTAGAATGCAGATGGAATCTGACACCAGCCCTCAGTTTAGAACACGTGTTTTCTTAGAATCCGGAGTGGGTCTTTGACATTGGTTAGGAGACTTCCTTAGACCTTCCAAAAGTTGTCACCACCTCTGTAACCTTATAAAAGCCTTCGCTTAACGCACCGTATATGCCATCACTGGTAAGTCGGCTAATTCTCCCACAGAGTCGACATTTTTTGTTTTGCTTTGCTTTGTGTTTTAAGTAATTGGATGAGAGTAATTTTATACAAGTAGGCAGCAATTCTATCTTCAGTTCTAGATATTGAATATTGACAACTGGCTTCATTCCACACTTAAACTGATAGCTACACATTTTTACATTAGCAAAATCAGAGAATACTGCCTGTGATGGAGTCTTGGGGGTCACAGGATAATGGTCAAAATCATGAGATCAGAGAATGCTGCTGTTCTGTGCTTCCTACGTGATGGTTTAGGGCTTGACACAGGGAAGTTAGCTGTAGTGTTACTCAGGGGAAAGCGGTGTGAAAATCTCTTGAGTGGCTGGAGGAACCGCAGGGTTCTGATTCCAGGAAGGCACTCAGTGGCTAACGCTAGCCAAGGGGCTGGGAAATGAGCGGAAAATGCTGGAGGCAGGCTTTTCTCAGTCCTCAGGTTTCTGAAGACAGAGCCAGTCCTTTGTGCTTGGTAACTGTTGACTGATTGAATTTTTGAATTGGATCTAAGCGGTATATTATAAGCCCCTGACAATTTCCTGGAATGATTATTGAGGCATATTGTAGTCTCTGGTCCCACGCCTGCTTTTTCATTCTTTGTCTGCAGGTGTGAAACAAACCCAAGAAATCACAGAAGTGAGCATTTCCAGGCCAGTGTAGTTGTTTCTGTAACTTTTCCAGTGACCAACAAGACAGAGAAGTCTTCCCCAAAATCGTATCCTGGTGCTTTTGATCCCCTGTCCCTCCTTCTTTTTACCTGTGTTCCCTAATTTAAAGCAAATGCAGTATTTCCGCACGGTGTGAAGGCCTCTTTACATAAAAGCTATTTATAATGAGGAAGTTATAACTAAAATCTCAACACTCAAAACATTTGGGTCTAAGCTTGTTATAGATTCAACTATGATACATATGTCTAGTGCTAATTTTTAGTGTAAGCCATAGTTCATAGGTTCATAATTGGGATAAGGCCTTTTTTAATTCTTAGGAGTAACTATAATCTACCAGTTTCTCACTTCTAGAGGAATCTCTGGGATGCGTGGTAGATAAATGGTATTGTTTTATTACTTCTCTGAATTCTTTGTTATTTGATACTTGTCTTCCATAGATTGTAAAGGGTCCTTAAACAATGTATACATCCTTACATCAAAACACTAAGTCATTAACATAACTTCTATCTTCTAATTGGATGTGACATCTTGGCAGTAGCAAACAAACTTTGTTCTTATGCCAAATCGTCCCAGTTTTATAATGTGTTTACAACGAACTACACTGTGTTTCTGATGATAAATATTCCAATCAGAAAACATATGCTCCTTATGGCAGTTTCTATATGGTATGTGCCCAAATCATCCTTCAGCTTTTTCTGTTTTTGAATGAGGTGTTACTCTCTGGGCCTGCACTGTATGATGTGATTGCTATATGCATGTGGCTATTGAGAATTTGAAATGTGTCTAATCAGAGTTGAAATGTGCTGTAAGTATAAAATACATACTAGATTACACTACTTAGGGGGGGAGTAGTGTAATCCCCCCCAATGTCTCATCAACAAATGTTTTATTTAGATTATATGTTAAAATGATATTGTTTTGGATGTATTGAAATAAGTTTATTAAAACTAGTTTTCATTTTTGCTTGTAAATTTTCATTGCACATGCAGCTCACGGCATATTTCTCTGGGACAGTGTGCGGCTTCTTGTGGTAGTGTGTGTCTCTTACCAATCTTCTCACCGCACCCCCTGCCCCCCACCCGCCCAGAAGAATCCTGATGGCCTAAGTGTCTACTGCACTGTCTGACTTTTTATTTTGTATGTTTCTGTTGGGAAATCTTAATATTTTACACTGCTTCTTTCTCCAGTTGACTGCTTATCTATGTTAATAATTAATCAGTCAGTATTGTAAAATCATCTTTGAATGGTTATTTGTATTTGGTTGATTCTCACATTTCTTGATATAAAGTGTATACTTCTATGAATTTTTAGGATGTTTATATTCGTTATATTTTTTAGCTTTAGTAGTTGTAAAAATATAAATTCTATAAACTTTTTTTAATAACTACATTTTCTTCAGAACACTATATTTTTAAAACTAACTGTTAACATTTAACCTCTCATTTCCAAAATATTATAGTATGGCTTGGAAAGGATTATGAGTGAAGAGCGGAGTCTTTCTTTATTAGCCAAGGCGATCGATCCTGAGCACCCCAGTATGATGACAGATGTGGTCAAGCTCCTCTCTGCAGTGTGCATTGTTGGGGAGGAAAGCATGTGAGTCTTCTGAACTTATTTCTCTATTACATAATGATTTAAGACAAGGTGATTTATATAATATTTTCATTATCTATTGTTTTTTTATTTTTTAATTATATTTTATTGATCATGCTATTACAGTTGTCCCATTTCTCCCCCATCACTCCCCTCCACCCTGCATACCCCCTCCCACCCACACTCCCCCCGCTTAGTTCATGCCCATGTGTCATGAGTTCTTTAGCTTCTACTCTTCCCACACTATTCTTGCCTTCCTCCTGTCTATTTTCTATCCCCCGTCTATGCTACTTAATCTCTGTACCTTTTCCCCCCCTCTCTCCTCCTCCCACTCCCCTGTTGCTAACCCTCCATGTGATCTCCATTTCTGTGTTTCTGCTCCTGGTCTAGCTGTTTGCTTAGTTTGCTTTTGTTTTAGATGTGGTTGTTAATATCTGTGAGTTTGCTATCTTTTTACTGTCATATCTATTATCTTCTTTTTCTTAGATAAGGGCCTGGTGATGATGAACTCTTTTAACTAGACCTTATCTGAGAAGTGCTTTATCTTCCCTTCCATTCTAAATGACAGCTTTGTTGGATAGAGCAATCGTGGATGTAGGTCCTTGACTTTCATGACTTAGAACACTTCTTTCCAGCCTTTTCTTGCCTATAAGGTCTCTTTTTGAGAAATCAACTGACAGTCTGATGGTAACTCCTTTGTGGGTGACTGTCCCCTTATCCCTTGATGCTTCTAGAATTCTCTCCTTCATTTTAATCTTGGCTAATGTAATGATGATGTGCCTTGGGTCCACCTTCTTTGGAACTCTCTGAGCTTCTTGGACTTCCTGGAAGTCTATTTCCTTTGCCAGATTGGGGAAGTTCTCCTTTATTATTTGTTCAAATAAGTTTTCCACTGGTTGCTCTTGCTCTTCCCCTTCTGGTACCCCTGTAATTCGGATGTTGGGACGTTTAAAGATGTCCTGGAGGTTCCTAAGCCTTTCCATATTTATTTGAATTCTTGCTTCTTCCTTCTTTTCTGTTTGTTTGTTTTTTTCTTCCATCTGGTCCACTCCATTGATTTGAGTCCCAGTTTTCCTCCCATCACTGTTGGTTCCCTGTCCGTTTTTCTTCATTTCACTTATTATAACCTCCATTTGTTCATCTAATTTGCGACCAAAATCAACCAATTCTGTGAGCTTCCTAATCACCAGTGCTTTGAACTGTGCTTCTGATAGGTTGGCTACCTCCTGGTTGCTTAGATGAATTAGGTCTGGGTCCCCGATCTGTTCTCCTGTTTGAGTCATCCTTGTTTTTTTTTTTTGGTCTTATCTATTCTGTTTTAGACTGGAATTTAAATAAATGAAGTATACTTAAGCAACTGATTTAGATTCATGTAAGCCAGCAGTCCCCAACGTTTTTGGCACCAGGGACCAGTTTTGCTGAAGACAGTTTTTCCATGGACTGGGGCAGTGCATGGCTTTATGGCTTGCCACGAGATGCAGCTTACCTGTCACTTGCCACTCACGGATATGAGTCTGCAAGTAATTACTTTGTTAGGGTCTCTATGGAGTCAAACCTCTCTGCTAATGGTAATCTGCATTTGCACCACTACAGTTGTTGAGCTAGCTCAGCTCCACCTCATATCATCAGGCATTAGATTCTCATAAGGAGTTGCAGCCTAGATCCCTCGCGTATGCTGTTCACATTTGGGTTCACGCTCCTGTGAGAAATCTAGTGCTGCTGCCGATCTGACAGGAGGCAGAGTCCAGGCAGTAATGTCAGCGGTGGGGAGCTGCTGAAAATGCAGAGGGAGCTTTGTTGTCTGCTCACCTCCCGCTGTGCGGCCGGGTTCCTAAAGGGCTGTGGACTGGTACTGGTCCGTGGCCCAGGGTTTGGGGACCCCTGATATAGGCTGTGAGATAGTGACTTCTTCATCTTATTTATTTTAAACTGTTCTGAAATCAAACCCTAAATAAAAGTTCTAAGTGAAGATTTGAAAAATATGCTAATACGTTCTGCTTTGTATGTTTTTTTTCAGATAGATTCAAAGTGTAGGTCATGTATATTCCCTTATAAAAAAGCAAAGATACTATTTGAAAATCTGTTTGGAAGGCAGATTTAAAAAGGGACATATGGAATTGCATTTTACTGGTTGAGGGTACAAAGTTCTTGACCATAAAATATATACTGAAGCTTTTAAAGACATTATTATTCATGTTAGGGCTGTAACTAAAGACTATTACATACATATTAAAAGAATTATAAAGATGAACTTTTAAAAAAAAATAAGATTGGGGGTTCTTGTCACAAGGAACCATTTAAAAATTACATAAAATGGTTTTTTAAAAGAATAAAGAGGTAAAAACCAAAAAGCCAGAGACAAACGGAAATAGCCCTCTCAGGTAAGGACAGACAGATCCCTGGAAGTGGCTCCTCCTGCACGCAATGGGACATTGTCCGTGTGGTGATCCTGCTGTGGCTGGTGACTATCCAGCCTCTCAATATGGATGTAGTTGGAGAGTCAACAGGTGGCAGAACTCAGCCCTGCCCTTCTGTCCCCATACGTACCTACGAGAGTTTCTGTGGGTGAGCCGTACCTGCTGCAATCCCAGCATGCAAGCCGGGCATACAGCCTAAGCACTTTTCACCTCCTATGGCCTTAAAAAGGCCAGGTTAATTTTGGTATAGAAACCTATGAGTAAATATAGTGTCTTCTTTATTGAATATGTTGGGGTGATGTTATTAAAATTATATAGATTTCAGGGGTACAATTCTATAATACATCATCAAAATATATTGTATTGTGTGTTTACTACCCCAAGTCAAGTTTCCTTCTAGAGTGAATTTAATGTTGTCATATAAGATTCTTCCTGTGCTCCCTCTCTCCCTCTCTCCTCCTTCCTTTGCTTCCCTTCTTCCTTTGTCTGTTTCTCCCACACTTCCTATTTCTTCTCTCCCTTCCCACTTTCCTTTTTCTTCTCTCTCCCTTTCCTTCTTCTTTCCTCTTTTTCTTTCTCCTTTTTTCCTTATCTTTTTTCTTGTTTTTTCCCCCTCCTATTCTCTTTCCTCTTCCCCTAGTTCCATATTATTTCTATTATTTTTTAATTTCAGAATAGGACTCAAAATGACATAAATATTGATAACTCTTAGGACCACCTGTTTGTGCTCACAAACTATGAAACCATGTGAGCTTCTATTGTGTGTTCGGTTCTGTGAACACAGCTATTTGTTTTAAAGGAGAAGCCAAAGTAGTTTCTGGTAAACTTTTTTTTATATTTGACTATAATTTCTTGCTAGTATATATTTGTGGCTACAAGAACTTCAGTTACTTATATTTGAGAGGAAATAAAGTGTAGTGCTTATGAGCATTTATATGGTGCTTATGACACAGACTGTATAGTTTTAGATCCTTGCTCTATCTTTTAATAGATGGAGGATAAATTGCTTAACCTTTTCTGCCTCAGTTGCCCAATTTGTAATACGGGGTAATGATATACCTAACTCATAGAATTATAGACATTAAAATGAGTTACTGTTTGTAAACTGGTTCAATTAGTGCCTGATGTGTAGTAAGCACTATATAAATGCTTGATAAATGAACATCATCATAGGGTTATTATGAGGAATAAATAAATCAAAATGTTGTAACATGCTTAGAGCATTGCTTGACACATACTGTGTAAAACTACTGATGTGTACTGAGTAATCTACTTTTAAATGTTCTTGGTTGCCTGGAAGAAGTAGTGACTACAGAGTTTATTAAATCAAGCAATTGGATTATAGCATTTGGGTTATTCTCAGTTTGCAATTTAATTATTAATAAATTCAAAATTTTCAATAGCCTTGAAGAGGTTTTAGAAGCTTTAACATCAGCTGGAGAAGAAAGAAGAATTGACAGATTTTCTTCTATTGTGAAAGGTCTTCGGCACAATTCAGCTCAACTGCAAGTAGGTGTCACGTACATCACGCACATTGTTTTGTAACCTGTTTTCTGGTTGGTTCGTATTCAGTACGATAGTATGAAATCCTGAGTGCCATTTACTCTTTCATACCATTTTAAGAATTGTATAGAATTCTATTTATTCTATATCATAATTTATCTTATAGATGCAGCTTGGTATACACCCACAATTATTTCTATAGGTTACTTTCCTAGAAGTTGACTTACTAGGCTTCTCTGTAAACTATGTAATTGTGGTCCCACAAATTGTTCTGTGTTAGTTTTATAAGCTGATGATTATAATTTTGAAAAAAATTTTGCAATTTCTCATAATGGCTTCTTTAATAATTTTTACATCTGAAATTTTATATGAGTAATAATGTTGCCCAAGGTACACCTATGGAGATTTTCAAAATATTTAAATGTCCCCCAAAAGTCACATTTGGAACTAAACATTAGAGTATCCAAACTGCATACTAATATTCATTTACTTTCTCCTTAAGAAAAGAGGTAAGTTTTTATGCTTGTAATTACTGTTACAATCACTGCTAATTAATTGTGAGTATATTTAAGGAAATATTGATAAAACATTTTTGAGAAAAAATCAGAAAATGTTAGGAACGGTCAAGTTGATAAATTTATTACAACATTTCTGATGATGGTGTTTGTGAGGGTGACATTTATGACAGTGTTGCGAGAGTCTGGTGAGGAATCCCCTTGTGATTTGTTCTGGGCACTAGGCAGGTGTGAAGGTGTGAGTGTATGTCCCTGTTGAGTGGAGTTCAGTTAGTGCAGCCTCGGAAAGCGCCCCTCCTTACTCATCTGGGCTTATCGGAGGGCCTGCAAGCGAGGATCTGGGATGTGTTACCCGCTTCTGACACAGACCCTGCTCTTTCCCCTCTTCTCCCTTCTTTGCCTCCTTTTTCATCTGTCCCCAGGTTTCATATTCACCACAATGTTAATGAAGAGTAAATCTAAAAGAAACTTTGTAGAGAAAAACCGAACAACTACTTTAGGTGAATTTTCATCCAATAATCATGTTAATTTTTGTATATACCATATTTGTGGAAATATCAGATTATTAGATTAATTTTGCGTATTTTTGCAGCATGTTAGAGATCATGTCTAATTTAAAAAATCTCATTTATGAAATGTAACGGTCACTATAAACTTTATCCCCTAAATGTAGACTTTTTTGTACTAACATATACTTTTTGTATCTAATCCCATACCTGCTATGAAAGTGGGAGATGCAGTGTCTTGTGGCAAAAGGAATAGACTTCTGAGGCAGGCCGGCTCGAATTTAGATCCCAGCTCTTCACATCCTAGTTGCGTGACTCTGGGTCAATCCCAAACCTCTTCTGTAGCTCGGTTTTCTCAATTGTAAGGTGGAGATAATTAATATCAATACCTAGCTCGTTGCTGATGTAAGGATTACATAGGATAATGTTTTTAAAATGCTAGTGCAGTGCTTGGTCCTTTAGCAGAATTGTTGAGTAAAAGCAAGCTGTAAAAAGTAATTTTGTTAAATTAAACAAAGTCAGTGGAGAGTGGAGATTGGAAAGGATCCTCATATTTTTTTTCAGAAACATTACCAGTGTTAATATTAAAATTGGTATTAACTATACAACCCAGCAATTACACTCTTGAACATTTATCCCAGATTAATGAAAATTTTCGCACACACACACACAAAAACATTTTTATGGCAGCTAGATTTGTCATAGCTCCAAACTGGAAGCAACCCAGAGCCCTTGACCACTGGTGAATGATTAAACAGCGGTGCAGCCATTCCACAGAATACTGCTCGGAAAGAAGTGAACCGTTGATACATATAACTGGCATGATCCCCAAAGAATTATCCTAATTGAAAAATGCCAATTCTGAAAGGTTAAGCAGTATATAATTCCTTTTATATAATATTTTTCAAATAACCAAATTATAGAGCTGGAGAACTGTTCGATAGTTGCCAAAGGTTTGGGATCGGGTCTGGGAAGGTGTTGAGTGTGGCCATAAATAAATAGCAGAAGTGAGTCTTGTATGTTTGAAACAGTTGTGTGTCTTGATTGTAGTGATGGTTATATAAGTCTACACATATGATAAAAGTTCATAGAATTGCACACAGTTACACGCACATGAGTGTGAAGGTGGTATCGTCTGAATAAACCCTGTGGAGTGTACCGATTTCATTTCCTCTTTTTGGTATACTCTAATGCAAGATGTTACCAAGACATGAAGGAATTAAAATATATACATATATGTCTAGAGACTTGATATGGATTTGAAGTGATTTCTTTTTTAATAGCTTTATATAAATTGATATAAATTACATAAATTCACATTATGTAATTTACCCACTTTAGGGTACATGTTCAATGTTTTTATGTATATTTGCAGACTTGTGCAACTTTCACTACAATTTTAGAACAGTTTCATCATCCCCAAAAGAAACTCCTCATCCCTTAGCTCTAGGTGGCCATTAATTGACTATCTCTATAGGGTTTCATATTCTGGATATGTGATATAAGTGAAATCATGCAATTTCTGGTCCTTTGTGACTGCCGTCATTCACTTTGTACAATATTTGCAAAGTTCATCCATGTTTATAACATGTATCAGACCTTCATTTTTTGTTCTTTGTATGTGCACTGCATTTTGTTTATCATTTGTCACTTGGAGGTTTGGGATGTTTCTACTTCCTGGCTTTTATAAAAAATGTAGCTATGGGTATTTGTGGAGAGGACGTGTTTCTGCTGACTGCTTACTTTCCATGTTTCTGTAAGGGGATACGGGGTGCAGAGGAGTGGGGCCAGCCCTAGTGTCTCCCTTTGTAATAGTTGTAGAAGTCATGTATTCAATACAGTTCTTAGGAAATTTCTTTTACCAAGATGTAGGTGGCTGGTTATATTTGCTTTCATGGAACCAATGGCCTTAGTTGTAAATAATTATATTTTCTTTTATGGTTAATAGTGTTATTTTTTGATACCCTATAAACAATAAAATAAATTTGTTGACATTGTTCTTAAAGTTTAGTTTTCATTGATAAATGAAAAGTCATCATGGCATCACTTATGAAGTTCATTTCTTTCTCACTTTTAGGATAGGTTCAGGTTAAATTTGCATGCTCTTGACTGAGAATACAGACAGTGGAAACAGTTGTTATTTCTTACTTCCCCTACTCGTCCATTTTGTTGTGAATTTTTACTTTTTAATTGAGGTTTCCCCGTATTATGAAGCCTGATGTGTGGAATAGCTAAGAGGTGGCAACCTTAAGAGTTAAAAGTTCCCATTTTTTAGAAGCTATTTCGGAGGTGAGGGGAGATTGTCTTTTCTGGGATTGCTGATTGTGCTCTACTTATGTTTAAAATGATAAAGCAGCACTTTAGTAATATCTAAAAATACTTTCCTTTTTGAGTGCTTTGGACTTTCTAGAAAATAAAGCATATTTTAAAGCTAGCTGGTTATCAATTTTCCCATAAAGCTATGGCTATAAGTGCCCATTTTACCCTATTAGCTGTATAATTTGCATATATTAAAATATACTAGTTTGGGTGATATTGGCAGATTACCAAATTAAAAATAAAACTTGTTTGTTGCTGAATAAAATAGAACACAATTGTTTGTTTTTTATATCAGAGGAAATGGTTGATACTAAAATTCAAAAAAATTCATTTTTTCTTGCAAAGTATATTTATAACAAAGTACTTTTTAAAAGAGGATTGTTGATTTTCTTGAGTCTGGTAATAATAATGAAGATAATTGGGCTGCCTGTGTTTCTGATGGAATGAGCATACTCCCACTGCCTGGCAGTGCTCTGCTTAACCCCCAATAGCTAGTAAAAATGTAAAAAACTGAGTACCAGAAATAACTCAAAATTATTTTCAGGCCTTAGAGAGTCTTACTATCAGAAAAGAAGTACAAATATAAATATTGGAGTTAAAATAGATGTACATTATTTTTTTCAAGTGTACCAGATGAGGTTTCAGCTTCAAGCAGCATAATCTACTGTAGGTGATTTAAGCAGGAAATACCACCGGATGTACCTTGCAGAATTTCCGGCAGGCTCAGAGAACGATGTGTGGATAGTGGATAACCAGAAGTAATGAGGAGAAGAATGTCAGAATCCACATCTAGAGATGTTCTCATGGAAACACCACTCCCTACATTCTAGTCTGATTAGCACCCGAGACACTAAGGACAGACGGTACAGCACCAGAGCTTTCTTCACATGGACCCGTCTTCATACATGTAATTGTCCCCTCTTGTTGGCCAGGTCTTTTTTTTAGCAGAAAAGGGTCGGACTAAGTATGCATATGAACCATGCTCTAGCAGAAATCTCTAGTTTCTGCTACATCTTGATATTATCTGTTATTTTCATTTCTCTCCTTTCTCTCTCTCTTTTCTTTCTTTCTGTGTGTGTCCTTTTTCCTCTCTTGTTAGAGACACACTTTGCTAGAGTACCAGACGCATTAATCTAGCTTTTAAAGAGTTTGTTGGAAGCTTTGCTGTTGTCACAGGGCTAATTTGGATTGTTGTAGATTTTTGTCAGGCAAGGAACCAAGTGTGGGAATTCTAGAGGTTTGTTGAGTGGATATTTGGCTTTCCTTTCATGTCTGTGCCTCAGGCCCACAGTGACAGCCTGCCACACCTTTTCTTTCCTATGGTGTCTTTCTTCCTGATCTAGTCCCCTTGGACTCGTGGCTGTGCAGTGTCAAGAACATGAATGGTCTGCAATTTTATACCACTTGTAAACTAACAGGTTAGTCTACCATAGTTTTAGGGTCACTGTCAGAAGACGCAAACTCTTAGATCAAAAACGAAGGACTTTATTACCCATAGCAATAGCAATAGCTTAGTATCAGCTTTGCATCAGCCCCAGTGGGCAGCTGCAATGGGTTGTTTCAGGAGAGAAACTGTGAGTTTAGGGGATACAACCCACTTATCATGGACACCAGTCATTCTGATTTATATAGGCTGTGATGAAATCTGTTTAGTTCGTCTCATAAATATTTAATTAAGGCTGTTGGTCAACAAGACGTTGAGGCTGACCTGCAGTATCGACCTCAGCTATGCCTTCAGGTCCCAGGTCCTGTCAGCTGAACAAATTCCACAGACAACCTGGGTCTGCTTTAGAATACCAGGAGGCTTTCTTAATTTTTTCTATTGATCTTTCTGCTTGGCTTGAGATATTAATTCAGGTACAGAATGATGTATTGCTGATTGCACGGACTTCTTGTTCAGCAAAGAGGAAGTCTAGGGCATTCCTCTTATCCATACATTCTGGCGGGTGAGCTGGCCCTGACCTGCATGCCTTCCAGAGCTGATGAGGTGTCACTGATCATTTCAGCTAAAATCAGGGACACGTTTCGTGCTGCCTTTTCTAATTGGGTGACTCTCATCGCAGGGATAACTGCCTGCAGGGTGTGAGTACATACTGATCAGTTTCCTCTCCAGGAGGCTTTCCGGATTAGCCATGGTAGCCTCCGCTTGGAGAGATTTGCACAGTTGTCCGAGGGCTTCCTGGTCTACTGGTGGTATTTCCCGAAACACTTGAATGTCTTTTATGACCACCTCTAAGATGCAAGTCACAGCATTTTTGGAGAACGAGGCGACTTAATTCTGGCTTCCCCATATAGGGCATCAGGATGCTCTACTTTGGAAATAACTGAGTTCCTCCAATTTTTGGTTTTGGAGGAACTGTCTAAAGACACGGCAGAGATGGCAGGTTTGCTGTACAAGTGGAATTTTGAGAATCTAAATCTTTTACAATGGGCTGTACGTGCGCCTGCCCTTTGCTCCAAAGAGAGACCATCTTTATTATATTAGACAGAATGAATGACTGCCCCCCTGCTTTGGAGAAAAGACATGTCTCTGTGTTCCATGTTTACTGGCTATCCAAATATCCTTGAAAACATCATCCAGAAGAAAGGCCATCAGCGCCTCTACTTAGAACCCATGCAGAAGTGTAAGGGCTCGTGGAGAATTGTCTTCCAACAGGGAGCCGACCACCAAAGCTCCTCATGTCACCTTCCTGACTTTCCTTCAGTCCGGTACTCCCGGTGGTGTTCCTATACATTCACTGTCCCTTGAGGGAGATCTGATGAAATGAGACCTCCATTAATTTTGGTTTATATGGTGCTATGTAGTATTTTTCTTACATTAATTACTGACTAAAGGGAAAACATATTTTGTGAAGCTTCTTAATCAGAGACTAGAAGAATTGGTTATGTCAGAGAGCCAACATGAATAAGGGAAGGCATGGGCAAATTATTATTCTCTTGTCTTGATGCTTTGTGAACCTGTAGCAACTTTAGTTTCTGAGCTTGCTCATTTAAATTATAGGTAATTACTTTTATTGAATTAGCCCCAGGTTTCCCAAAGTTTGGTTTGGTATAGTATTCTTTAGGTACTGATAAATAACAGGATTTATGTTGTATCTTTCTGTGGATCACTTAGTTTTACTATTTTATTTAGTATAAATAACTCAAATCTCTCTCTTTTTTAGCTTCTGTTCAAATACATAGCTATTGTTCTTTTTTTAAAAAAATTGTGGTAGAACATACCTAATGTAAAATTTGCCATTTTAACCGTTTTTAAGGGCATGGTTCAGTGGCATTAATTACATTTGCATCTTTATGCAATGATCATATCATTAGGTTTCTTAGGGTCTAGTGATAACGTTGTTGCAACAGTGGGCAGATACATCCTTCCGGGAGTCAGTGGACAGGAGTGGTTAGTATGTCCTACCAGGATTTCCGTGGTAGGTATTTCTGTACCCTGCAATAAATGCAGGAGTGCAAAAGTAGGCTTACGGTTGTAATGCAAATAAATAATACAATAAATAATAAATGATACAAGGATAAACAGTTTCGTCTACTCACTGCTGTAAACCTACTTTTGCCTACTCTGTGTTTTCCAAAGAAGCAGAAGCTTGAAATATAATCCAAGCCTTTGATGTCTCTGGAACTGTTAATAGAGGAAAATTATGTTCCAGACACATTTAGGTATGTGACATGCATATGGTCTTCACAAGTATCTTGTGGTTGGTTACAAATTAAAGTGAAGAGGGTGCTCACATTTAGAGAAAAATAAGAAAATGTGGAAGTGTTCTGTTAAATATGAAGTTTTAGTTATAAACCTATAAATCAGACAATTTGAAAGTGATAACCTTGTTGAAACTTTCTTTGTGGAACAGGCTGTGTTAATCTGCATTGTCTGAGAGCAAGAGCTATGCTGTCCAACAGGGGAAGTGCCTATGGGGGAACCTGGAGAGGGAGTTAGGTGAAGGAAGGAGGGAGGGAGGAGAAGAAAGGAAGGGGAGGGGGAGAGGGAGGGAGGTGGGTTGGAAGCATCTCAGGCTGCCATGCTGTTCTAGGGAGAACTTGGCAAGGTAGTTTGTGAATTCGTGAGCCAAAGTTTATTTATTTTTATTGAGTTTATGGAAGTGACATTAGTTACTAAAATTATACAGGTTTTAGTTGTACAGTTCTACAGTATATCATCTGTATATTGTATTGTGTGTTCACCCGCCCAGTTCAAGTCTTCCATCACCATTTATCCCACCTTCACTCAGTTCTACCACCCTCCACCTCCTTTTCCCCTGGTAATCACCAAAGTTTGTCTGTGTCTGTGAAGGTTTTTAAAAAAATTCCCAAACTCTTCACCTCAGTTATGTTCACTGTAGCCAAAGTTTGAGAGTTGTGTTGTCATGGCTGCCACAGTGAAAATTTTTAACTTAAAACAAAAAAAAAAGGAAGATGAACTCTTTAATCTCATTGTATTTTATGGAGTTTAACTACAGACTACATCTCTGAAAATTTGATTAGATCCCAATTTTTTAAAATGAGAAAATAGGTAAAAGTTGGTATTTTTTTAATTTAAAAAAATTACAATTTCCTTCATTTTTAAGTGGCTCATGTTCATTAAAGTATTAAAAACCAAGTATTCAAAATCACCCTTAATTGAGTTAAAACTATGTATGTGGAATTTTTGTCATCGGGCAATAATTACACAAATCATAGGTTAAAATGCCTTGTGGATTTAGCCAAATTTAATTGCTCCTGCCTGGTGCACCCCCCCCCCCCCGCCATGTTGCCTTTGGGCCTTTAAAAGCTAAAAATGCACCCAAGGTTAATTTTGCCTGAGATCACATAAAGTCTTTCTTATAATGAATTGCCATTTCCTGACTTACAATTTTTTAGGTATCTCCCATCCCCCCACAAAAAAATCTTTGTCAGCTTAAGTTATTTTCAGTTTTAAGTAAATTGTTCTCACATTTAGTGACAGCTCCACTGAAGAACACGGAGTGTGGTGGAGCGCTGATATCAGAGCTGGCGTTGGGGCGTTCCGGAAGGGTGCAGAGGTCAGTTTCATTCCTCTCTGTTTTGACTACAAGTTTTGTTGAGTAGTAGTCAAAGTCAGTAGGATTAACAAGTAAGATTAATATATCAGTACAAACCAAACACCAAACATGTTAAATTGGATTGGTAAATAATATGCCATTAAGCTAATAGCCCTCAAAAATACAGTAAAATAATATTCCAGTGTGAACTTATTGTCATGTGGAGCACACTTAAGTATAAACTAGTGGTTAACATTTTTGTCTAAAATTTCCTGTCAGTTTCCTGAGTGTGCATAATTAAAAAAATTTTTTTTTTAATTTATTGTGAAAGACAGACATCGATTTGTTGTTCCACTTATTGATGCATTCATTGGTTGGTTCTTACATGTGCTCTGACCTGGGATTTAACCATAACTTAGGCAAACCAGGGCGACACTCTAACCAACTGAGCTATCAGGCCAGGGCTGCATAATTTATTTCTTCACTTAGGCTACAATAGACCACCAGAAAGATAAACTGAACTCATGCCTCAAAGGTAGATGCTAAGTTTCGTGATTAACCAGCAAGTCAGTTCATTTCGCAGTGACTGTTGCACACTGGTTGTGAGCTGTGAAAATGAATGAACTACACCCCCTGTCCTTACGAAGCTTCTGCTCAAGGTTTTAAAGCCAGCCAATGTTTCCTATGAAAATTGCAATACTGGCAGTTCCAACCAAATTTACGGGAGGCGAGAGAAGAAATTAATGATGTCTCAGGAGAAGTTTCTAAATAAATATTTAAAAATCCAAGTTTGTTTTTCAGCATTCCTGTTCATGTAAATTATAGCCTCTTGAATCCTGCAATTTTTTTTTCAGAATCTGTGGGACATATGCAGTCACCCGAAGTTCTGACTTGCTCTCTTACTGTATCTATCATTTACAGAACAAATAATTGGAAGTATAAATAAAATTATACTACTTCATCTGCTGATGTACCTTTCCTATTTTTGAGTTTGTCTTGATTATATAGTATGTTCTATTTAGTTTTTATTCTGAATTAAAGTATGTTTATTTAAATTCTTTGAGTTTATTTGCACTGGAGGCAAAATATTTCTTTGTAAGCATCATTTGTTCATTTTAACTTGACAAATGTGAAATTTGATTGTGTGGCGAGGACAGATGATATCTGCTATGGTGTAGGAGAGATGGATAGTGGTCTAAGCAGTATCTTTCATGCCCAGATTATAAGTATTATTCACCGATTCTGATAGAATTTTTATTTAAGTACTTTACTGGTACTTGTTTCCAGTCTGGATTTAGCTTCTGCAACTGATATGTTTTTAATGTAGTTTTACTTGTAAGAACATCGACTTAGATCCAGGAGGAACAAGTTGACTGAAGAGTGAGCTTTCTAAAGAATACTTGCTTTGCTGTTAGATATCATCTCAGTTCCTTTAGCACAACATGGAGGAAGCATCTACTCTGGTGGCTTGTGTACTTGGGCAAGCCTCGTGCCTGGCACTCAGCCACCACACCTGCTGATGTATCCTTCTTCTCCTCCTCCTCCTCCTCTCTCCTTCCTCCTCCTCCTTCTATTTATTTTTGTTTCCCCAACCTACAAATTGAAACCTACAATTGAACTGCACCTATCAGTTTTTCAGTGTCCTTTGTCTTCTCTCTCTACTACCTCTTAGATGATCCATCTAAGCTCTTGGTGTTTTCATTCTATTGCAATTGTAACCAAGCAAACAGGGACCTGTTGATGTGGAGCTTGGTGCATGACCCAAGAATTAGTGTGTAGAGAAACAGGTTTTTATTTACTGGGGTGAAACCTTGTGGGGGGAAGGGCATGTGCACTTCTGCCCAGAGCCCTGTTCTACCATGAGACCCAGTACTTCCCTTGCACCCTTTCAAAATGCTAAAAGTAGAAACCAAACCCTGTGTCCTTATGTGTGCTTAATTAAGCTGGCTAGGCAAGCAGGTCTCCATCCTCTCTGGAAAGTACACCTGTGGGCTTCAGTCACCATCCTATCACAGCAGCTCTCCCCTTCAGGATCCGGGGTACTTTGTCATCAACCTCCATGTGTAGTCCAAGAATACATGTTCCAATGGATCATTGTGAAGTCCAGGAAGGACGCAAGCACCAAGAGAGTGGCCTTTCTGTATGTTCCGAGTTCCAGGAGTCAGCAGCATCTTGCAGAGCGGAGTTCTTGATGGCTTCTGAGTCAGCTAGAGTGGGCCCGATCAGAGCAGCTGTTCTCTCCCTGACTACACCAGGCCGCCTGGCCGCATCCTGGCTACAAAGTGCCTCCCTGCTACATCATAGCTCCTTCTCCTCTACACGCTGCCTACCTGGCCCTTCTCTTACTACCAGCAGCAGTGCTGAATCTCTCTCACATGGCTGCCCTCTTTACTATAGGTCAGCGTGGTTGCTACCTACTCTCTTAGCCCTCATGGTAGATCAGCCTCTTCTCTCTGTCTGCCCTTAGTTTAAATCCTGACCTGGAGCTCCTAAGTGACCTCTTATGTGACTTCACCTACAATGAACTACATTTGCTACTTTCCTGTATTGTGTACATTCACCTTGCTGCCACCTTTAGTCAGGGCAAGAGTGACTCACTGATGCAGGGGGAACCACTTCCTTGCCTCTAGCTCAGGTACAACTCCCCACATTGCCCCAAGTCAGGAGTCACCATATGCTGTGGAAGCCACATACATACCCTTTACCTCAGGGTGGTAGCACAGCTACTAGCTAGCCATCGGCTTGACATTGTTATGAAAAGTATCTTAATTGTTCCATGGTCTGTCCCCCATCCCCCAACCGATGGTTGTGGGGGAACAAGCTCTATATTGGGGTCCTTTCTGCTTTGCACCTCATTTCACTATGGTAATCTCTCTCTTGAACTGGAGTCTCTTATATCTATTTCCCCCCACTACTTCCAATTTAGCATTTTCAAAAAGATGAATTCCTTATCTTTCTTCCCAAGCTCATTTCCCCCATGGTGTTTCCCATCCAAATCAATGACAGCTTTATTCTTTGGATTCCCTAGGCCCCAAAATGTAGAATATAGATTCAACACTCTCTCTCTCTCTCTCTCTCTCTCTCTCTCTCTCTCTCTCGTAGCTATATCCCTACCAAAAGAAGAGTGTCTGATAAATAGTAGGCACCAATAAATAGTCTTTGATGGAATGAATTGAATGAGCTAATAAAACAGAAAGTGAACTCCAGTCTGATGACCAAAGATAGAATTTTTCGTTAACTTAGGATGCTCCCCATAGGGCAGAAGGTCCTTGTTTTCTTACTTTTCTCAGTTCCAGAACTGCTATTGAAGCAATTAATATGGCATAATGCAAATTAATGGAGATCATATGCTGAGTTTTTGGAACATCAAGCGGAGCATGGCAATTAATTCTTTATGATGAACATCTCACTTATTATTTCCTTGAGTTTCTGTTAATATCCCCAAGTGACATAGGGTAAGGTACTCAGTAACTAGTTTTTATTAATGAATGACAGATTCCTAATGGCTCTATTTCAATCTCAGAATTTTAAAAGTGGATTTTTTTCTATTCTCCTCTAAAACTTGTTTCTCCCCTTGAGTTTTTTACGTGTTAATGGTACCACCTCCTGTTACTTGAATAACAAAGGTAGCAGGACTGTTGTAAATTCTTGTCTTCAACCCCTGTCCATCCAGCCATTACACTATGTCTGTTTTTCTTTATATTTCAAATGTTCAAGCTCTCCCTTATTGCTCATCAGACTTACTTCTATAATAGATTCTTAACTTGCCGCTATTATTGACTTTTCTTTGCTTAAAATCCTTTATGTTGGCCACTATCTCTGTTTGCATCTGGTGCCTCATCTACCCTGTCTCTTTGTTCAGCCTCATGTCCATTGACTTCTTCCCCTGCTCTCTTCCTTCCCACCCTACAAACTACTTAGGGAATCTGAATTCCTTGTAAGTCAGAGAAAGAGCCCATATTGTTGAACATGTTAATCCCTCTGATTGCAACATCTTGGTCATCCTCTTCATAAGGCTGCCTTCCTATTAATTCTTAGGAGTCCGTACCATTACTAAGCTGTCTTTGTTTTTATTTAGTTTTTCCATATTCCCATTGTCACAGGTGGGCATAGGTAACCAGGTTCTTGGTGACCGGGGCAAAGAATTGAACCGAACACAGAGAGTTTATAGCAGAGAACATGGGAGCAGGCCAACTCCAAGCAGAGATTGACCTCTTGGGCTGGAGGGACTCTATTCTTATAGGGCGGATCCTTCCTGGCTAGTCTTGGTGGGCTTTTATTGCTCGTGTGCAAGTAGTTTTATTACTGTAAAGCTACTGTACATGTGGCCTACCATGATTTTCCTTGATAGGCCACCAGAGAAAGGGTCTTACAATGTTATCAACTGGACTCCCCTTCTCCTGGGGTCCCCTGTACTAGGTTCACCTTGCCTGGTACCAGGGAATTATAGCTCTCCATGTCAGAGATTGGTGAAAAGGAAAGGAATTATTTATTCAAAAGTCATTCAGACTTAAGAGGAATGAATTAATGTCTTCATTAAAATCCCAAAGTCCCTTAAAACACCCACAAACATACACAGACCTTCCTTCCCCCCTTTGCCCCGTCTAGGGTACCATATCGCAGGAAAAGAAATAGAAGTCTGTGGTTCAGGTAGCCCCCGGTCCTTCCCAGCAATCCATGCTTGGCTGGTAGGCCTCCCTTGGTTCCCAGCACCATCAGCTTTGTCACCTGGATCTCCAGTTCTTATTCCAAAACCACATGGCACCTTCTCAAGGCCCACCAGCAAGAGTCCTTTCACCCCTTTCCTTCCCACAGTGTCTCTCCTGCATTCTTCTGAACTGCTGAGGGCTCTGCATCACTGCTACATCTTGCTTTCTGGCTTCCTAAGCTGTGTGGCAAAGGGAGACCCAACGCCATGTGGTTCTTCTTGTCACGGCTGCCATGCCTGGGTTTAAATCCCAATGCCAGTCTTGCTCTGAAGCCCCATTTCCGACTCCTCCTACAATCAGTTATACCTGCCAGCATTTCCTTATTCTTCCAGCTTTATTGGGCTGCCATAGTAAGTGGCCCAGCGGACGGGTTGTGGCCCTGTGGTGTGGAGCCAATCATCTCCAAGCTCTGACATAGTCTCTGTAACCAGGGGGAGCTGCCTCCCAATTACATCCTGGATGGAAGTCACTCCCATCTCCCTGGCTCAAATCATGGCCACAGGTATTTAACATATCTATGAAACCAGTTAGAGGTTATAGATATATTAAACGGCCATTCTAGAGGTTATCTGCAAAATTGTTGCTATTCAAAACAGCTCTCAGTGGTCCAGCTCCCTGTGTCCCATCCCCCAGCTCAGACTTCTGGGGGTGAGGACATCCCATCTTTTTAATATTTCCTGGACACCCTGAGTTCTGGACCCCATTACAAATCCTTTTGGGGCCCCTTGGCTGTACCTTCTTATACCATTATATACCAAACATATCTCTTGTAGTATATAGTATATTTTTAATCATTGTACCTATTTACCTTCATTTGGGCAGGCAGCTTGTCTTGTTTACTGTTATAGTTCATGAAACTTTTTTGGTGTCTCTTGGAATTGATTTGGTACTTGCTTCTGCTGGTATGTTGTATTAGTGTGAAATTATGTGATACGATGGTATATGTGTTAAAAATGTAGAAGAAACTCATTCCTTGATTTTTAACTTGATTATAGAATTTTTTATCTGTAAGGAAATAATGCATTTTGCTGCATACTTGTATGTATTCATAGGTATCTTTGCATAATTAACATAAACAGTATAAGTTAATCAAAGAGTGGTTGTAGGTCATGATGGCAAATTATTATTGGAATTGGGAAGGATATTTTATAGAAGTGAATTCATCATTTCAACTTAAGTCAATTTTCTATTTTTCCTGTTACGGTGAATTGTCATTTAGAATATTTACTGGAAGTACTTTGGATGAGCCTTTTCTCTTTTTTTTCCTGCATTTTCATACTATTATTTCTCTACACATATCTACTTTCCATTTAGGTGATATTTGCTAAGGGAGCAAATTTACTAATTTTTGTGGCTTTGTTTGAGTAGCCTTTAATTTACATCTTTCCCAGAAACGTGGTGACTAAGACTGATTTAATTTCTCTGAATTCACAGAACCATTACTTACGTGCTCTTTGAGATCTTTTAAAATTATGTAGTATTGCTGAGAAAAACATTTGTGGGTACCAGGTAATGACTGGGAAGGAAGTAGAAAGAAAGCATTTTAAACTTGACTTTTTGACATGAACTGGTTACAGTTCAGTGAATGTGTGCTGGAAAGATTGATTCTTTTTTTCAGTTTTTCCTTTTTTTAAGAAAAAAAATATATTTTTCTTTCCCCTCTCGTCTGGCACATTTCTCAACCCCACTTTAAACAGTCTTAAGTTTTGACAGTAGAAGGATTTTAGCATTTAGATATAAAGTACAACAATTACTATATTTTTCAACCAACAGGGACTGAGACCCCTACTGGTGTCTTAATCTAAAAATGGCATTTTAAATTCATAGAAACCTTGCCTTAAGGGATGGAGAAAGGACAATTTAAGGAACAGCGTGAGCTTAAACATTGATCAGAAGGCTCATCATTCTTGCCAGATTTTGGTAGAATATAGACTTAGAAAAATAACAACATAAGCAAAGCATACTTTTGCTTCTTTAGAGACAATCTCTCTTCCTTCCATTGTATGGATTTCAGATGATGAATGATGTATTTAGGCCAGGGTTAAAAAAATGGAGAGGTTGAAAGTTGGAGTGTTAAACCTAAACTGAAAAAATACAGTGAATTTTAATTTTTATCATTTCAGGTATGTATTAAGTAGTAAATAATATAGTTAGTTATATTATTTCTTTATGCGTTTGTCATAATATACAGTGATTTTGAATTTTTACCAAAAGCTAAGAACTATTTCCTGGTAAATTAATGCTAGTAATTAATTGTGTAGCATTCGTAAATAGTTTCCATTTATAACAACCGCATTAACCAGATTCAGGACACTTGTTGACTTTGAAGTCTTTGGGACTTTGGATTTCTCTTGATGAATGGAAAATTATTTCATTTTCCTATTTGATGTGTTAGCCATCTATTAGAGATTTACAGTTTGTCAACTAGGATGTGTTGAGTTTGTGGTTTATGTGTATGAACTGACATTTTGGGACAAGAACTTAACTTTGGGTTAGAGTAAATGTTTTTACGGAGCAGCGGCAATGCCTCGTGTCCCTCCACCCCTCCTTGCCCACAGGAACCTCTGACTGCCTGAAAAGTAGACTGCGCTGAAACTGTGAGTTTTAGAGAACTTCGAGTTGATTAAAATAGTTTACATAAGAATTGCTGTTTATTAATAGACTCTCTCGTGAAGGAAGATATTTGACAATACTTGGAGCAAGACCTTGATGTTTCAGCTCTGTTACCCCCTTTTTAAACGTCAAATCCAAGCCTGACTTTGGCTGTGTGGTTTACTGTAGGTGGCATGCATGCAGCTCATCAATGCCCTTGTTACATCCCCCGATGATCTGGACTTCCGGCTTCACATCAGAAATGAATTTATGCGTTGTGGACTGAAAGAGATACTGCCAGTAAGTGCCCTGCAGTCTCCTTATTAATCTTTAAATTAGAGGAATACTTGAGTAAGGGGAAATTTAGATAAATTACCCTCGAGAATAATTTATCTGTGGGGAAAAAAGGCTTGAATATTAAAATCTATTTTTTAAATCTAGATAAGATTTCTGAGTATTTAACACTTTAAATGTTTGAATGGTATAAATCAAGTTGACTGGTTGGTTTCCTGTTTATTGTTTGTATTCAATTTTTTTGTATTATGGAACTATTTTATTATCATTTCTATTATTTCTAGAATTTAAAATGCATTAAGAATGATGGCCTGGATATCCAACTTAAGGTTTTTGATGAGCACAAGGAAGAAGACTTGATTGAGTTGTCTCATCGCCTGGAAGATATTAGAGCTGAACTTGAATATCCTTTTGTTCTAAAGTCTAGACAGATATACAAATTACTGTTAAAACTCAACCAACCAAGTTCCATCCCATAAAATATTAAACCCCTGAAGCCATTTCTATATAAACAATATAAAATCAAACCTTTATGAATGAGAAGGATAATTGTATAAACCTTTCTTATTTTATTAGTTAATTAACATGTGATTTTTATGAATATACCCGTAAGTTAACGGATGTTAGAACCTACAAATGAATTCTGTGACACCAGTCTCTTATGTGTATATGTGTATTCTGTTCTCTTTTTGTGTTTGGTCCCTGCCCCCTCCCCGCATGCTTTCCAGCAGTAGGAATTAGGGGACAATAGCCTTCTGGTTAGCTCCTGCCTTGCGCCATGGGCATGTACTCACACAGGATTTTGTTAATGCCTTGGGTCTGCAGATGTCTGTGCTTCTTCAGAGATCCGCCAGGTTGCAGTCCCCCAGGAGGCTTCTCCCTGATAGGTAATGCTCTCTTGGCTCAGGCCCCCATCCCTGCCGAACCCAGTGCGGCTGCCCAGTGCACTGTCTGCCAGCAGCATCTTGGCTCTGCAGAGGGGGACTGGTCGAAGTTAACAGTAGAGGAGAAGCCAAGAAGTGTCAGGGCGCCATTTGCACACAACTTTCCCTCCACTCTCAGTTCTAATTACCTGTTTTTGATCACATGTTGAGTATAAATGATGCCTGTTTTAGGGTAAGACACAGTAATCTGTAGCTAAGTGTTACAGAGCAGATTCGATGTCATATTATTTAGTTCACTGTAGAGGATAAATAAATCGACATGTTCCTTAATCGATTTACTGATGCATCTGATGTTTACAACATGGTGTGGAGCACAGTTAAGGAAACTAGAGCAGAGAAATATTTTATTTCTATTCTGCAGCATCTTTTACTGATTCGAAATGAATGTTTTATAAGGTAAGAGGAAGCTATATTCTAATGTTTTCTTTCACTTATAAAAATCTGTTAATTTTGAAATTCACCTGATGTTTGATTTGGGCAAGCAAATAATTTTAAGATTTTCATTTTTGTCATAACACTCCATAGAATGTAGCATTTCCTCTGGGCATATATTTAGGTAGGTGATGGTAAAATATTACTACTTTTTCTTAAAGCTCCAATGGATTCTTGTTTACAACTTTTCATCTGAATAAAAATGCAAACTAGCAACAAATTGCTAGTTTATCAAGTGATGGATGATATTTTCTGGTTAGTCCTTAGGCAGTAGGAATGATGATGAGTTTCTCTTTATAAGTTACATGAAGGGCACTTAAACATTGGTTTTATTAAGCAGGTAGAAAGTGCCTTAATAAGATAGATGTGTTTAATGTTGCTAATGTATCAGAAAGGAAGACAAATGGCTTTTCAAGTTTGGTTATGTCTTAGCCATCTTGACCTTATTAACAGGCTGTTTATCCTGCCTGCATTTTACCTACATGTAACTATATATGGATATTAGCACCTCACTTGCTTGGGTTGCTATGAAAATGAAATATGGTAACATGGGTAAAACTTCCAGCAAAACGCTTGGCACATGCTCTATACTCAGTAAATGTTTTCAATATCCTCTTTTTGCTTTTATTACTATTTTATGAGAGAAGCTGAGATCTTTGAATATAAAACCTTTTTTTTTTTTTGCCACCAACATAGCTTTACTGAAATTGCATTTTCAAATACTGTGGTTAGTAAGTTTTTCCATATTCTTATTTTTAGCAGGAAGGATTTGCTAGACATGTGTCATTCAGGCACTGTCTTCTGGGTGAGGTGAGGGAGTATGCTTTGATGTGCTAACATGAGAACAGAATGAGTCAAAAATGTTAAAGCTTTAGGTGCTTTGGGATGAGTACAGATCATCCATCCTCTCTCCTCCCTTTGTATAATTGAGGAATCCCATTGGTATTGTAAAATATGAGTTTAGTGACCTGTTTTGATGATTAATTTCTTCTAATATTTTATTAAAAATAAAACAGTTTAAATATTTAACCACTTTATAAATGCTAGATAGAAAATACTAATACATTAATTACATAAGATTTTAAAATACAGGTACCCTGCTGGTTGGGATATTATATTTATCTTCCAGATTTACTTAGAGTGAAATTGAAACTTCCATTCCTCTGAAGAAACCTCACCCTTTGCTCGATCTCCCTGTGTGGTTGGTCCTGTCAACCTTCAGTTGTTTAAAGCTGTTTGAGGTTTCAGGAACTGAACACTGATGTTTGCTTTTGAAAATATGAATGTGGCCCTAGTGCTGGGGGGGGGGGTGAGGTGGGTGAGGTTCGGGGGGTTATATCTTACTTAATGACCTTAATCCATTTTCATCGGTGCTCTACGGGGACAAGAGGTTGTGTCTAATTTCAAAACCGATTACACAGCACAGCTGTGCTGGGGCATGTTCAGGGGATCAGTCCTATCACTTCAGTGGGATCAAGGGTCTCAGAGAAGTATTAAATTGTAGTCTTACTGAAGTGACGTTAGTGAGGCACACAAGTTTAATTATTTTGCTCATCTTTTGAGTATCACTTTTTAAATTTGGTTCACATCTAATGCTGCTTTTTTGTTGGCTCTTTAAGCTGCAGGTCCTTGGTCTTTGTTCCAAATATGGTTTCTTTGAAGGCAGTATTCTTCCTGTGACTGTTGTGGTCCAGACAATTCCACATGTGTTTCTCCCGTGACCCAACATTCTCATTATTTGCTGTAGGGTTGCTTTTGCTCTTACAAGGAGGTTATGTTTTTATAACAATATTAAGTCAGAATCATGTTCATTTATATAAAATTTTTCAGACATTTTTAAATTTATGTACAGTAAAATTAACTCTTTGATTTAGAGTTCTATGAATCTTGGTCTTACCTTCATTTTTTGGTATGGTATCTCAGATGGACGTGGATTTTCCCTTTCAGAAGTCTCTGTTACCTGAATGTATTTTGTTTACTGAACATTTTAAATTATTGATCTGAATAAACATAATTCATTTTGTTTTTTAATAGATTAGATGCAGAATAAATAGATTTCAGAATGCAAAATAGTCTCATTTAAAATAATTAGTAAATAACAAAATTAGATTATTTGTTCACTTCTACATTTGGACCATAAGAGAATTTTACTGCAATGGAACTCCATGGGAGAATGCATATTGAAGTAGCCCCTGCCAACCCCCCGCAAAATCAAATGCAGTGAGATAATTAGAAGGTGGAGTAGAAGATCAAGCTCAATTCTGCAACAAATAATTAGTGACTGACCATGGGCAGAACACCATGTTGTTGGGTGTGCATGGGAGGTAATTTCTCATATTCTGTAAAAATATTACAGAGAAAATGAATATTGTTTTAAAAATCCTCTAAAATGGCTTTTTGTCCATAAGTAATGACAATTTGTGTTCATCTCTTCATGCTATTCCCATATGCCTCTGACATATTCACTAACCGACATCACTCACAGAGATTATCTTCTCAATTTACATATTTGGAAATCAGATGCACATTATTCTTTGCTAATATTGCTTTGCTGAAATATTTTTTGCTCAAAATTTCAGCTAGATTATAAATGAGCTCATAATTAGGAGTATGGAGGAAGGAAAATAGTTACTGAAATGAATTTTTCAATGACAGAAGTACCTTGCATTGTTAATTTAAAATGTTTTTCTTATTGAAACAACATTAGGATAGCATTGAATGAATAAAGAGGAATAGAAGTGCATTGTCTAAATCTTCAAATGTGAGAGATATAAATTTGCGTGCAATTTATGTACTTTGAGTGTAAATGTGATTATGGCTGAAGTATTAGAGAATGGGAGATTATTGGAAAGAAGTTGATAATACCTCCTTGCTTTGATTTTGTAGCCTGGAACAGTGTCTTGAACATTTTTACTCAGACAATTAATGAGTCTTAGTCTTTATGCTAATGTTAAACTGTTGTAAATTTTATTAAACATAATGGATGGTTTATTAGATGTAGGGTAAGTAGGTCAAGGGCTATAGGTCATAGTTTATAGGGAAGGAAGGCCCAAGTGGCTAGAGAGGACTCCGTATACATGGTAAGGAAGATTGGGAGAAGAATTGCAGAATGTCATCGAGGACAGAAATGAGTTGGGGGATGGGAGGTGGCTGGGGATGGAGGACTATATACCTCATTAGAATGGTGTCCACAGTTTTTATCACTTTAGTTTGTTTTTTATAAAATTTTCTAGATATTTCTTTCGCATGTGTTGGCTTGAGTTTAAGGGATGTTCTTTAGCTTATTACACACATAGTGGACTGAACTGTGATGACAACATGAACCCTGTTTGGGCATTTTAGTTAAACTTTAGTTTTTGTATGAAAATAGTAACACTAAATTATTCTAGCTTTTTTTGAATGAAACATATTTATTTGATACTGTATATAATTATAGTTTCAGTTTTCAATTTCGTTTCACATACATTCTAGAAACAGTGTACTGTATGGTTTGAAGAACCTTCAAGAGAAATTTTTAAAGATTTTATTTATTTCCAGAGAAAGAGGAAGGGAGGGAGGCAGAGAGGGAGAGAAACATTAATGTGTGGTTGCCTCTTGTGCACTCCCAACAGGCGACCTGTCCCGCAACTCCGGACTGGGAATTGAACTGGCAACCCTTTGATTCACAGGCCAGCACCCAATCCCCTGAGCCATACCAGCCAGGGCCAGGACCAGAGGATATTGTAGAATTTTTTTTTTTAAATTTGTATTAATAAAATGAATTAATGGTAGCTATTTCATAATATTACAGTGGTTGGTTGATGACCTTTATTGAGGATTGCTTTTGAACATGTATCTCACTGTATCTTAATATTCTTTCTTTTACTGCTTACTAATTAGGTCAGGGTTCTGACTTGTGTAAGGAAATCATTAAAACACACTATATTGGCTCAAGGATTATAAAATATAATGTCTTAAAATTATTAAAAGGAAAGTGGTAAGGTAATGGTACTTATTGTCACCCCCATGTTAAGTTTATGTCCACTTTTGAAATTGTACAAAGTAAATTATTGAACTTGAAATCAAGCTTACCAAAATATTTTGTTTCAATGTAAAGTCATACTAATACATTGAGTGTACACTTATTCTTTTTCTTGGTTTAGACAACAGTACTTCAAATTAATTGACGAATGTGTATCTCAGATTGTGTTGCATAGAGATGGGATGGATCCAGACTTCACATATCGAAAAAGACTAGATTTAGATTTAAGTCAATTTGTTGGTGAGTATTTCTCTACTATTTAAATGGAAATAAGATTATTGTCTCTTACCCCCTCATTTAGCTCTAGAGTATTTGTTCTCATAGTGGAAACTCTAGACTTCCGAGATTCTAGATACCCTTTCTGGGGTTCAAATACTTGAAACTACTTTCATAATAATATTAAAACATTACTTGTCTTTTTTACTGTGTTGATAAGTGCCCTGGTGATGCAAACCGAAAGTGGGTAGAACTGCTAGCACTTTGTGAGTAAACCAGGCAATGGCGCAAAATGATCCTTTTAGCCATTGTATTCTTCCCTCCCAGTAAAGCAAAACAAAACAATGAAAACTGTTATTTTTTTTACATAGGAATGTCCTTGAGAAAGACCTAGAAAATATTAATTTTATTAAATATCTACCCGGAGCACACATTGTTTTCTTAATCTGTGTGACACAATGAGATGTGCGTGTGAAGGACGCCTGCTGCGTGCCACAGTGCAGGGAGAGCACACGCACGTAAATGTCTGGGTTGTGACCGAACTGGCTTCTTTTTTACACCAAATGAGTGGTTGTCGTACAGGCTATGACTACTCAGACTTGAATGTTTGGTGCACACTTTATTAGAAATGAAATGAAGTGAGTTTGTGTCTTCAAGGAAAATGAGTGATAGAATTTGTTACCAGTGATAAAATTCAAGTTTTCAAGTAAAAATTTAAAATGTGGAATGATTTTTGAATAGTATCGGAAAAGAATATTCCTTGACATTAGGAACACTTTTTTTTTTTGAGTAGATGATTGGTTTTGACCTTCAATTCTTGCAAAATATAGAACATAGAAAGGAATTATAATCTTAAAACACTGTATGGCTATATAAGGGAAACATAACTAATACAAATAATGAGTTTATTATATTTATGATATTAAATATTTAGAATAAACTTATAGGCACTGAACAGTGCAGATACAGAAAAGTGTTGAAATGAAAAGATGAGAGAAGACACAAGGTTGGGCAGTTCGGGAGGCAGATGTTGGAAAGTATGTGGCATCGATAACTTCATGCATTAGAGTGAAAATCAAGAGGTGTTGTCTGTGTAACAGGCATCAGAGGCTTACATGTTTATTTAGTGGTATAGAGCCAGGCAACTTAGCAAGTAACAGGAAGTTATCTATAATGTCTTAAATAGATAAGTCAAGAAATAATGGTATGGACATTTTACTTAGAGTTAAGGACCTAACCACAGAATAATCAAATATAGAAAGAGCTTTGAGAGGTTGCATTTAGGGAGTTGGGTTCAGTTTTCAATACAGTTGTTTTGGTTCACTATTACTTATTATTATAAGTCCTTCTGTAATTTTTTTTAAAGCCATGCGCATGTATTACTTTCATTAAAAAAATGAAAGGGATAAAATACATCATGGGAAATCCATATAAATCACTTCTGCCATGGTATCCCATCATGTGGATATACAAGGTCTGTCTGGAAAAAGTACAGCCATGGTTAATATAAAAGAATGCTTTGTCCGACATCGATGTAACCTGGCAGCCAAGGAGAGTGGACTGGAATGTGCATGCCTGAACAATGATGACTTCACTATACTAGTCAGCGGGGACAGTAGATGCCATTGAGTGGGCATGTATACTCAGTGGTCGTCACATTCAAAATAACTGAGCGAGTAGAACAAATCTGCATCAAATTTTGAGTTAAGCTTGAACATTCCTCTGTAGAAACTATTTGGATGATTCAAAGGCTTTTAGGGATGATGCAATGAATGCAGTGCAAATAAAATAATGTTTCAAAGATAGTCAAGAATCTATTGAAAGTGATCCATGTTCTGGAAGGCTTGCAAACAAGCAGAACACCTGAGAATGTTAAACGTGTGTGGGCTGCAATCAACAAAAATTGGTGACTTACCATGTGAGAACTAGAAGCTGATCTGGGGATTCCAAAAACTACTGTGTCCAAGATTTTGATGCAGGATCTTGGCATGAAACATGTCATGGCAAAATTCATTCTGTGGCTGCTGCTACCAGAGCAGAAGGAACATCATGCCGCAGTTGCTAATGACTTGATTCAAACCTCTACCATTGAAGCAGATTTCCTCAAGAAGGTCATAACCAGAGATGAATTGTGGTTATGATTCAGAAAAAAGGCCTAGTTGTCCCAATGACTGTCTCCTGGTTCTCCACACCTGAAGAAGGCAAGGCAAAGTGATAGTGAGATCGATACCATTATAACTGTGTTTTTTAATTGGGAAAATGTTATCCATCATAAGTGTGCCCCTCCAGGCCAACCAGTTAATAAAGAGTACCACTTCGATGGTCTTTGTCATTTGAGAGATACAGTAAGATGAAAACAGCCTCAGCGATGGGCAACTGGTGATTGGCAGCTTCATCATGACAATGTGCCTGTTCTTGCATCATGTATCGTTTAGAATTTTTTGGCAAAATGTCAAATCACCCAGATGACTCAGCCCTGGCACAGCCCAGATGTGGCACCTTATGACCTCTGGCTTTTTCCAAAACTAAAATGACCTTTGAAAGGGAAGAGATTTCAGACCATCAATGAGATTTTCAACAAAATACAAAGGGGCAGCTGTTGCACATTCTAACAAAGGATTTTGCAGAGTATTTTGAACAGTTGGAAGAGATGCTGGGAGAACTGTGTGAGGTCCCAAGGTCCCTGCCTACTTTGAAGGGGACTGTGGTGTCATTGTCCTGTGTACAATGTTTCTTCCATAAACGTCTATTTTCATATTATATGACTAGATACTTTCTGGGCAGACCTCCTGCACCATAACTTATTTAAATAATTTTATGAGCATTGATTTTAAGTTTTTTCTAACATAAATAATATTTTAATGACTATCCATCCTTAAAGACAAAGTCCTAGAAATAGAAGTGCTGTGTGTAAGAAAAATTCCTATTTTAAAATTTTAGTACGTATTGCCTAGTTTCTAATGAGAAACTAAGTGAAACTTTCTAAGTGAAGATTCTTATTTGTATTTGTCGTGTTGGCAAAGTTGATTTCTCTATGCTACTTCCAAATTTGACATTATGGATCATTTAATCTTTGCTATTTCTCATTAAATATTTTATATTTTCATATTATCAGGGAAAATAAAATGTTCATGTATATGTTTTAGCAATTTTTAGTTTTGTTATTCTTAACTCTCTGTGTATTACTATTGTCCATTTTCCTATCTTGTGTTGGGTATAGTCTTCTCTTGTTCCTTTAAAATATATATGGACTGGTGATAGAAATCTTTGAGTATTACTTGTCACAGTTGAAGTACCTCCTCCATCTGCCTAATAGAAGTTTAAAAGTGGTAGGGTTTATTTTTTCCTTTATGTTTTATGTCCTTGGTATTATGCTTAGGAAGTTCTTCATTTCTATATTGTAATGTTTCTCCATTTTGCTTATTTTATTACTGGCACTGTTCTAAATCTTTTCAGTGATTATTTTTTCTTTTTAAACTTTTAAAGTCCTAATGAATTTGAGAAGTACTGCAATTTAAAATTTCCTGTTCTTGCAATTTTAGATATTTGCATAGATCAAGTGAAGGTAGAAGAGTCTGAAGAGAAAGCATCAGAATTTTCCAAGAAAGTGAGTAACTGACTAACTTCAGGAACTATTTGGGGAACCCCTGCAGGTGCGAGTCTGCCTCAGAGGCTTTGCTTGTTGTTTCCTCCTCCTTCTTTACCTCCTTCAGGCATTTGCACAAACGCCATCTTCCAAGGAGGACTTCTAGACCATTACATTTAAAAATTTTAGCTCCTCACACCCAACCCTGACCCTCCCTTTGCTTCTGTTGTTTTTCTCTTGTTGTATTTATCATCTTATATGCTGCATAGTATTATGTGTTTCTGTGTGTATATATAAATGTGTTGTCCCTCTCTCTAGAGTACATTTTATGAGGGATTTTTTTCATTTGTTTTATTCACTGTCCCCAAAACCTTGAATGATTCCTGGCCTAAGAACTAAAAGAATATTTTTGAATGACTAATTGAACAAAATGTATAGAGTCAGAATTTTAACATCAGTGTATTTCTCAAGAAATCATATAATTTAGGCACTTAGGTTTGAAAATATATCCAAAAATTTTTAAAGAAACGTTAATTTGCTTGTTTTGATTAACGTTTCTTCACTTTAGATGAGGTCGAACCATATAAAATTATGATTTTCACAGGTCGAAAGTATCAGATATTGCCAACTTCATTTGTTTTAGCCTGATAGTATTGCTAACCAGCCATTGTTTGTTCATTACTTCTCTTTAAGATGCTGTTTTGTGCTTTTATCTCTGCTTAGAGCCTACCTATTAGATTTTTTTCTATGGTGGTTTTTTGTTTTGTTCAAATTTGTTTTTTTTTTTTTGCTGGCAGTGTTGTTTTCTTCATATTTTAGGCAGTTACTCTGATTTGAATTGATCGAACTGGTTTCTTACATCAGAGAAATAATAACAATTACCACTACGACCACTAAATGAACGTATACTAAATGAACGTTCACTGTGTGTTTGGCACCATGTAAAAGACTGTACTTTTTTTTTTTTTTGGTATCTGGCCCTAAAACAATCTTGAGAGAAATGTACATTTTTAAAATTTTTAAGATAAAATGTGATGTCCAATGGTAGGCACATTTTCATAAGTTAGCAGTAACTTGTGAAAAACTTTGTAGATTTCCTAAAATGTCCTAAAGTTCACTGGACACTTACTGGGAGGGTGTTATACCTCAGGCCTTCGGTTGCGGCTAGGGTTACAGCTGTCAAAATGGTATTGTCACTGCCCTGAAGTACCTAGTCTCGTGGAGGAACAATGGATCGTTCAGTGTTGTCAATGTTACAGTTGACAGATGTCTCTGCTGTTGAGTGACCCCTCACCCCACCAACTTTATATTCTAAGCTCAGTAAGAATTTTTACTCTTTATAGGGAAGTAGTAGGAAACTTTCAAGTACTTGATTTGAATGTATCCCAGATAGTATAAATTTGCTTTTATAATAATTTTTAGACATACAGTTTATATGTTTGGTGTTAAATGTGATAACTTTCTTAATATATTGTTTTAAAATTGTAAGCTTTAAATGTAAATAGAAGAAAGACCTTGTTCAAGGTTAGTTGTCTCCATTTAGTAAGAAGTTATGTGTCTTAGGTATAGTCTGAAAATATTGTTCGCTCCATAAAAGATTTCTACTGCCATACCATTTTGTATATATCAGCAAGAACTTCTTTCTGATAGCTTTATAAGGACACATGTAAATACTTTGCTTTAGGCAGGAAGCTATCTTAGTTGCCAGACACATTCTTTATTTTGGTGCATAAATTTGAAAAATGAAGACCAGAAATGTCAGAAAGTACATAGAGAATATTGAATTATCAACCTTCTTGTACAGATGCACTAATACATTTACCCTAGGGAATGAAATTAAGCAGACCCTCAACCTTAACTGTGTTTCTTGACATTTTTGCATGTAATATTGTAAGTGCAATATTGCTCTAGTAACTCTTTTTAGAAAAGAAGGCTATCATATCAGTTTTTATAAAGTACATCTTTAATGGATATTCATTTTATCCCCAAGGCTACTGTGATTTGTCTATAGATAGTATAAAAATGCTAAAGTAAAGTTTATATTTTGTCTGATCCTTTTATAGGGGAGGATCTATATATTTTTCTTTTGGTATATAATACTGGGCTAAGTTAATTTATTAAATTCTCTTGTGTGTACTAATTATGACTAGTTGTTTTGATAGTTTTATCATTTTTCCCTACACAACCCTTTATTCTTTTGAATCTCATTCTAAGGTCTATGAAATATGATAGTGTACATATTTATATTGTGGAAAAGACATTTTCATTCTTACTCTATAAGAAGAATTTAATATTTCTTGCTAAGCATCAATAAACACTGACTGAGCAGTCATTAAAAGGAGAATAGAGAAAAAGACCTCTCAAAGGTTTTTGATGTTGGGAGATTGGAGGACTTTATTTTTATTATTATTTTTAAATTTTATTTTTTTTTAAATTTTTTAAAATTTTTAATTTTTTCATTATTTTTATTTTTTTAACTATATAGATTGGAGGACTTTAATATGTAATAGTGACTTAGTCATTTATCATATAAAGGAAGATTGGACAGGAATTGGCCCATCAGTTCATTCAACAAAGATATATTGAGTTTAATTACAAATGTCAAGCTTTGGAACAAAATAGAAAAGGTTTTCATTATTGATTAACTTCCAGGTTAGTGAGTGTTATTGAGGAATGTGATACTACATTTTGGTATTTTTATATTATAGTGTGATAATTGCTCTAGTAGGAGAAACCCTGTGTGGTGTGTAAGCCTATAGGAAGTGCAGTGGAACCTCAGTTCTCAAACTTAATTCATTACAGACAACTTGAAGAAGAAATTTGTTCAAAAACCAAATCTCCTTTGTTGACTCAGAGACACGTGACTGATCATACATGTATCAGCATGAAAGGAGTTGTTGGGCGGAGAATGGAGACCCAAAGTTTTGTTAGATAGCCGAGACATTTTCTTCCATGAACAACTTGGTTGGGAACCGAATTGTTCTACAACCAAGATGTTTGAGAACCGAGGTTTGACTGTATTCCTCGCTTAGTCCTGTGCGGCCAGCCAGGGAAGACTCACTCAAGGAAGTGATGACTAATGTGAACCCTGATGGATCAGTATGAGGCAACAAGGTGAGATGCCAAAGAGGAGCTATGCATAAACTGAATTTCTTACATGTGCTTAACGCTTCCTAAACCAAACTTATCTTTCTCGTGCCCTAAAAATACTTTTTCTTTTTTTAAAGATTTTATTTTTTTAAAATTTTCCTTAACTCATGAACTTAGAAATGCATTTTTCACTTTCCAAGAGGTTTTATTTTGTCTATCTTTTTGTTGTTAGTATCTAATTTAATTGCCTTATTGTCAGAGAACTTCATATATTAGTTCTTTCAAATTCCCAGAGACTCTCTTTGGGACAGTATTTTGTTTTTAACAAACATGTTTAAAATTAACATAAGTATAGAAAAATGTGCAAATCATACATATGCTGTTATTACAAAGTGAACACACCCTTGTATTCATTCGTAGTCATTTTTATAATAGTTCCATGTGAACTTTTAAAAAAATACATTTTATTGATTATGCTATTACCGTTGTCCCATTTTCTCCCCTTTGTCCCTCTCTGTGCTGCATATCCCCTCCCACCCACATCCCCTGCACCTTAGTTCATGTCCATGGGTTGTACACATAAGTTCTTTGGCTTCTAAATTTCCTGTACTATTCTTAACCTCCCCCTGTCTATTTTCTCCCTACCATTTATGATACTTACTCTGTACCTTTTCCCCCTCTCTTCTCCCATTCCCCTACTGATTACTCTCCATGTGATCTCCATTTCTGTGATTCTGATCCTATTCCATTGTTTGCTTACTTTGTTTTTGCCTTTGTTTTTTTTTTTTAGGTTCAGTTGTTAATATCTGTGAGTTTGTTGTCATTTTATTGTTCATATTTTTTATCTTCTTTTTCTTAGATAAGTTCCTTTAACATTTCATATAATAAGGGCCGGGTGATGATGAACTCCTTTAACTTGACCTTATCTGGGAAGCACTTTATCTGCCCTTCCATTCTAAATGATAGCTTTGCTGGATAGAGCAATCTTGGATGTCAGTGCTTGCCTTTCATGACTTGGAATACTTCTTTCCAGCCCCTTCTTTCCTGTAAGGTTTCTTTTGAGAACTCAGCTGCTAGTCTTATGTTAACTCCTTTGTAGGTAACTCTCTTCTTTTCTGTAGCTGCTTTTGAGATTCTCTCTTTATCTTTAATCTTGGGTATGTAATTATGATGTGACTTGGTGTGTTCCTCCTTGGGTCCAACTTCTTTGGGACTCTCTGAGCTGCACTTCCTGGAAGTCTATTTCCTTTGCCAGATTGGGGAAGTTCTCCTTCATTGTGTTTTCAAATAAGTTGTCAATTTCTTGGTCTTCCTCTTCTCCTTCTGTCACCCCTATGATTCGGATGTTGGAACATTTAAAGATGTCCTGGAAGTTCCTAAGCCTCTCCTCATTTTTTTTTTTTTTTGAATTCTTGCTTCTTCATTCTGTTGTGGTTGAATGTTTCTTTCTTCCTTCTGCTCCAAACCATTGATCTGAGTCCTGGTTTCCTTCCCATCACTCTTGGTTCCCTGTAGATTTTTCTTTAGTTCACAGAATGCAACCTTCATTGCTGCCTGGGTGTTTTTTATGCTGTTGAAGTACCCAGTGAGTTCCTGAAGCAACCTGATAACCAGTGTTTTGAACTCTGCATCTGATAGTTTGGCTATCTTTTCATTGCTCAATTGTATTTTTTCTGGAGCTTCAATCTGTTCTTTTATTTGGGCCTTTTTTTTTTTTTTTTTGTCTCCGTGTGCCTGTTACATAGTAAGGAGTGGAGCCTTAGGAATTCACCAGGGCAGGGCAACCCACCTTGCTGGATCATGAGGCTGTATGTGGGGGAGGGGTCTGAGAAGGAACATTGCTCCTTGCTCTGCTCTCTTCTGGTTTTCAATCACTTCCTCCATTAACCACAATCAAATTGGTCCTTTCTGGTGCTGATTCCTGGGTGGGTGGGTTTTGTGTGCACTCTAAGACCCTGTGGGTCTCCAATGAATTATCCTGTGAGGCTGGGAATTTCTCCCGCTGACTCTTCAACCTGCACAGGTGTTTTCAGTCAGAGGCTTTGAGGCTTTTTTTCCTTGTACTGGGACCCTGGGTTGTATGGTCTGTCTGGCTCCCCAGTTGTTCCTTGTTTATCTGCCACAAATGTCGGACCGCCCAGTCTGCCAGCTGCCACCTCACCTGCCCTGTTCTCCAGCTGCTGCCTTGCTGCAAGTCCTCTCGGCCCAGCTGCCCATTTCCGCCCCTCCTACTGGTCTGGAAGAATGTCTTCTTTAACTCCTTGGTTGTTGGACTTCCTTCCATACAGTTTGATTTTCTGGCAGTTCTGATTGTTTTTTTTGTTTGTTTTTAAATTTAGTGTCCTTCTTTTCGTTGTGCAGGGAGGCACAGTGTGTCTACCTACACCTCCATCTTGGCTGGAAGTCTCTCTAAAAATACTTTTTCAACCTGCATTTTATTTCCTCATCTTGTAGAACACCATAATCATCTTATACATATTCCCTCACTCATTTCCTTCATTCAGTTGGACTTGAATTCTGTAAAAAAGTTTTGTTTCATTTCCTTTGCATTATCCTGTCTTCTGCCTCATTCACTCAGGCCTTCATTTCTTGCTTGGGTTACTGCTCTAGCCCCTACTCGTTTCGTGCCTTTAGTGTTTCTGTTTCGTCTTTCATACTTGCTGCTGGTTGGGTTTTCCAGTATGCACATTTGATTGTCATTTTCTTATTATAAATACTTTAATAATGTTCCATGGGTTTTAGGAAAAAGAAAATTTTTTTTGGCTTATTGAAAAAGTCCTTTCAACAATTTTCATTACAGTTTGTTCTCACCCCTCCTTTTTGCCGCTTGCAAGAGGTTGCTTGTCATCCAATGCTAGTTTTTCTAGGTGAAGTGCTAGTTTTGCTTTTCTACTAACTACCCAGGTTTTCCAACCCTGGGTCATACATCCTCCTTCCAGGAATTTTTCACCATCTCTGTCTTTATTGCCAATAATTTTTATAAGTTTTGGTTTGTCTGCTTTGATTTTATCACTGGACACTATGCATACTAAAAGCAATGACCACATTCTATTTAACTCTGTATCTTTAGCACCTGCCACTCTGAGGGGCACACATAGGCATGCTATTAGACAGTTATTGTATAATGGGAAATATGTAGTTTGGGGCCAGACTCCAGAGGATTCTTCATATTATGCCAGTGAGTGTTGCCTTTATAATGAAGCCAGTGAAGAAGGTTTAAGGGCAAAAGAGACATGTCATTAAAGCTGTCCTTTAGAAAGAATAGGAGTAGTCAAAAAATAAAGTATGTAGGGGGAAGATAGTAGTTTTGAAAATACTGGTTTTTTTTTTGTTTATCTTGGAAAATATTCATTAAGCAGTTGAAAATACTTTTATGGACTGATGTGCACTCTGAAATTCAGATAAGAAGCTGAGCTAGTGATGGGGATTTGGAAGCCATTAATGTAAGAATGGTGATTGAAGCATATGTGTCAGGAAGATAGCATCTCATGAAAAATGGGGTCTGAGTCCATTGGGGGCGGGAGGGAGTCCAATTCAGTGGCAGCATTAAAGAGTTAGAACACATAAAGAACCGGCAGGAGGAGCTGGGATTAGGAGTGTGTTATATGGAACACACAGGGGAAGGGGGATTGAATATGTAGACATAAGAGCATATTTTTAAGTATTTATGCTTTAGAGCAGGGATGCCGATAATGTTTTATAATCTGTATTGCTTGACACAGTAGCTGTCAATCAAGTGTGCCTATTGTGCCCTTACAATGTCACTAGTTGGACTGAGGACCTAAAATTTTAACTTTATTTGATTTTAGTTAGGTTTACATTTTAATAGCCACCTTTGGCTAGTGGGGACCCTATGAAATAGCACGGCTATGGAGACACCAAGTAAGATGAGACTGGGAGAAGTCCAGCTGATTCGAAGTTTGGTAATCTATAGTTTTTATTTCTTTGTTAAAATTTTTAAAAGCTCCTCACACGAGGAGATGTTTATAGATTTTTAGAGAGGGAGAGGAAGGGGGGAAGGGGAAGAGAGAGACAGAGAGAAACACCGATTGGTTGCCTCCCCCACATGCCCCAACCTGGGATCTAACCCACAACCTAAGTATGTGCCCCGTTGGGCAACCTGGCCAGGGAAAGTGAGCTGTAGTTTTTAGAGTGAAAGAGTGATAACTACGTTGTGGTGGATGAGGAAGTGAATAAAGGTCGCAGGTCAGAAAAGTGAGTATGGAGTGAGAACGCCCTTTCAAGAAGTTGGCTTTGAAGCATAAACAGTATCCCAGTGACATGGGTAAGTGAGAGGACGACAGGATGGAGAGGTTCACAGTGTAACGGAGGTATTTGTGACTCAGCCGGCTCCTGGGAGTCCCTGGGTGACAGGCGGGCTTTGGGTTACCCTCAGAGATGTAAGCATGCTACGAGGTGTAAGTTACTTATTTCATTAGATTTAAGATTAGTATCTTTTAAAAATTATTAATGGTAGGAGGGGTTTGGAGGAGCTGTAGTAGGAATGGGGGTAGGAGTGGTAATGTTGGTGTTGTGTGAGAGAGTTAAAGGACACTTGGAGTGAGAGGATCATGATTCTTAGATTCACTTTTCTAACCTGTGTTAGAATTGTAATAATATTTCTTATTTCATTGTTTTGGTGATAAAATGCAAATATGTTTATTTTTGTGCTTTAAATACTGTGGAACATGGAGAGGAGGAGACATATATGTGTGTGGGGAGGGTGTATATAGGAAATCTCTGAAACTTTTGCCTGATATTGTGGCTTTAAAAATAAAGTCTACTCTTCCTGAAAGTGACCAGAAGAGATCTCTGAAAATGGTTCACCATTCACTTGACCCAGAAAATCCCACAAAATCATGCAAATCAAGAGGTTCAAATCTCTGTGTTCACTTTAAGAACGCTCCTGAAACTGCTCAGGCCATCAAGTGTATGCACATTCGAAAAGTCACCAAGTATTTGAAAAATGTCACTTTAAAGAAGCAACGTGTACCATTCTGTCCTTACAGTGGTGGAGTTGGCAGACCAAATAGTGGGGCTGGACACACGGTTGGTGGCCCAAAAAGGGTGCTGAGTTTTTGCTGCACATGCTTAAACGTGCAGATAGTAATGCTGAACGTAAGGGTTCAGATGTAGATTCTTTGGTCATCGAGCGCACCCACGTGAACAAAGCTCCCAAGAATGCTGTGTAGAATTTGCAGAGCTCCTGTGTGGATTAACCCATACACAAGCTCTTCCTGCCACATTGAGATGGTTCTACCTGAAAAAGAGCAGATTCAAATTGTTCCCAAAACAGAAGAGGAGGTGGCACAGAAGAAAGAGATATCTCAGAAGAAACTGAAGAAACAATTGCTTATGGCCCAAGAGTAAATTCAGCATCAGATAAATACTAATAAAAGTTTAAAAAATAAAGCCTATTAAGAAAGTGTAAAGCATGATCTAAATATTAATCATAGGAAGATAGTGTGGTTTCATCTAAATAACTCAGACTTCAAAGACATAAAATATGGTTTTAATCTCACATCTTTTACTTACTAGTTGTATGGTGAGAACTAGCTCTTTTTCTTAAGTAGAGAACAAGATTCATACAGCCCTTTATAAACTATTAAGTTCCATAATGTTGTCATTTTTCTTATTGAGGTTCATCTGTATTTTAAAAGTTCAGGCTATATTTGTGAAGTAGTTGCATTATTTTTAACTGATTGATTCCCTCCACCCCCCACTTTTAAAAGAGAGTCAAATACATGTTACTGATTATGAGACAACAACCTATTGAAAATTTACTTAGGAGAGGTTTTCAGTCATAATGATAGTAAGCTGTTTGAATTCAAGATGGGAACTTGTGATGAGTGGCTATATAAATTTAAAAACTCATCAGATTCACCAGATTTTATTGTTTACCTTACTCCCATTAAGGACTTTGAAAGATTAATTAATTTCCAACAGATTAATGATAAATAAAACAGACTTTGTTCTCTTAAGTTGTCGCATTTATATAATAGTTACTTATTAATAAAGCATATTAACATGGAATTCTTTTAAGTCATTGATAAACTTTAGGTAAATTTCAAGTATACTTTTTTCAGGTAGAGGTCAGGGAACTCAGTACAATGCTTTGCTCTCTATTATTTTACACAAAGTCGTGCTGATATTTAGGGACTTTAAAGAAAAATGCCAGGGTTGCAGATAACTGTGGGCCAGTTTCTTCTGCAGAGAGGAGAAGGTCACAGACTCCATCTCTGGCTTTGTCTGCGTGCTTGCAAATGATTTTGGATGGGCTTAGAGAAAGGCTGTGGGTGACTTAGCGAAAATCTACCATTCTTTTCATAAAAGTTTATGTTCTACTGACAGATGATTAGAGTCATATTTCTCTATAAATAGTGCTTTTTATTTCCATCTCCCTTTCTCTCTCCTTTTCTTCTTTTTTTTCCTTTTTTAGTTTGAAAAAGAGTTTGCCGACCATCAAGAAACACAGGCTCAATTGCAGAAAAAAGAGGCAAAGATTAATGAGCTTCAAGCAGAGTTACAAGCTTTTAAATCTCAGGTAAAATACAGTCTATCTAGAGTGAACTTCAGTATTGAAAGCTCACCAGCAGAGCAGAGGTCTTATAATATCTTTATAGCATCTAAGTGTCTAAACTATTTTGCCACTTTTTTCAATTTGCATTTTTAAGAATGTCTATACTTTTCCTAACCAATCTGCTTCCTTATGTTTCATTTGGGTTTTGTTCATAGTGTCACATTTCCTATGTAATTAAGCATGGAGAGTAAAAAAGTCTTTTCATCTTAGATTTGTCATTCATCACTGATCTTTATCCTACTACTGGAAATTATTGCTCTAGCTATTTATTTTTCAAGACCTTCAGCCTATGGGTACCTTGCCGTGAAAGATAACCTCTAGCTGAATAAGAACATTTTCTGATAATTTTTCAATTTCCAAAAGTAAACAGATTTAAAACATGACAAAAAAGAGAGAGAGAGAAAGCAAATCTGGATTATGAAGCAGATAGCTCACATACACCCTCGACACATAAAACATTTAGATAGCAAGAAACATGTCATCTACATATTTTAAAGGGATGAAAGTAGGGAGGTAGAATATTCATAGCTAAATTTCTTTATGTATATTTATATATAGGATGATGAGCACTTAGTATCATTTTACTGTTTTCCTCTTATTCTAATTTATGGTTATGTTGAAATAGTCTCAGGCATACTATTTTGTATATTGATATACTATTTCCTCTATTGTTGGCATGTTCTGTAAAACTTAGTGGATAGTTTTGTTACAGAGACTGTTTGAAGAAACCCTAAGGGAGGGTTCTCTGTTAGTGTTCAATTAAAAAAAATTAAAAGCTCCTACCTACAAATAAATTATTCTCAATTATCTTTTTTTCTTTAGTGCACAAAATGAAAATGTAACAGTTTATTGAACTTTCTTATATTTCCCAGGTGGTTCTTGTCTTTCACATTAAAAGGAACATTTGATTGTGTTTTATATTTCAGATAGAGTTACAGACAGTGGCTGAAATATTTATGAAAAGTGTTTCCTGATCTGGGCTAATATAAATTTAAAGACTTATTTTTCTTTTTAATTTCTCCCAGTTGAAGGGTTGCTTATAAATGTACTCTAGAATATTCCAGTTTATAAGAAACATTTTCACCATCTTTGGATATCTAATTGCTGCCTGTGCTTTTATATAAAATGGCAATAAATTTACATTTTCAAACTGAGATTAAATCTTATGTTGTAAAAATTGTGGACAATTGTGTAGCCTGTTTTTATGGCTATCAAAGGAAGGCCTGGAATTAGGGATTTAATATTGACCACCATAATCATTTTTGAAGAACAACTGACAAATTCTTTCTTTGAATTAGTATGTGTTTCTCATGAAATCTATGCATTTGTCTTAAGATACGTCTCTTTGATAAAAGCTATGCTGATGATGAAGGTTATGAGTAAAATGTGTTCTGTTATCTTAGTTTTCATTCATTTAGTCACTTAACAACCAAGCATTTTTAGGTGCTGGGACTACAACTGTGAGCAAGATACTCATAGTGTCCAGCTTCATGAGCAACGTATTTCAAGTCAACCATACTATCAAATAAACTAGTCAAGGGCAGAAATCCAACCATATCTTTGCTTTAAGATGTTAATAGTTAACTACAATTATATTGAGTGTGAGTAGAATATACATACTTTCTTAACATTCAGAGGGCAATGCTGTCTAAGACCACAACACCCCAGAGTAACACTGAAGTGAGTATTTTGATTTGTGGTTTCAGTTTTTATGGCAGTTTTTCTTTGTGCTGATATTAGATGTCAGTTTCAGGCTTTTGTACATGATCTATTTTTCATAATTGTGCCATAAAACTGGAAAACGATTTAACATTTATTAAATGTGCACCATTTGCAAGGTAGTTTGTATGTATGTATAAGTGTAGTTCAGGATTAAAGTTAGTAATTTCAGGAAAATAATCATATCACAAAAACTAATTATGAACCCAGAACTTATTTATGACAATCAAACTATATTTATTAAATTCCTACCATGCCATGGAAGGAACATAAGGAGAAAAGTGACCAGGGAACATGTTTGGCTGTTTTTCACTCCTGATTTTAGCTTGCTTCTCTGTGACATTTGATGCCTTTTTTAGGGGATGAAGGTCACTCTCTTCATTTTTGATTCATAAGCCTGTGCTTGCCTTGCCTTTTTTCTCCTCTTGTCTTTAATTCATTTAGCCTACCCATATTTCTTCGATGGCTGTCATTGGCCAGGCACAACATCAGGTGCTGGGGAAAGAGTAGCTATACAGACATATCACTTCCCTCATAGAGTTATAATCTATCAAAGAAATAAATGCCAACGACTCTGTAAATGGTTAGGAAACACTTTTGGGAAGAGCTGTTAAGGAGAAGTGAAGGGTACTATTGGTATGAAATGAGTGGTCAGATAATGCTTTCCTAAGAAAGGGATATGGTAGCTAAGGTTGAAAGGTACAGGTGAAGAGGATGTTCTGGGTGGAAGGAATAGCACATGCTAGGAAAATGAAATTGAAATGAGGTTGGCATGTACGTAGAGTGGTAGAGGAAAGTCACTTGACCAGTTCCAGATCATGACATGACTTGGGAGGTCCTACTAAGAATTTTTTCCCCCTCAAGGGCAAAGGCAAGATGTGGCAATAGCAGTTAAGTCTTTTTCTGGATTTTTTAAAAAACGTATTTAAATGCCAGTGTTCTGTAGAATTCTGTACATAGAACTTACTTCCTGCTACAGACTCTTTACTAGGTGAACTTCTGTACTTGCATGGCTTTAACTGTCCCTTAGAATCTGCTGATTTTCATACCTTTAGACCCATCTACCAGTTTCCTTCCTAGACATTTCTACCTGGATGGTCATAACTACCTCAAAATGGGAGTCGTATTTCTTTCAGTTACATTTTCATGAAAAGTTATAATTATATTCTTAAGCTGGGAATAAACGTCACTGGAATTTTTAGGTTAAACCACATGAAATTACTGATATTCAATTATTTTTGGTTTAAAGTATTGTATTATTTTTAAGGAAAGTATTTTTACATGTTCTGTAGAGTGTTCTTAGTCATGTTTGCTTGTTTGTTTATTCATTTATTTATTTATCTCTCTCTAGTTTGGTGCCTTGCCAGCTGATGTAAATACCTCTTTGCACCTGTCAAAAGAAAATAGAACTGAGCACCCAGCACTTCCTCCTCCTGTGGCACCCCCTCCCCCTCCTCCACCCCCTCCTCCACCCCCTCCTCCACCACCAGGAATGCCTCTGCCATTTGGTGGTCCTGTGCCTCCACCTCCTCCCCTGGGACTTCTCAGTGGAGGAAACTCTCTTCCGCCCACCCTGCCATTTGGGTTAAAACCAAAGAAAGAATTTAAACCTGAAATCAGCATGAGAAGATTGAACTGGTTAAAGGTAAAAATGTTTAAAACAATAAAAATAAGTGAATAAATGAATAAATGGAAGAAAACATACTGTTACCTAGATTAAAATTTAATTTTGTTTTTACTTATGTATAATTTCCAGTAAGAACCCTATTCAAAGTGAATTTAAATAAATTGCCTTTAAAAAAAGAAAAAAACACCCTGGCTGGTGTGGCTCAGTAGATTGAGCACGGGCTGTGAACCAAAGTGTCGATGGTTCGATTCCCAGTCAGGGCATATACCTGGGTTGCAGGCCAGGTCCCCAACAAGGGGCACGTGAGAGGCAACCACACATTGATGTTTCTCTCTCTCTCTTTCTCCCTCTCTCCCCCTCTCTAAAATAAATAAATAAAATCTTAAAAAATTGAAAAAAAAGAAAGAAAAAGCCTCTTAAGTGTTGAGACGAAGCCTTTTGCTCTCAACTAAGGCTTTCTAGTTTATAAATTTGGTGGGAGTCAATGTTAGTTGGTTACATAACCTTGGGAAATTCTGTGTAATGGAAGAGTTACAGTGCACATGAGTGTTATTAAAGACTTTGAGAAGTATAATTTGAGATGAAACAAACTTCATTTTATATAGCTTCAATCCCCAACTTTTTCCCTAATGAAAGGTTAACTTCCTGCAGAAATTGTATCTCGTTGCACACAGATTGGAGAAAAGTCGTATAGTAATTACTTCGTAAACGCTGGCTGGCTGCGGTGGGCTGCTGGGTCTGAACACAGTGACTGTTCTGGGGCAGATGAAACTCCCGGCTGTTTATCAATCAGTCTTCTCCCTGATTGCAGATCAGACCTCATGAAATGACTGAAAACTGTTTCTGGGTAAAAGCAAATGAGAACAAGTATGAAAATGTGGATTTGCTTTGTAAACTTGAGAATACATTTTGTTGCCAACAAAAAGGTAAGATTAACATCTTGGTTATTTTTTTAAATTTTAATATTTTAACATGGCCACTTTTTATATATTAATTACCAGAAAGCATTATTTTAAGAGTCCTATATATATTTCTACTTTATTAATGTGTAAAACATGATTTATTAAAATGAAATCTTTAAAAAGAATGTTATTAGAGCATCACCTTAGCAATTTTTAAAATGCAGATGATTGATACAAAACTTAAATTTCTATATAATACACGTCTTCAAAAAGTGTTATTACATAGAAAATTTTCATATATAGATTTTCATAAAGGAGGATATTTTTAGAATTTTGTCATGAAATTTTTTTTGTCAATGAGGAATAGTATAAACAGAAGCAAAATGTGAGCCTTCCTCTAGTCAGATTTTAATATTTAATATTACAGTGACTGTCACATAGTTTAATTAGTATGAATCACATGGGATAGAAATAGCAATTTTAAAGAGTGTTTTGAAAGTTAGCATGAAACAGAAGTATGTGAGCAGGTTATAACATCTTTTCATTAAAAGTAATGGAATTTATTTTTCAAATTGTTTTCTGATTTTTTAAAAAAGTTATATTTAGATATCACTCTTTTTGTCTATAAACTGAATTTTATTTCATCCAATTTCATGGGCCAACATCATTTGTTTCAAGGCTGATATCCACTTATATTTTTAAAAAATTGTTTATTCTATTACAGTTGTCCCAATTTCTTTTTCCCCCTTTTGCACCCCCTCCATCCAGCTCACTCCTCTCGCCCACAGTCAGTCCGCTCTCATTGTCAGTGTCCATGAGTCATTCATACTTGTTCTTTGAATAGCTTAAATTTTAAATGTTATATATTCTGGTTGGTTTTAGATCAGTGATTCCCTTTAACTTTCAAAAAGGAACCAGAGACTTCTGCTCTTTATGTCCCTGGGCTCACCGAGCACAGAGAGAGCTGGGCTGGAGCGATGGTGTGGAATGGAGAGGGGAAGGCTTTCTTAAAGCGCCTATTGTGTGCGAGGCACCACACTGGACTCTTGATGTATCTGCTTTAACGTAATCATCGCAGCAACTAAGGGATATTGGCTGATACCAAAAAAAAAAATCATTTGCATTTCTTTGAAATGCCTTTTAAAATATAAATGTAAATTAGACACTCTTTCTAAAAAATAGTTGTAAGTTAGAAACACTAAAAGGTAACTGTAAATTAAGGTAGTTTTCTATTATGTGTGGTAAATCCAAGGTCTTTAGCAGATATTTTTGAGTACTATTGGTCTTGACTAAAATAGTAAAAATGATATATTTTTGATCTTTGAAAATGGGGAATTTTCTCAGCAAGCTTACCCTAGGAAATCTTGTGAAGTAAGCAGGTCTTAATTGTACCTTTTGATTATGGAGAATCAAGATTTTCTTTGAATAAGATTAGTGTACTCTTTTGGCAATCAAAGCAACTGTATGGCAGTTAAAATGTATTTACATGTAAAAGACTTCAGAATTTCAGATTTCATAATCTAGAACTGATTACTTTCCCCTTTGCTTTCCTAGTAGGTGCAAATGGAGGTACCTAAAAGCTATTTCAGTAATACTGCCATCCAGCTACTCCCTTTTTTTCCATCTTTACTCTGATTACGTTCTTAATTAATGAGGCTCAAAAGGGAAACTTGTTAGCATGTCTTTAATTTAGCTGTAGTGTTAGCCCTAAATGAAATAATTGGACCTTTAAAAATTTCTTAAGTCATCTAACTTTAGCCTTGAGATTCAAGGTTAGAAAAAAACCAATGTATTTGCGCAGTGTAACACCAGTTGTAAAGAAAGGTTAAGGTGAGGAAGTGACGAGCATTTTCGGAATATTGCGTACTTCATCCCTCTCTGTCTTTGTACACATTGTTCTCTCTGCCCTGAATCTCTCTTTCATTTGACTTGGAGGCTGGCAGAGGCCTATGACTTCTGTTTTCTCACTTTAAATGGTACTTTCTCCTTTCTATGACTGTGGATGGTATTTCCATGGTGGACAGAAAAGATGGGGAAGCCCAGGGTTGTAGCCCCAGGCAATGCTGACATTTCACAATGCCAACAGGAGATAAGCTATAAATGTGACTGTTTTTTGGTCTGGATTTTAAAGAATAATTCATAGTAAGCATTAGTTGAGGACCCTCAGTTGAGAGTACTTCATGTAGGAATGACTAGTAGTCCATTATTTTATTGGAAAAGGCCACTTATTGTTGCTTTCAGGAAATCAGGATTCTGTATAGATATTTTCTAGCAAAGATGAGAAAGGAAGGCAGGAGAAAGGTGTCTGAAAGCTTAGACAGGACGAAGGGCTGGCGGAGTGGACAGACCTCCTTATGGTCTCTGTTCAGGGCATGGGTGCTGAGGCATTAGGTCCAAATGTTAACGTTTACCCACCTCTCATGTCTCCAAAGATTACTTTGTTTGAATCAATTTTGTAATTTCTGCAGAATTAGAAATTAAAGCTAGTCACTTATTTATTGTTCAGTGCAAGGTAGAAATATAGTTGCTCTCTACTCCAGAGTAAGAAGGGGAAAGTTGAGGCCTTGTCTGCTGGTTGATTTTCATCATTGGTTTGCATCACAACTTGTCAGGGAGGACAAAGGATTCAGAAGGCCAGTGATTTGTGGGTTTTTGGAGCAATTGGTTTATCTGAGGTTTTTTTTTCTTCCCCAGTAACACTGTTAAGAATAATCAACATGGATGGACTTCAAGGGCATTATGCTAAATGAAATAATATATCCTCTCTTATATGTGGAATCTAAAACAAACAAAAAACAACGAAACAATCTCATGTATACAGATTGGTGATTGCCAGAGGTGGATGGTGGGGGTGAGGTGGGGTTTGAGAAACAGGTGAAGGGGGTATAAATTAATTTTTTAAAAAGAAGAACCAGGGCTATTTCTCTGATTACAAAGGTGGGTGGATGTTGCTTCCCAGGCATTTAAAATGGTAGATGTGAATCGTTTGTGCATCCTAAGCATTTTAGATAGGTAGGGGGAAAAAATTGAACTGAATCCAGTCATTTAAAGAGAACCTTAAAATTTTCACTTACATAGTCTTTATTTTTTGTTACAAGTAAGTTTTTTCTTACAGAAGGCACTGCTTCGGGTTTCTGGGCCTTTTAGGTGTTAGAGCCCCTGTACGCTGAGAGTTAGTAAAGGAAGAAGGACTGATGACACCTGTAGACCCCCTTTGGTGGACTGGCCCATGAGCGGGGCCGTCGTCCTTGTGTCACCTTGTTTAGTCTTTGCCATGTCTCTGCTGAGTGTTTTCCCCTGCAAACAGGTCCTACTGCTCAGAATAGCACCCTGGCCAGCCACTCAGATATTGCAAGATATTCTTGGTAAGAGCTTGTATATTCCTCTTTCTTCATGTTGCTCTTCATTATATCTCTTTGCCTTTTTCTTCCAGTTTGATTTTACTTATTTTGTTTTTTAAACTTATCTCCCTGTGACATCTATAACATTGCTTCATTGGGATAGTGCCTTTGTCATATCTTAAGGAGTACAAGGACCTCTCTCTAATTTTAAGGTTGGTGAAAGACAAGTGTCAGTAACAGAAGAATCTTTTGATTCGAAGGTTTGTGTTGCACGTAATCGATTCTATGTGCAGGTTTTAGTGCCAAAGAACCCCACATTCAGGGGAAAAATGGTTGAAGTGGATGTTTGTTAATCAGGAAAGCATTTTATGAAAGAACAGCTAAAGTATATACACCATCCCTCAGCAAACCATTAGCAAAGGGAGAACTTTCAGGATTAACAGAGGTATTCCTGGGTTTTCTGGAATGATAACGTCCCCTATACACTTTGTAAACAAATCTGGAAAAGCCAAAGCCTCCGAAGCAAAATATTGTCTTTAAAAATTATTTTCCTCAGTAAGTGCATTTTCTTAATTGAGAAAGCAAACAAACAAAAAAATGTTTTTCCTGTGAAATCAACATTTCTTCCTGACTCAGTTGAAGCTTTTTGAATGCCTTGTTTTCCTGTTTAAGTATCTCACTTGGATTTCCTTGTGTCTCTTAGGTCTAAATTTTTGAGATATGTCTTAGCTTTCCATATTTTAAATCCTTCTGAAAATAACCTGACATTTTTCTTTTACTGTTTCTTTTTCTCATTTTTCTCTCGGTCGTCTGCCCCACTTTTTCTCTTTCCTATATTTAGCTACCCATGTTCAAGTCCACAGATATTTATTTGGTATATGCTGTATGTCAGGCCTCTTGTTACCTAACATTGGGGACACTGCAGTGAGAAAGGCAGGCATGTGCCCTGTTTTCAAGTTGCTTTTACAGTCTCGGTGAGACTCCATCAAGTTCAAGAATGAGGAGTGGAACAGTAAGTGCTGATTTTGAATTTAGAAAAGACTGACATATTTTATGGTCTTTGGCTTTTGTTAGGAATTAACAAGATTAAAAAACATTGCAATCTCTGTAATATTTAATCACAATATTCATATACTGAACATTTGGTATCATCAGAATGATGCTAATGACCTGTGTATTTTTTACCAGATTGGAAGCATCTGTTGGTTAATTTTTACAGGCTGTTGGAAAATAGATTAAAGTATACTAACAGGTTATTGGTGTTGGATTTATCAACTAAAATTAATATTAATTACTTTCATTATTCACAAACTGTTAACTTAATAGGGATTAAAGGGCTTTCGGAAAGTATATGGATTTTCTAATTCAGTTAGGCTGATTTATTATGAAAATGTGATTCCACAATTGTTAGCTTCCTGAAGCAATCACATTTTGTAACAGGTGCATCATATTTGTCAGATAAGGCCAGTAAACTGGTTTATAAATATTTCTCAACTGAACAGTTTGATGTATGGAAGCAGTTAATGGATTACATGGTTAAAAACAAATCAAGCTGATATTTCTAACATCATAGATCAGTGGATAAAATATTGGGGTAGAGAGTGATCGAACTATGGATTATTCCAGGGACTTGGCTGTGTTCAGGATGTTGCTTTGTATTAGAAACACAGTTTATTCTTCTGTATGAACAAAAGTGTACAAAAAATACTAGACTACCTCACAAGCCTACATTTAGATGAACAGTATAATTTCTAACAGCTACATTTCTTAGGAATGCATGTTAATAAAGAGATGATGCCGAAATTAATGTAACACATCTTGAACTTCTTCAAGATTTCTAAAAAAAAATGACAAACACTAATTTGGAAAGATTTGGGAAGAAGTCAGTGGAGAATTAAATATTTCTCTAGGGATGTATCATTTGTTTCTTGTCTGTGGCTGAATTTATCATTTGGTTCTATGTGTCTGAATTTTCAAAAGAACTAAAAACTTAAGGAAATTATGAAGCAGGCTAGGAACATCTTGTTTCACCATTAGAAAGTATCTCATTGTTACTAATTATATTGTACTCTGTTGGATCCCTGAAGGAATAGCAAATGATTCTGAAAGCTTAGAGAAATAGAACCTAAAGCGAAAGGCTGTAGAGAGTTTTCTTAGCCTGGAGCCACAGACAACTTTCAAGTACACAAAATGCCCCAGTTACGTGCTTAGTTACACTGCATATCTTTGGCATTTTGAAGGTCCCTGTAAATAGGCGTATTCTTATATATTGTACAGATGCTATAAATAGAAAGGGAGGAGGCTTGAACTTGTATTGTGGGGGATGCGCCCATAAAAATAGCTTTTTTCCACTCCTTTTTTCCCCTCTCCTCTCATTTTCTTCTTGCACTGTAGAGAGAAATGGTATCAGGGTACTAGCTTCAACTCGGGCCACTTGACTAGTGAGGGGATGCTATATCCCTTCTGTGTTACCAGTTCACCTTGGTAACATTTTAACTCCGCTAGCAGTTTCAGTGGTCTAACTGTACTTACTGTCCTTTAACAAAACTGTAAATCCATTCCATTCCATTGTTACCACACACCTTTTTCTCCCAGGATTTCAATTTCATTTCCTGTGTCTTCTGTCTTGCTCCGTTTACTCTGCGCTTCCCCGTTGCTCTGTGGTTGCTCAAAGCACACTTCCCCAGTCTTCGCCTTGTCTGCATTATGTTCTACCGCTTCAAACTCTCACTCATAATTAGTGCACAGTATTATCCATCTGAAGATGTACCATATTTTGTCAAGTATAATGAACACGTTTTTGCCCAAATTTTTGAGAGAAAAATAAGGATGCGCATTATACATGGGTAGTTCTAATTCCATATATATATAAATGTTTTTAATTCTTTTATTTATGCTTATGCATTGGAAGTGTAACTCTAGGAAGCAATAAAAATATTTCATGTATGCAAAATAATACCCTGGAATACAATGATCAGTTTTATTTCTAAATATAAATAAATAATTGAATTAAAAAATTAAATGAAAGATTTTTTTCTGAAAGGGCCAAAAATGTGAGCACACATTATACCCAGGAACATATTATAGAAGGCAAAATATGGTAAGTGAGGCTCATCCTTCTGAATGCACTATTTTAATCTTAAAATGATATTCGTAAATCTGTCTCCCTCTCCTCCACTCCTCCCTGCCCCCAGCCCCACCTCCCCACACAAAGCTTGCCAGGCTTGGAAGAGCTGGGATCACATGGAGTTAGTATTACAACCTCATGCCATCTGTGGAGCACAGGGAGAGAGTGGGTCGTAGTGGGAGAGTCATTAGGAGATGTAGGGGCTTTGTGCTGGACGACACGCTATAGGAAGTTGATATTAGATGGTGTAATAAATTTTTAAGTTTTTAAAAAAACTTTCTGTATGAAATAACTTTATTATATATTTTATAAACCTTGAGTTTCCTAAATTAGATTTTGATGTAATTATATATGTTTAGGTGCTGCGTATTTTTTGTCCCTCAAGATGGAATCATTTGGGCATATGGTCTTATACATTGTAAGATACTCTGCATTTTCCACAAGCTTTCTCATGTTTCATGGTATCTGAGAAGAGCACCAGGTTAGAGACCTTTGGTTATCACAGCTATAACTTGTCCAAGTGTATGCCTTTGTTTTAAAAGAATGGCTTTTTCGAGCCAGAGACACGCTATTCCAGGAGTTCTTTTTTTTTTTTTTTTTTTTTTTTAAATTTTTTTCCCCAGGAGTTCTTAACTTGAGGTATTAGATAAGAAAAAAACAGAAACAAACAAAACACAGTATTATCACTTTCACTAACTTCTAATTGAAATTTAACATTTTCTTCAATTATAAATATAGGCAAAAATACAGTAGTACCTATGCCTTTTCTACTTGTAAAGTACATATATCATTCATATCACATTAGAATCAGTTCAGATATGTGCGCATATCTAAATATCATTGAAACTCATCACTACTTTAAAATCAGAGTACTTATTAGACCTGCAGCTAGATCTTGCTATTTAATACATTAATAAAGAAGGACATTTTATTGCTCTCAGGAAGCGGATCCTGAGATGTCAGAGTGTAAGAGGTGATTTTAGGAGGCAGGGGTGGGTAATGCATGTGAAAGGTAGAAGTGGGGGAAAGCAGGACAGGGTAGGAGGAACCTTCGGCCATGGTGAAATTCTCGGCCAGCCCAGCTCAGAGGGGCCTCTGGAGCACAGCTGGGCTGTAGTAGTACTGCCATGCACAGCCATTGGCTGGAGGATGCCCAGGAAGAATGTGGCCTGGGCTCAGACGCTAAGGAGGATCTGGAGGGGGCTAATGACTTGCAGTTTGTCAACTAAGAGCACTCCATGCAACTGAGTGGAGAGCTTATTCCTGAAGTGAGATTTGAGCAGTGCATCTCCTTGGCTGCAATGCATATATGTAGTTAGTTAATAAACTGGTGTTCAGTGCATTTTGATATCTGCATTGGAGTATCATTTGCTTCCTTTGAAATCCAATGTATTTTTTTTTTTTTTTTAGTCCTCACCTGATGACATTTTTTCACTGCTTTTTTAGAAAGGGAGGAAAGAAGGGAGAGAAACAGAAGCATTCATGTGAGAGAGTTACATTGATTGATTACTTTCTGGTACGTGCCCTGACCAGGGATCAAACCCGTGACATTTCAGTCTATGGGGTGACACACCAACTGACTGAGCCACATTGGCCAGGTCAAATCCTATGCATTTTTGCATTTATTTATTGATTTTTTGATGGTGTCTTTTTAATTGTTTATTCTATTACAGTTGTCCCAATTATTTTTTGCTCTTGACCCCCCTCCACCCAGGCAGCCCTGTAGCCCACAATCCCCTCTCGGTTATCCGTGTCCATGTGTCATTCATACATGTTCTTTGACTAGTCCCTTCTGCTTCCTTCCACCATTGCCCCCTCAGCACTCCCATCCTACAGCTGTTGTCCCGTGTTTCGTGTTTCCATGTCTCTGGTTCTATTTTTCTCATTAATTTATTTTATTCATTAGATTTCAGTTATAAGTGAGGTCATATGGTATTTGTCTTTTGACAACTGACTTATTTTACTTAGCATAATAGTCTCCAGGTCTATCCATGCTGTCACAAAAGGTAAGAGTTCCTTCTGTCTTTCTGTTGTGCAGTATTCCATTGTGTAAATGTACCACAGTTTTTAAATCCACTCATTTACTGATGGGCACTTCAGCTGTTTCCAATATTTGGCTATTGTGAATAGTGCTGCTATGAACATTGGGGTGCGTAGGTTCTTTTGAACTGCTTTTGAGTAGTTCAGGGTTCTTAGGGTATATTCCTAATAATATATTGAGTGGAATCACTGGGTCAAAAGGCAGTTCCATTTTTAATTTTTGGAGGAAATTCCTTACTGTTTACCACAGTGGCTGCACCAGTCTGCATTCCCACCAACAGTGCATAAGGGCTTCTTTTTCTCCACATCCTTGCCAGCTCTTGTTTTTTGTTGACTTATTAATGATGGCCATTCTGACCAGTGTGAAATGGTATCTCATTGTGGTTTTAATTTTCATCTCTCTGATGGCTAGTGATGCTGAGCATCTTTTCATATGTCTCTGGGCCCTCTCTATCTCCTTCTTAGAGATGTGTCTGTTCAGGTCCTTTGCCCTTTCTTTAATTGGGTTGTTTGTCTTACTGGTGTTGAGTTGTATGAGTTTTTTATATATCTTGGAGATTAAACTCTTGTGTGGTGTATCATTGGCACATATGTTCTCCCACACGGTTGGTCCCCTTTTCATCTTGATGATCGTTTCTTTAGCCATGCAGTTTTTTAGCCATCCAAGTTTTTTAATGTGATATAACCCTACTTGTTTATTTCTTCCTACATTTTCCTTGCCCTAGGATATATTGGCAAACATATTGCCATGTGGGATGTCTGAAATTTTTATTGTATATATTTTATGCTAGGACTTTTATGGTATCACAACTTATATTTAAGTCCTTTGTCCATTTTGAGTTTTTTCTGGTGTACAGTATAAGTTTGTGGTGTAGTTTCTTTTCTTTTCTTTCTTTTCTTCTTCTTCTTTTTTTTTTTTTTTTTGCATGTACCAGTCCATTTCTCCCAGCAATATTTATTGAAAAGACTTTTTATTTCATTGTATGGTCATGCCCCTTTGTTGAATATTGCTTGACCATAGAGATGTGGGTTTATTTCTGGGCTCTCTGTTCTGTTCCATTGATCTCTGTATCTCTTCTTATGCCTGTCCCAGACTGTCCCGATTGTAGTGGCCTTGCAGTACAGTTTAATATCAGGTATTGTGATCTCTCCAACTTTGTTCTTACTTCTTAGGATTGCTGAGGTTATTCGGAATCTTTTTTGGTTCCATATAAATTTTTGGAATATTTGTTCTAGATCTGTATTCTTTACAGATCTAGAACAAATATTTTTGCATTTAAAAATTATTCTGAGCCTTGGCTGCTATGGCTGTGTGGATTGAGCCCTGGCCTGCAAACCTAAAGGGTCTCCGGTTCTATTCCCAGCCAATGTGCCTGGGTTGCAGGCCAGGTCCCGAGTGGGGTATGTGGGAGAAGCAACCGCAGATTGATGCTTATTTCCCTCTGTCCTTCCCTTTCCCTCTCTCTAAAAATAAATAAATGAAGTCCTTTTAAAAATAAAATAAGTACAAATTATTCTGAGAAGAGGTCCATTTCTCTGACTACCAATAGGGTCCATGTCAATAAAGGTTATAAACACTGCTGTAGCGTTTCTGATTTGTGCAGTGGTAGGAGTGAGGTGGTCAGGGGCCTTGGTCCTGCCTGCATTGCTGCCTGTTCATGTGCAGGGGTGGGCAAAAGTAGGTGGGCAGTTGTTTGTATGGGAAAAGACATGCAGGATGTGATTTTACAATAGCTTCATTAACTTTGGGGTTTGCGTATTCACAACTGTAAACCTACTTTTGCCCACCCTATATGTGTGTTTTTTATTTTAATTCCAGGGGCCAGTACATTATCTGTAATAAGATATTCCATCCAATTTAGAAAAAAATTATATGGTAGTTTCAACATCAGGCCATCCGGTTTTAAATCCACTTTAACAGCCTATTGTTATGCATTTGTTACTCAAAACATATGTCAAATCGGGAAAAATATGAAAATTTTAATTAAACTAATACCAGGCTGTGGAATGTGTAGGAAAATTGAGGGACTATGGGGGCCACCCAGCCAAGTAAGTGACCTGGCTTTTATAGCTGTAGTTTTTTCCTCCATAAAACAAGAAGGTGTTATCCATCTCACAAGGTTTTTGTGAGGATTATAGAATTAATATTTTAAAGCCTCTTTTTTGCAGTGTGCAGCTCATTGTAGTTTCTTGGTAAATATTAGCTGAATTTAAATTTTGAGAATACGGTCTCATTTCTACTTGTAAAGTTTGGTTTATCATCTCTGAATCTTCCACAATTATTACCAGCTCAGTGGTCTCCCTCCAGCTCTGGCCCCATCTCCAAATGCAGCTTCTCAACCATGAAACTGCTGTGTTAACTGATTATTAGTAGACACATCTGATGTAACACTGGTCTGTACCATTAACTTTAGAAAATAGTAATAGAAGATTATTCTGTGTACCTTTCTTCTTTCATTTTTTGTGTTTGTCTTAACTGCGAAATGATTTATTAAGGTCCTGTAGAGAGGGATTCCTTGAATCAAGAATAAACATAAAGAACTGTTTTGGGTTTTATTCCCTCCTTTTTAAAATTTTTTTTCATAATATACTTTCCTTTCAGTTTATGAGTCATTAATAGAGCTACTTCCCGATGATTCTGTAATTTTATGAAATTTAAAAACAACATTTTAATTTTGCTTTTTTGGTGTGATTCAGTTTTAGAGCATTGAGCTGATGACTTGAGAGGGGTCTTGAAAAGCCCATTGAGTTCTTGATAAAAGCTCATTGGTTCTTGTTAATAATTCATTACTATTTTAAACAGTTATTTACAGTTACAAAGATTTGTAAGGATGGTATTGATGGCTTAATATAATTATGGAACTGGGATGCATTAAGATGTAGGAAACTTTTAGTTGATAGGCAAATATGAATGCCAAGTAGAGCTTATGGCTAAACTCTCCCCAGGGTTTGCAGGAAGGTAGATAACTGTTAATTTTAATGTCGTGCTAGCAGAAGGTTCAGAGGAGTGATAATTTTTCCTTTTTTTCTCTTCCAGCTTTGTGGTATAAGCTAAAAAATGTTTTGGTGCATCATGTATTTGTTGAAATTCTACCCTTTTGACCTATCTTAATAGGTCAAAGTAAATCAACCAGCTTCATTTGGTTCAGCCAAATTCTTGTTTCCCAAACTGGTGACAAATTAAGGAAATATATAAAGAGGTTTCTTTAGTTTATTGCTTAATTGTAAATAGATATTGGCATTTCTACTTCTCTAATAGCTTGTCAAGTAATGGATAAGGGTACAACACTCTGGAAATGGAAGTTTTGTCTTGGAATGAATTGTAGCCCCTGGATCTCCGTTTGGAATACTTGGAATTTTTCAGACTGCATCGATGCATACGAGCCAGTCTTTTATTGATTCTATGAGGAAGTTTGCTTGTAGGTAATAGTGCTCCAGTTAAAAGTGACTTAAACAAGTGTGGTTGGTGGTCTCAGTTCATAAGCAATATCCCAATTATGTCAGGACTCTAGGTAGCTTCTTGTCCATTTTCTTAGCTTTCTCTCCAGTTTCAGCATAGCGTAAGTAGCAAAGATGGGAGTAATTATGCTCACAAGTGGGGACCCAGGGGAGAATTCATTTCTTGCCTTTTTCAGCTTCTAGAAGCCACAAATATTGCTTAATTTGTGGCCCTCCTTTCTGTAATCTTCAAAGTCAGCAGTCAGTCCTCAGAAGCCATCTCTCTCACTTGACTTCCCTGAGTACAGACTCTGACCTATGCCAGAAAATATTCTTTTAAAGACTCCTGTGATTAAATGAGGTCCACCTGGATAATCCATGTTAATTTCCCAATATTAGGGTCTTTAACTTTAATCACATCTGCAAAAGTTCCCTTTTTCAAGAAAGGTAACATATGAGGTCTGTCTGGAAAAGTCTAGTCATTGTTAACCTAAAAAGAAAGATTTGCGCAACATTGATACAACCTGACAGCCAAGGAGAGTGGGCTGGAAAGGGAATGTGTGAACAATGACGACTTCACTGTACTAGTCGGTGGGGGCGGTACACTACATTGAGTGAGTGTGTGTACTGTGTGACATCACATTCAGAATGACATAGTGAGTCGAGCGACAAATCTGCATCTTTGCATTAAGCTTGAACATTCCTCTGTGGAAACTCTCTGGATGATTCTGAAGGCCACAGCTGTGGGCAACTGGTGATTGGCAGCTTCATGATGACAGTGCACCCACTCAGGTATCACATCTGGTACAGAGTTTTTTGGTGAAACACCCGGGTGACTCAGCGCTCCCGCAGCCCAGATTTGGTGCCCTATGACTTCTGGCTTTTATCACAACTAAAATCACCTTTGAAAGGGAAGAAAGAAATTTCAGACCTTGATGAGATTCAGGAAAATATGATGGGGCAGCTGATAGCAACTGGAAGAACTATGTAAGGTCCCAAGGTGCCTACCTTGAAGGGGACTGAGGCATCATTGCCCTATGACAATATTTCTTGTATCTTGTATCTTCTTCAATAAATGTCTCTACTTTGCATATTACATGGCTGGATACCTTCTGGACAGACCTCATATTTCAGGTTCCAGGGACTGGGACATAGACATCTTTGGCAGAGGAGGGTGCGAACTAGAACAACTGGATGCCATATAATCTCAACATATCACAAGATAGTTGGACCCATTAACTTCACTCATTATGATTGTCACTTTCCTTTAACCCTGAATTCCCTTTACAGGAATGCCATTTTAGGGTCCTGGAGCATTTTGACTTAACTTTTTAAATCATTTGTTCTGTTTACTATTTATTGAGCTTTAGATCTTCACAAGTTACATGAACATATGTTTTTGTTACCACAGTGAAGTGTCTTCCTGGAGTTTTAGGAAAAACTCTTATGTCTTTCCAAGGGCCAGGCAAGGTTTTTCCCCCTTTTTGTTGAAATATACTATATTTAATTAATGTGCAACAAGCATCATCATTTACTGTATATTTTCCAGTTTGTAATGTCTATTATTTATTTTTTCTGGGAAATTATTGAATTTCTATCTAAATTTTTAACCTCATAGTCATTTTTCTTTCAAACCAGAAATACCCTCCAAAAACCCAGGAGCAAGTACCATTGGAATTTTTAAAAAATTGGTTCTTGACTTTTACTCGTTGCTATGTATTTTAAAAAAGAAAGATACTGATTCTAACTTAGGAAAACAAATTTATTATATTTTATACATTATTAACTTTTGGGAGATAACTGTTTCTACATTGTCTGTTGAAAAACTTAATACTTTCCTTACCTTAAATATGTTTAAAACATATGTCTTTATGTTTTAAAGTACAGCTTTTACTCCTGTTTTGTGATGTTTCACAGCATATTTTTTCTGAAAAATATTTTTATGTGATAGAGACTTTGTGAAGAGAGACCGTTTCTGAGTTCAACTATTACTGAAGCCTAATAAACATCCACAAGTTGACATGAATATATAATTTCATTATCTGGAAAATATTATAATTGCATATTTTACTGGATCATTTAAAATATATGTAAAAAAGTTTATTTTAATTGGAAAAATTTCTTCACTGAGGAAAATCACATTTATCAAAATAAGTGACACAACTACATTTCACACAAAATAAGCAATTTATTTTAATTTAATTATTGGTTCTTAGTTATTTGACAGTCTACTTTTCTGTCATCATATTGCCTTAGACTGGTTCTTCCTGAAGTGGGCTGTTCGTCTTTAATCTTCTTTTCTTTTTCAATTAGAGAACCAATTATTTTTCAGGGCTTCCCAGGTCACACTGGGACAGTTTGGTTCTCTGATCTCATCGCATAAGTTAGAACTCAAGAGTTGAAATAGCCAATGGGATAATTGTGTTTGTTTTTACATGAGGGATGTTAGTCCTTAGAGCTTTTATGTTGTTCTATTTTAAAATCACCCTTTTCCTTTATTTACTTCATTTCAGATTTTATGTATCTGTATAAGAGTGAATATGAACTTTTTAAAGTGACCAATCCTGTCTATTTCCATTGCTTGTTTTACAAGGTTTAGCAGTGCTTTCAATACCCGTAGACAGGAAAAGAGCAGTTTCTGCAGCTTCCGTGTGGTAACAAGGCTTTTTGTTAAGAATTTACTCTTTGTATGTGTGTATGTACACCTATATATGTGTATATATACACATGTGTATATGAAAGAATATTGTTCCATAAACCAGATAATCCAAAATTGACTGATTGCTGGATTATTGTTTCACTTTTTACAATCTTTTTTAATCAGGATTGCTGAGTACAGAGAAGGCAACATGGTCGTCCATGCCCACTTTTGTGTCACTGAGGTGCACTCTATCAAGACTGCCATTTTTGTGAATGTGTTCTTGATGAACAAGCATAACCGACCACCTCAATAAATCAAAAATTCTCATTATTTTTGATTACTTTAGGGTTGTAAGAAGGCCAAAGCAGCTGGTAGGTGGAAAACAAAGAAAGGAGAGGAAGGAGCTGACTTCCACAGTAAAGGGGAAAATGAGCACTGCCCAGCCCCAGGGACTGCACCCCATCCTTACCTTGTGAGCTTTAGGCCTTTGTCCTATTGTAATGTGAAGAGCCTGAGGCTGAGAGGAGTTAAAAATCTGGCCTTCATTTCCTGTCCCTTGTTGGGACTATAGAGTAAAGGAGGGAAGGAAAGGCCTGTGAGGAGGTTGGAGGGAGCCTCAGTGGAAGCCCATATGCATTGGTTTGGAGTGACCCTGTTATCAGCCACCTACTGCCTGCCTGCGTTAACACAGTGACATCTATTTTGGTTCTGTAAACTTCAGAAGCTGTGATAGTCATTTCATTCATTACATACATTCTCCAGCATTTGTTTTTCTTAAATGCCTTCCACACTGTTTTCTCACATTCTTCCTGTTTTCACGACAGTACTACAGCTCTGTTGAGATTTATCATCCCTGAGGATATCATGTTTATCGTATCTCAAGTGTGCACACAGGAAAAATAAGAAAACTGTTCTGTCTGGCATTCATAGCCTCCCGCAGTCAGATCCAACTTGTATTTCCAGCTATATTCCTATTATTTTTCTGTTCCGCACATGATACTGTAGTAACCTTGGTTTACTTTTCCACTAAATTTGACTGCATTTTCTTTCCTCTCCCTGTGTCTTCATCTACTCTGAATGTTTTATTTTGCGATCCCTACCCATTCTTCCTCTCCTGGGAGAATTCCTCACGAGAGCTGCTGCCACCTTATTGACAGTACCGTGTCTTTCGTTAGGTGAGGTGTTGGAGCGCTTGCCTTGATTCTGCCCTTGGCCTCCACACTTGTCTCTTCTGCCTTCACACGGTTGAGTCCTTTCTCTCTGTACTGGGAGAAAGCCAAAGCCTTTGAAATCCCTGTCTTTCCTGCTTCCCTGCTGTCTAACCTCATCTCTTACTACCTTCACCTCAGTTCTTTCTCTTCAGCCACACTGGAGAGCCTCCGTGTTATGCCTCAGATATGCTACATGTACTCCTGCCTTGGTCCTGAAATGTTCATACTTTTAGGTATCTGTTTGATGCAGCTCCTTACCACCACAAGTCTTGACTCAGATGTTGCCTTCTCAGTGATGCTACATTTTCCATGCCCCCAATCTCCACTTCAGTCCCCCTACTTTGTTTATTACTTATCATTTATACGTTTCTTTTTCTCTCTCTGCCTCTACTGGAATTTGAACTCCTTTAGCAGAGGGATCATTGTTTGCTGATGTATCTTAAGCACGTAGAAGAATGCCTGCCACATAGTGGGCACCAAATTAATCTTTGCTGAATAAATGAACGGAATTTCATTCCTTTAAAGAAGAAATGTAATACTTTCAAACTCCTCCAGGAAACTGTCTTTTTTCATTTTCAGCAAATAGAAATTTTAGAAGGAGATAATTATCATTTAAACAATCTAGAGTCCAATTAACTTGGCCACTGATGACTATAGCTCTGAGGGAATAACAGGCTCTTTTGTAAATTAGGTAAAAAAATCAGAGAATAATAACAGTGATTGAGAATGATGTAGGTCCAAGGTCTTAATTCTAAAACAATTCATTGTTATTTTCTCTTTTAGCAGCAAGGATCAATATAAGGATGAAAAAGTTTAGGTGAATTATGTGTTATTGGTGGATAAACCTTGATTTGATGTCTGCAAAGCAGGAATAACTGTTAGCATACAGTTTATAGAACTTGTTATAATTTTTACCCTGAAAATTGCTCCTTTGTTGGGTGTTGATTTTCTTGTGTGTATGTGAGAATTCAGCTAAAAATTACATTACATAAAATTAACCATTTAAAAGTGAAAAATTCAGTGGCATTTTGTATATTTACAATGTTGTGCTACCACTACCTCTATCTCATTCCAAAACATTTCTACCAGTCCAAAGTTTAGAAGAAACAAAACAAAACAAAAAAACACCAGTGCCTATTCAGCAGTAACTCCTCATTTTCCTTTGCCCCAGCCCTGGCAACCACCAATCCATTTTCTGTCTCTATGAATTTATTCTGGATTTTCCACATAAATGGAATTTTGCAATATATGGCCTTTTGTATCTGGCTACTTTCACTTAGCATAGTACTTTTGAGGATCATCCACATTGTAGCATATATCGTACTACATTTCTTTTTTTAATGGGTGAATAATATTCTATTGCATGTATGTGCCATGATTTGTTAATCCGTGCTTCCTTTGATGGACATTGGACCGTTTCCTCCTTTTGGCTGTTGTAAAGTGTTGCTGTGAACATGTGTGCACATGTATTTGTTTGAGCACCTGTTTTCAGTTCTTTTGAAAACTCTAGTTTTCAGTTCTTCTAACTAGAGTTAGAAGTCTAGTTCCTGTGTGATACGGTATTTGTATGTTTAGCTTTTGGGGGAAGTGCTAAACTTTTCCACAACAGCTGGATTATTTTACATTCCCACCAGCAGTGTACAAGGGTTCAATTTTTTTTTTTTTATAAAATGAAGTTTGTGGGTTTTTTTTTTTAAGTTTTATATCTTTTTAGAGAGAAAGGAAGGGAGGGTTAGGGTTAGAGAGGGAGAGAAGCATCAATGTGTGGTTCTCTCTCATGTGTCCCCGGCTGGGGACCTGGCCCACAACTCAGGCAGGTGCCCTGACTGAGAATCAAACCAGTGACCCCTTGGTTCACAGGCCAACACTCAATCCACTGACCCACACCAGCCAGGGTGGGTTATGTGATTTCCTACAACAATGATTACTGATCTAAAGGAGGACTGGCAAAACGGACTGTTGTATTTACTCAGGTTTGTTGATCCGTCTCCCAGACATTTGTGGCTAAAGGTTAAATAAGCAAGATAGAAAACAGGTATAGTAGGAACTCCCCTTAGAACTTTGACCAGGAATTATAAGCTGGGTGGTGGGAGAAATAAAGGTGAGTGGGAGAAAGGTGTTAAAGGGAATTTCTGGTACAGGGACTAGATTATTTTATGAGTGTTCTGAGCAGGCTTCTTGGACATGAAAAGAATAATGTGGAATTTTAAGTGCTATACCTTAGAATGAACACCTTTCAGGAAAAGGTCTAATTCTAAAGAGTCAAATAATTGTGCAACCAGATGTTGGAATGAAATAATGGAAATGGAAGCAAGATTCTGATGCAGAAATTAACAGTGCAAAGGTTTAGCTCTGATATCAGACTAGCTGTTGGGAATCCAGTCTCTAAGACTCTTTGACTTCGGGTGAATTTTCAGTCTTTTCCAGGCTAACTTCAATTTTCTATTCTGTAAAAGAAGGTCGGTACGTACCTACAGGACAATTGAGAGACAATGTCTATTGAATAAATGCCTAGAGTGATACCTGGTTCACATTACCTCATAAATGGCAACTGTTGTTATCATTATATTAATTTCATTTTATCTGTATTGCATTGTGGCAGAGAAGTAGAATTAGCCGTTCAAATTGTTATGAATGGACTGGATATTCTCTAAGTTCCCTTCCATAGCAAGGATTCCTCTTTTTTGGTATTATTCCAGGTTTTTTCAGTGATATCAATTTATGTCTCTGAATTTACATTTTTAAAGTATAATATTGAGTACCAATATTGAGTACCAATCAATTGTTTATTTGTTTATTTTTTAAATAATAAATAATCTTGAGATTATTTAAAAAATCATTTTTTAAAATAATCAATAGAAAACAGTTATTAGAAAGTGAAACTCTCCTCTCCCACTTTGTAGTTTTAGGTTAGATAATAAGTTTAGATTATATTTGACCATGATACATCAAAATGATTGCTTTCATCCATGAAATGGTACAGTCACTGGGGTCAATGGTTATTATGGTTTATTTGAAAATAATAAAGTGCCAAGAAAATCAGGCAGTGGGCCATGCAGAGTTAAAGTTGGAGGAGACTGCTGTTTTATCTAAGGACATTTCCTTAAATTTTTTTTTGGAAACTATTGAACAAGAGCACATTACTCTTTTTACTAATTGTAATGCATCACCGTACTCCATAATCTATGAGAGTGTTCACCTTTGCACTCTGCCTGTCCAGCTGTTGTCTTGAACAATTATCAGTGAGTTATTATTCTGGTTTGAGCTGTGTCATGCTCGAAAGTAGGATGAAAAAATGTTAATGAGCATGCATGAATGTTGGTTGATGAAGGTTAAGTGGTTGCAGACATGCCTTCTGCAGTCTTCCCTGTGAATGTTCAGGCTGAGGCAATGGGTTCTGCTAAGGGATTACAACAAACGGTGCTGATTGACAGTTCTTGATTTAACAATAAAATGGTGTGTAAAGGCAAATTCTGTGTTTCAGCCGAATAATAGTGTTGTTGACCTCTGGTGCAGCTCCACTCTGCATCGTGTTTTATTTTACAGTTTTCATTTTTTCCATTGTACCAGATTTCCAACTTCTCTTGTTTTGTCTTGCACATTATTTTAAAGTTGTGCCTGATGGTGGGGGTTTGGTTTTTCTTTTCTTTTTTAAATTAACATGTCCATCATGTACTTACATTTTTAGAATAATAGCTGCAATTTTAAGTATGATCGAATTAAAATATCGTATACAATAGCTGTTCAAAAAAGCATGAGCCAGTACTCATCAGCAGTTCCTTCTTCCTCTTCATGGCCATCTGCATGTATTTTTAAATGGTGACCCAGGTGCTTTCGCAGCATTTATTTGTATGCTAATTAGAGGAAACTGTGTATGTAATCTTTAGGAATTTTTTGAATTGATTTTGTGAATATGGCATTTCATATACTATAGCTTGAGCATGGACTTCAAATACTTTTTGTTTTTTAAAGAAATGACAGTGTAAGAAACAGTGTTAAGAAGTGTTGATGAGACTTTTATTCCTCATCATTTTTCCCATTATTAATAATCCAGAACTTGATCTTCCAACTGGAAGGTGTGCTTTGTTTTTGACCTATTTTAGCTGAAAGGACAGCACGTAAGAATCACAATGCTTTATATCTTGTAACAGAAATAGAAAAAAATAGAAAAAACATTGTTAAATAGACATAGACTTATAAAGTTAGTAGGAACTATAGCCATCATTTATCATTTAACGGATGAAAAATTTAAGAGCTGAACATAGTAGATTTAAAACCTTTGCCAATAGAACCATTATTTGACATAATTGGATTATTTGTCAATCATCGAGAATCTTTTCTTTTTCGTGCCCTATGGGGACAGCTTTCTATAATTCACTGCATACTTAATGTAAGATTTTAAAATAATAAGCCAGATTATTATTTATGTTCATATAAGTATATTTTAATGTTTGAAGCTTATTTTTTAAAATTCAGTTTATAGGTTTTTAATTTTTCCTGATACAATGAATTCATAATTCATAATAGGTTTTTAATTTTTCCTGATACAATGACTTCATGAATTCATATAGAAAATACTCATGCATTAACCCTGAGCTCTGAAGGACATAGTACGGGAGGAACACCCACTGTACCTCTAGGCACTGATTTTCACATCTTTTCTGTAAGGTCGAGTCCTGTGCAGCAGAAGGGGGCCTCCTTCTTTCCTAGCCCAGAAGCTTTGTGCTTAAGGGCTACTTCTTGGAGCTCTGGAATCCCTGTTGTATTCAGTGCTTCACTGTTGGTGCTCCTGTGGCTTTTTCTCTGTCAGTGAGTGAAATTGGACGTACAAATCACACTACCTCAAGGCTGGCTACTTGTTAATACTGTGCCTAGGGCTGCAGTTACCTGCCATCAGGAAGCAAAGGCTCTGGTTTTAGTTACTGAATCAATCATGGCAAATTATGCAGCCCAGATGACCAGCCAGCTGACCGCCAGTCGGCCAGTGAACAATTAATATTGGATGCCTCTCTGATGAAAGGTAATGCCCTAACTCCTGGGATATAGTGCTGAGCAAGACAGATATAACTCCTGCCTTTATGTAATGTATTTTTAAATGGAGAATGTAGTAAATAAATTTGTAGGTAAAGAAAACTGACTGTAGTTTTTGAATGTGCTATGAAACTAGTGAGCAAGGTATGTTGATAGGAGTTAGATTGGAGAGGGTGGTCACAGAATTCCTTGGAGGTCGTGACATTTAAATGGAGACTCAAAGGAGAAAAGTAGGACTTTGCCGGGCAAGCAGTCGAGAGATGAGCTGTCCACGCGTGGGAAATAACATGGTCTGAATTTCTCAAGTGAAAGGCGTCTGTAATCTAGGTTCCATCAAAAGTTGAGGTCTGGACTGTTTGGAAATACTTCACATGAACTTTTGTGTGTTTTTTTAAGTGTGGACATGCTTTTTGAAAGTGGGCAGGTGGAAGGCGACTGACCCTGCAGAAGTGACCAGAGGGGCAGGGGCAGAGTTGGCGCGCTGCTGAGATGCCCGCTCACTGAGGACATAGGCATGTAGGTGGTGATGATGGCATGACCGTCCTGCTAGAGAGGGCAGTGGGCAGTGTGATGAGGCCACAAAGTGGCCTGCTGTGAGCTTAGAAGTATTGATGCGAAGGGTAAGTTTTTTCTGGAGGCTCTGCCTGTCTACTCCAAAAGGAGACGTAAAGACTATAGCCCATTTCTAAAACAAAATTACTTTTGAAACAAATAAGTGTTAAGCAATTGAGTTTTTGACTTAATTATTCCTTACTAAATAAAATGATTTATTTAAATAAAATACCAAAAATTCCATTGCATACAAAGCATGGGTGGCATTAGAAGTCAAATCAATCTTGTAATTTATCGCTGCACTAAAAAACCTGCTTACCTGTGAGGATTGGCTTGTTTTGAATCTCAGAAATGCACTAGGAGTTCATGTGTGGTGATCACTCTTAAAATAAACCCTTTCGTTCTTCAAATGCCTTATGCAGAATAAGACTAGAAATGACTGCAGCTCTTGCTCTTTGCATTTAGATTTTTTACTCAAATTTTTTCTCTATATACTTTAGAAAATATATTCAGAACTGTACTTTATTACTTAGTGTGTTATAAATTGCACAGAAGAGACTCAGAAGAGAGTCTGAGGGGTGAAGAAGAGACTCTATGGGGTGAGAAAAAACAAATGCATTGTAATCTTGTCCCCTATTTATTTTTCAAGGCCCACGTCTTTTACTGCATGATGCTTTTCCTGAACAATCTAGTAACATGTTACTTTATTTTTATTTTTTGCTTCTCTTAACCTCTATGCATCTTTTTCCATGATTGGCCTCATATCTTTCAGTCATTCAAAAATGTACTAATTTTTCAGTGAACTCATTTACTGGGCTTTTGACTGTATAGATAATCAAGATGCATCCTCTAAATGAGATTTAGAGAATTCATCTTGAGTTTATGAATTCTCTAAAACTTTTTACTTTATGAAGCTAATTGTATTATTCTATAATTTTATCTCTGTAATATCTTGTTGCTCCAATTTCAATTGAAATTCTGTAAGGACAAGGACAATGTTTTCTATGTTCTTTTCTTAATATCCTCAGTGGCTTCTGAGTGAGTGAGTGAATGGAAAAATTTAAGATTGCCTGCAATGACAGAGGGGCTCTTGGGGAAGCTCTGTCCCAACAACTATTGCAGGTCCGTTTGTTATCACTGCTCTGAGAGATTCTTTGCCTGGGTGTCCTCTCCAGGAAGCGTAGTGCGGTCCATTGGGAATGGCCTAGAATCCAGAAGCTGATTTCTAGTCTTGAATCTTGGAGTGTTCATTTCTCTGGGCCTCAGTTGCACATCGACTAAATATGAGTTCATTGTAGTTTAACATTTTATCAGCTACCAAAATAAACACTAAGAATATATCAAACATACAGATGGCCAATAGACATGTGAAAATAAGCTCAAAGTTACTAATCATCAGAGAGATGCAAATTAAAACCACAACGAGATACCACTTCACAGCAGTCAGAATGGCCATCATTGATAAATCAACAAACAACAAGCGCTGACAAGGATGTGGAGAAAAGGGAACCTTATTGCACTGTTGGTAGGAATGCAGACTGGTGCAGCCACTGTAAAGAACAGTTTTGAGTTTCCTGAAAAAATTGAAAATGTAACTGCCTTTTGAGCCAGCGATCCCACTTTGGGGATATATCCTAAGAATCTCAAAACACCAGTTTGAGAGCATATATGTACCCCAATGTTCATAGCAGTGTTATCTACAGTAGCCAAGATCTGGAGACTGCCCAAGGACACTGTCCTTCAGTAGATTAGTGGATAAAAAAACCTGTTGCACATTTACACAGTGGAATACTGCATGGCTGTAAAAAAGAAGGAACTCTCACCTTTTGTAACAGCATGGATGGACCTGGACAGCATTATGCTAAGTGAAATAAGCCAGTCAGAGAAAGACAAATATTATATGATCTCACTTACAGGTGGAATTTAATGAACAAAATAAACTGATAAACAAAATGGAAACGGAAGCATGGACACAAGGAACAGGCTAACAGCTGTCAGAGGACAAGGGGTTTGGGGGACTGGATGAAAGAAGGTGAAGGGATTAGCCAAAGACCATATATGGATAACCCATAGATACAGACAACAGGGTTGGGGTGGCCAGAGGGAAAGGGTGGTGGGGACTGGGAGGAGGAGCACAAAGTGGGGAGAACGGGGACATCTGTAATAGTGTCAATAATAAAAATAAATTAAAGAAAAGACTAAAAACAGAAAAAGAATCTCAAAGGTCCATTGTATCTGTGCTCAGTAGAAGAGTGACTGTGCTAATCATGGTGACTTGATCATACTTCTTTTCTTATGAGGGAGTGAGATTCTCATTTATACACAGTTAAAAGCAGATACAGCAAAACATATACATATGAAAAAATATGTATGGGGTATTATTCACTGTAGTATAATTTTGATAGTAAAAACTTAGAAACAACGTAAATACTCATCAATAAAGAAAACAGTTAAGCTAGGACATTGTTCAGTTGTGAGACCTAGCCAATATACCATGAAGCTGTTAAAGAGAATGTGGTTGGTCCATACATGTGAACATGGGAAAATGTCTGGGGTAATTGCTTTGTGAAACAAGTAAAATGTAAAACAATGTGTGTCGTGAAAGCACTTTTGGTTAACAAAACCCTAAACTGTATATTTGTATGCATGGATGTACATCTGTCTTTGTATACACCCTCATGCACATATTTATATTTTATGTGCAGCCTTTTAGAACACTGCCAGCTGTAGCTTTCGTTACCAGTAACTATTCGTACTAGTAGTTTTCTTTGGGTAATGTTTGTAGTAACATGTTAAAGGAATCTTCATTTGTTATGTACTTCTATAATGTTGAATTGTTTTACAATGAAAGTTTAGAATTAATTTTTTCCTGGAGAATAATTCCAGAATAAAAGAGCAGTTAGCTGGAATAGTGTGTTCAGTCTCTTAAAACATAAACATATTTTATGTATATGTTTATGTATATATAAATATATATAATATATATTATGTTTTATATGTGTGTTATTCAACTGGAAAGTGGCAAGGTGACTTTGCCTTGTCAACAGAAATGAATCCCCAAATTGTAACAAGATATTTGAGTCATTTGTTTTATTTTCAAACAGTCATGGCTTAGAAATGACCTTAGCTTTCCAAAGTGAAAGAAATTTTTGTCAAGTATATTACATGCACAAGGTTTCATTAAATCAGCAAACTGCATTCAGTAAGCAATATATTTGATAGTTAATTATTCCAAATGGTGCCAGTGATTAAAAGGGACACCCATTTGTAATGAAGGAACCTGTGTAATGGTTATCCAGAAGAATGTTTGTTCAGAGTGTGAGGATAGAAGTAATTGATTAAGTGAAAAGTTGCATAGATCTTCTTCAGGCTTGGGAGCAGCCTGGGAAAAGCTGAGAAAGCATTGTGAGGACTTAAGGAACTAAGTAAAGAGGGCTACATATGTGGCTTAGTCTTTTAAATTTGATAATTTGAGGTCAAGTATTATATGTGTCAGTAGAAATGTATGCTTTACACTTTATATTCCTCTTGGGCATTTGTACATGCATATAGGGAAGAATTTTTTTTTCTTTTCAGCCCTTCACTCTGACTTAGTCTTTGCAATTTGAAGTATATTTTCTGCTCATGCAGATTTTTTTCTACTAGAATTTCAAGGGATTTATATCCAATCTGAATTGTTCAATCATTTGAAAGGTTTAGTATAGGACACCACATATTTCTGAAAATATGTCTACTGACCCTTTTACCTCACGCATATTCTCTTGTTGGTGCACTTGCCACCCAGCAGAGCCCACTTTAAAATGCCACTGCGGGAGAGTCTTTCAGTTGAGTTCCAGGCAGGAAGCTTGGCACAGGTACCCTCTGCTCCAAACTTTCTTTGGTTTCCTTTCACTCCCTAGACCCTTCTCCTCCAGCCCATTGTTATGTGTGTGAGGAGGAAGGGAGCACACCCTGTGTTAGTTGGATCTAAAAGCTGGCCTTATCTCCCCCCAAACCCTACAAATGCTCCCTTAGCCCAAGAGCTTCTTCCTCTTTCCTGTGCCTAAGACATAGTACTTACCATATATTCTTCATCTTTTCATTGCTGAAAGTGGGATCCTATTCTGAATTTTATGTAGTTAAAGGGAAGTTTTGTGAATGCATTAATTTTTTTTTTCCTTTGGAAGGACCCCAGTCTTGCATTCGGACCACGTAGTTTTCAAAATTTTTGTTTCACTATAGATATTAACGAATATAATTTTATACTCAATATTGCGGAATGACCTCTTATTCTAAGTGTTATCTGTTTCCCAGAGGAAATAAATGCCATGATCCTGAAATGGCAAGGCTTTGGGGAAAATCTCAGGAAAGAAAAAAATATTAATCTCCAGATATCATCTTCAATTATTATCTGGCTCAACTTTCTCTGCAGGGTTGAATGAATCTTAGTCATCCTGTGTTTAATTCCATTCTTTTCTCATCACCTTTGCAGTATCCACTGATGAGCTAGATAGTCTCTGAGTGGCCAGGACGGTACCATTTCCAGAGTGGAACAAGCATAAGAAGGGGAGTCCAGAATGCTGGTGCCCACTTGTTAGATTCCTAGCCTCTCTCTGCTTTAGTTTTCTTACTGTAAAATGAGATTTTTATTAGATGATAGTCTACTCTTCATTTTAATTGGGGAAAAGGGATTTGAAAATTTCAGAAATTCAGGTAATTATTTGATATATGAATTTGATGTTTCTGGCATGAAGTAAAACAGTTTTAAGAATAGGAATATGATTTATTAAAAACCTTTGAAAGATGAAGAATTTTGGCATGCTCCAGAGAGCCCCAATTAATAATAGGTGCTCCTGGATGTCAGCAGTGTTGTTCTGTTTAGTATTTCATTTTCCGTTCTTCATTGACTTGTTGGTGTATGTCTTTGGAGCAGTAACATTTACTGTCTGACAATTTCATGAAGCATCTACACTAGAGACTTTTTAATTAATGAACTTGGATACTTTACAGTAAGGGATATTTCAGTTCCTGTAAAGATGCTTCTCCACTAAGACGTTAATGCCTCCCTGTTCAAGTGTCAGGTGGCCCAACATCATTGTGAAGCAATTGAGTTTAAGTGAGAATCTCTAACAAGATTTGAGCTGCAGTGTTCCCAGTAATGAAACGTTTCTCTATTTCCCCTTTCACACCCTGGTTCTGTTAAGTATTTATTTTTAATAACACATTGGTTAGTATGCTAAAGGTAATATGTTTTTGGGGAGGCAAGCTGCAAGATGTTGATAAATTATGATCTTAAAAAGCCCATAACTTTAACTTTGTACATTGGGAAGGAGGCAGAAATGTTGCTTAAGTCTTAGGAGTTGTTTTTTTCTTAAGAGTTTTTAAAAATGTTATTCTGTTAGAGTTGTCACAATTTTTCCCCTGTTGCCCTCCTCTGCTCATCCCACCACCTACTCCCACAGTCAATCCCCACACTGTTGTCCATATCCACGGGTCATTCATACAAGCTCTTTAACTAGTCCCTTCCCCTTCTTTCCACCATTATTTCTCTCCCCCTGCCCCTCTGGTCACTGTCAATCAGTTCCATGTTTCCATGCTTGTGGTTCTATTTTGTCTGCTAGTTTATTTTGTTCATTAGATTCCTCTTATAGGTGAGATCATATGGTATTTGTCTTTCACTGATGGGCTTATTTCACTTAGCATAGTATTCTTCAGTTCCATCCATGCTGTTTCGAAGGTTAGAAGCTCCTTCTTTCTTTCTGCTGTGTAGTGTGTCATTGTGTAAATGTACCACAGTTTTTGATCCACTCATCTACTGATGGGCACTTAGGCTGTTTCCAGTACTTGCCTGTTGTAAATAGTGCTGCTGTGAAGACAGGGGTGTGTAAGTCCTTTGAATTAGTGATTAGCATAGGATATATTCCCAGCAGTGAAATCACTGGGTCAAAAGGCAGTTCCATTTTTAGTTTTTTGAGGACGTTCATACTGTTTTCCACAGAGGCTGCACCAGTCTGCATTCCCACCAACAGTGCACTAGGGTTCCCTTTTCTGTACAACCTCACCAGCATTTGTTATTTGTTGATTTATTAACGATAGCCATTCTGGCAGGCATATCTCATTGTGGTTTTAACTTGCATCTCTCTGACAGCTACTGATGTGGAGCATCCTTTCTTATGTCTATTGGTCCTTTGTATGGTTAACTTGGAGAAGTGTCTTTTCAGGTCCTTGCCCATTTTTTAATTAGATTTTTTTGTCTTCCTGGTATTGAGTTGTGTGGAGATCAAACCCTTGTCCAAGGTATCATTGGCAAATATGTTTTCTCATACAGTTAGTTCCCTTTTCATTTTGGTGATATTTTCTTTAGCTGTGCAGAAGCTTTTTAATTTGATGTAGTCCCATTTGTTTATACTTTCCTTTATATCCCTTGTCCTAGGAGATATATTGACAAAAATACTATTGCACGGGATATCCGAAATTTTACTGCCTATGTTTTCCTCTAGGTCTTTTATAGTGTCATGAATTATTTTTAAGCCTTTTATCCATTTTGAATTTATTCTGGTGTATGGTGTAAGTTGGTTATCAAGTTTCATTTGTTTGTCTGTACCAGTCCTGTTCTCCCAATATTTATTGAAGAGGCTATTTTCACTCCATTGTATGTTCATGCGCCCTTTGTCAAATATTGACCATGGAGACATGGATTTGTTTCTGGGCTCTCTATGCTGTTCTGTTGATCCATGTGTCTGTTATACCAGTGCCAGACAGTTTTGATGACAGTGGCCCTATAGTAAAGTTTGATATAGGGTATTGTGATCCCTCCTAGTTGGTTTTTCTTGCTCAAGATTGCTGAGGCTATTCAGAGTCTCTTTTTTCTTTTTTTTTTTTTGGTTCCATATAAATTTTGGAAGTATTTGTTCTAGATCTGTGAACTAAGCCATTTGTATTTTAATAGGGATTGTGTTGAATGTATAGATTGCTTTGGGTAGTATGAACATTTTAATAATGTTATCTTCCAATCCATAAACAAGGAACTGCCTTCACTGTGTCTTATAGGTTTTGGGTAGTTGTATGTTCATTTTCATTTGTTTCTAGATGCTTTTTGAACATGGTGTACCTTCCTTAATTTCTTTCTTCAGTGTTTTATTGTTTTCGAAATACTAATATTTTACCTCCTTGGTTAAATTGATTCCTAGGTACTTTATTTTTCTTGTTGCTGTAGTAAATGGGATAGTTTTTCCTAGTTTCTTTTTCTGATATTTCATTGTTGGTGTACAAAAATGCCATTGATTTCTGAATATTGACTTTGTATCCCATTATTTTGACAAATTCACTTACTAGGTCAAGTAGTTTTGGTGGAGACTATAGGGTTTTCTGTGTACATTGTCATGTCATCTGTGAATAAAGACAGTTTTACTCCCTCCTTTCCAGTTTGGATGCATTTTATTTCTTGTCCAATCTCTGTGACTACAACTTCCAATACTATGTTCAATGAGAGTGGTGAAAGTGGATACTCTTGTCTTGCTCCTGATCTTAAGAGGAAAGCTTTTAGTTTTTGCACATTAAGTATAATGTGGGTTGTAGTGGTCTCATATATGGCCTTTATTATGTTGAGGTATACTCCCTCTATTCCCACTTTGCTGAGTATTTTTATCACAAATGGGTGCTAGATTTTATGAAATGCTTTTCAGCATCTATTGATATGATTATGCAATTTTTTTGTCCTTCATTTTGTTTATGTGGTGTATTACATTTATTGATTTGTGAATATTGTACCATCCTTGCATCCTTGAGATGGATCCCACTTGATCATAGTGTATGATCTTTTTAATGTATTGCTGAATCCAGACTGCCAATATTTTGTTGAGGATCTTAGTATTTATGTTCATCAGAGATATTGGCCTGTAGTTTTCTTTCTTTGTTGTGTCTTTACCTGGTTTTGGAATTAGGATAACATTGGCCTCATAAAAAGAATTTGGGAGTTTTCTCTCTTCTTGAATTTTTTGGAATAGTTTGAAAAGGATGGGTGTTAGTTCTGCTTTGAATGTTTGGCAGAATTTGCTTATGAAGCCATCTGGTCCAGGGCTTTTGTGTGCTAGGAGTGTTTTGATTACTACTTCAGTTTCACTAATTGCTACTGGTCTGTTTATGTCTTATTCTTTTTTCTGATTCAGTTTTGGAAGATTGTATGTTTCTAGAAGTTTGCCCGTTTCACCCAGGTTGACCAATGTCTTGGCATATATTTGTTCATAGTAATTTCTTACAATCCTACTGTATTTCTGTGGTATTAGTTGTCACTTCTTTTTCATTTCTGATTTTATTTATCTAGGTTCTCTCTCTTTTTTCTTGATGAGTCTGGTTAAAGTTTGTTAGTTTTGTTTTTCTTTTTGAAGAACTACATCCTGGATTTATTGGTCCTTTGAATTTTTTTATTTTTTATTTTAAGACTCTATGCCATTTCATTCTGTTCTGATGTTGATTATTTCCTTCCTTCTACTCGCTCTGGGTTTAGTTTGTTATTGTTCCTGTAGTTCTTGAAGATGTAGAGTTAGGTTGTTTACTTAAGAATTTTCTGTCTTCTTTACATAGTCCTGTATTGCTATATACCTCCATCCTGGAACTGCCTTTGCTGTGTTCTATAGGTTTTGGGTTGTTGTGGGTTCATTTTTGTTTCTCCCCAGGTCCTTTTTGATTTCTTTCTTGATCTCATTGTTAACCCATTCATTTTTTAATAACATGTTATTCAGACTGCATGTATTTGAATAATTTTGTGTTTTTTCCTTGACGTTGGATTCTAGTTTCAAACCATTGTGATCTGAGAACATGCTTGATATGATTTCAGTTTTCTTGAGTTAACTGAGGCTTGTTTTGCATCCTACCATGTAGTCTGTCTTTGAAAATGTTCCATGTGTGTTTGAAAAGGATATCTATTTCATTTCTTTGGGGTGAAAGTTTTTGTATATATCATTTAAGTCCATTTGATGTAGAGTGTCAGTCAGTGCCACAGTATTTTTGTTGATTCTTTGCTTGGAAGATCTGTCCATTGTTGATAGTGGGGTGTTAAAATTCCCTACAAAGAATATGTTCCTGTTGATATCTTTCCTGAAGTCCTCCAAGATTTTCCTTATATGTTTAGGTGCTTTTATGTTGAATGCATATATTTTTATAAGTGTTATGTACTCTTGATGGATCGCTCCCTTAAGTATTATGTAGTGACCTTCTTTGTCTCTTTTTATGACCTTTGTTTTGAAATGTATTTTGTTTGATATAAGTATTGCTACCCTTGTGGGGGGTTTTGTTTGTTTGTTTGTTTGTTTTTCATGTCCTTTGGCTTGGAATATTTTTTCCCATTCCTTCACTTTAGCCTGTGTAGCTCATTTGTTCTGAGGTGGTTCTCTTGTAGGCAGGATATATGTGGGTCATATTTTCTTATCCATTCAGCTACCTCTGTGTTTTGACTAGAGCAGTTAATTCATTTATGTTTAAGGTTATTTTGATAGGTACTTATCCATTGCCATTTATTCTGTACCTGTATTTTGTTCCTCCCTGCCCCACCCCCCTCTGTTTCTTCTCCTTTATAGTAGGCCCTTTAGCATCTCTTGCTGTGTTGGCTTGGTAGAGATGTACTCTTTTAGCCTTCTTTTGTCTGGGAAGCTCTTTATTTTTACCTTCCATTTTAAATGATATTCTTGCTAGGTAAAATAGACTTAGTTGCAGGTCCCTGCTTTTCATTACTTGGAATGTTTGTTACCATTCCCTTCTGGCTTGTAGTGGTTCTGTTGAATATCAGCTGATAGCCTTATCGGAGCTTCCTTGTATGTTACTATCTCTTTCTCCCTTGCTGCCTTTGAGATTCTCTCTTTGTTTTAAAATTTTGCCATTTTAATTATGATGTGTCTTCAAGTAGGCCCCTTTGGGTTCATCTTTATTGGGACCCTCTGTGCTTCCTGAACTTGCATGCCTTTTTCCTTCAACAAGTTAGGGAAGTTTTCTGTCATTTTTCCAAACAGGTTTTCTGTCCCTTTTTTGGTCATCTTCTGATATTCTGTGATGTGAGTGGTATTATGTTTCATGTTGTTCTGAAGCTCCCTTAAACTAACCTTGTTCCTTTTGAATCTTTTTGTTTTGTTTTGTTGCTGTCCCTGAATATTTTTTCTACCTCGTCTTCCAGCTTGCTGATTCTGTCCTCTGTTCCATCTAGCCTGATTTTGATTCCTTCTAGTATATTCTTCACTTCAGATATTGTGTTATTCATTTCTTCCTGGTTCTTATTCATAGTTTCCATGTCCTTTTTCTTGCTGCTGTAGTTCCCACTAAATTCCTTGTAGCTCCTGTAAAGTTCCTGTAGTTCTCACTGAGTTCCTTGAGCATCCTTATAACCATTATTTTGAATTCAATGTCTGATAGATTGCTTGCCGTAATTTCATTTCTCTCTTTTTCCGGGGATTCTTCCTTTCTTTTCCATTGGGGGTTATTTCTTTGCCTCCTCATTTTCGATGACTCTTTTTGTTTGTTGCTGCATCTCATACTGTTCTGTCTTGATTGCTTGTCTTCATGGGGAGCTTCTGTGGTAGGGGTTCTGTGGGACTGAGCAGTACAGTCTCTTCGATCTCCTGATCTGGAATCTCTAGGCTTGCACTTTATTCAGTTTATGTATGTTCTTCAGTGTTACTTGGGCTTTGGTTATTGGTGGCTCATTCATTGGTGGGTTTCCCTCTCCAGCTGTCTGACCAGAAGTTGCAACCCTTGCCATGTCTTGTATGCTATGGTACAGGTGCTAGTGAAGAAAGCAATACCCAGAAACCTGAACCGCACCAGCAAAAATACCCCCTACATCAGCAATATCATCAGCAAATAAGCAAAGATTAATAAAGGTGGAGAGAGATTAAAAATATTATATAACAGGAAAAAAATGAGATGACTAAAGGAGAGAAAGATGATTTTGAGATGGAAGAGGGAAGAGAAATAATAAGAGTAGGGAATAGAAACAAGACAAAGAAAGGGAGAAAATGAAATTTAAAATGTAAGTAAAAAAGGGAAGGGTGATGACAAAATGGAGTAAGAAAAAGGCAGATTATAATATGAGGTTTGAAATAAAAACAGTAGTGAACTAATAGGAACAAAATTGAAGAAATACCACAATAGGTTCAATAACAGTGAGAGATGAGCAAAAGTTAATAAGGTGGAATGAGAATAAGAATATTATCAGAAAGAGAAAAGAGAATATGAGATATAGTAAGAGTAAGTGATAGAATCTACGCTAAAAAAGGGAAAAAGTAAAATACCAAACTCAAATAAGCATGGACCAGAGGAAGGTAAAATGGAGCAAGGCAGAGGGATATTAACCTAAAAGATTTGAAATAAAAATATAGCAAACAAATAGTAATGCAAATGAGAAAGAATAGCATGTGGTGAAATATCCACAGCGCACGAGCCAAAACTTATAACAGTGGAAAGAAAATGAGAATAATATAAGAAAGGGAAAAGAAAATGATCTCATTAAAGGAAGGAAGAATGATTTTGAGAGGATAGAAGAAGGAGAGATAGTAAGAGTAAGGAATAGGGACAAGGTGTAAAGAGGGGGAAAATAAAATTTACAACGAATATAAGAGAGGGCAGGAAGAAGGCAAAATGGAGTGACCTGAGGGAAGGGCACTATGTAATATTTGAAATAAAAATAAAATTAAATAATATATACAAATCTAAATAAAAAGAATGAAACATAAAAGACAATGGTGAATTAGTTGGAATACATTTGAAGAAAATACAGTAATGTTAAAGGGCTATGTGAGAGGGGAAAAACCCTGCAAATTCTAAAGAAGAACAAGGTGAAATTCGTCTCAGCAGAGGTTGGAGTTTGCCTTCTGTCTGCTCCTTCTGGATCCACCTCTGGTTTTTTATCAGCTTAAGGTCCACGGGTGGGTCCTCGGACCTCTAGGAACACCACATGTACCATCCTCGCCTGCCTTTAGAGGGGGCTTCTATTGTGATCGAAAGGCTAGGACTCCTGGGTCTCCCCTGGAGGCACTGTTTAGTTTTCTGGGGAAATTGTGGGTGTGTTTTCTTGTCCCTATGCCTCCCTTCTTTGTCTGTGCCAGCTTATTTCCAATAATGTATAGTTTTTGGTGAACTAGCTGTTCGTTTCAAGGGAGGGGCCAATCTGTGTAAGGGTCAGCTCTTTCCTGCTTGGTGCTGTTGGCAGCCGCATGGGGTCCTGATTACCCCTTGCTGCATCAATTTCTGATCTGCCTGCCTTGCTGGGCCCTTCCTAGGGCCCTAGGAAGTAGTGTATTTTGTTTCCCTGAGAGAAGTTCATACTGGGTCCTATTGGAGATTTCTCCTGGGGGTATGCATTCTGCAGGGGGGTTTTGAGCCTGTCCGGCCTGTTGTGCCAATCCTGCAGGAGGTGAGGGCTGGTTACTGCTTCCCTTCCCAGAGGTTTGATTTATGCCCAAGAAGGGGTTCTGCCTGGCTGTAAATCTGTATATTGCTGTGTGTAATGCACTCCCATGTTTTTGGCTCAGACTTTCAGGGGAAAAAATCTTTTGTTTTAATTTTTTAATTCAGTTTTTTATTTACTTGTATTTAGAAACAAAACCAATTATGGTACTCCAAGATATTATTTTGCATATGGATACTGTTATTGCTTTCTAGAGTTACACTTTTAATGCATAAACATAAATAAAAGAATTAAAAACATATACATATGGAATTAGTACTACCCATGTATAATGTACATTCTTATTTTTCCCCTCAAAAATGTGGGCAAAAAGGTGCACATTATACATGGTAGAATCCAGTAATCTCAGGTGCTCAACTCTTGCCTGGCTAATTCCCAGCGCACTGCCCCAAACTCCGTTTTGTGAAGCCCCTGGCTTGCTAGCTGAGCTGGGCTGGGGCCAGAAATCCCTTTGCTGTGCGATTTTCTGATCTCCCTGCCCAGCTGTATCCAGGGGAAGCAAACGGCCCTTTCAGTCTTGTCTTTTTGTTGCCAAGGCAGCTGCACATGGCATCCCTGCTCAGCACCCTTCAGCTCCCCTTTTAAAAAGTCTTTCTGTTTGTTGCACACCCACTGTACCACCCAGTCACTGTGTGGCTCTCCACCCACAACACCTCTCCACAAAGCCAGAAGTCTCTCGTGGGCACAGCTGCCCACAGCCTGCCTCCACCCAACCCAGGTGCAGTAGAGTCCCTCCCTCTCTTTCTCTCTCTTGCACTCTCCCCTGTGGCGTTTGGCACTTGCTGCTCTCTGTGTGCGACCTCACACAACCTCCCAAGTCACTTCTGGCCCAGGTCTGTGGGCTCTGCGCTCAGGACTGGGGTCCCTGCCCTGGAAGGGGATGGAGCCATAAAGCTGAGATTTCTGACCAATCTCTCCACATCTGTAGGTACCACTCATGGGATATTTCCCCTTCAACTTAAAAAATCTCCTTACCACCTGCTGTGAGGTATCTTCTGTACTCCTTGGCTGAAAACTTCTTATCAGCTAAGATTCCATTGGTTGTTCAATGGAATCATTGTTCAACCCCAGTGGTTGATTCCATTGGGGTTTTGTTGGCAAATCAGCTGAGAATTCGAGTTGGGGGCTAGAGCAAGTGGGCTGACCTTCCACCTACCTGGCCACCATCTTCCTCCAATTCAGTCTTTGGAGTTTTTATTGGGACTCTGGGGACTACAAAGCATCAAGGGATTTTTGAATCCTGTCATGGCTTAGCTCTCCTTTTTTCATTTTGAGAAATGTGCACAGGGACCCACAGCAAAGAAAAACAAAACACCATTTTATTGTTAATGTGGCTTTTGTCTTAATATACCAAATAAAACTCTGTCGTGTTGGGTAGTGGTTTGAGCCTGAGGCCTATGACTGGCCTTTTGTCCAGAATCCAATCCTATACTGTACCTGTGTGCCAGCCTCTATATGGGGCAATGCCCAAGGTCATGAGAAGGGCAGTTTCAGTCCTAGAAAATGTTAGGTTCTTTTAACCTGCTCCAACTCTTTAGGTTGCAAGGAAGTAAAAGGTGAGACGTCTACACTCTGTGCTGAGCCTTTGAAAGTGAAGGGTAAGAAGAGATTGGAAAGAGAAGCCAAGATCTTCCTTTCATATAAAAGTACACCCTGGTTTTCTCAATCTGTATCTCTCTATGACAGAGAACTTGACATGGGCTACCGTGTTCTTAGAAATATAAGAGCTGGGCTGTGGTATTCAAGAAAATGGAAATGTGACTAGGTTCTCAAAACACTGAACTGCATGGGAAGTAAAGTCCTTGTACAGTCCGGGGAGGTAGCCAGGGCTGAGGGGCAGGAGATGACGGCTCTTCACCACACTGTCGGTGCCACCGGTCAGCACTCATGCCTGTGTGTGGGGGGGGATTGGGGGGGTAGACTATGCAGGGAATAAGCACTGTCTCTGCTTTCGACCAGCCCTGGGGAAAACCATATGCATTTTATTTTATTTCTTTAAGATTTTATTTATTTTCAGAGAGAGAAAGAGAGGGAGAGAAACATCAATGTGTGGTCGCCTCTTGCACGCCTCCTACTGGGGCATGACCTGCAACCCATGCATGTGCCCAGCCTGGGAATCAACCAGCGACCCTTTGGTTCACAGGTTGGCACTCAACCCACTGAGCGGCACAAGCCAGGGCTAAAGCCACATGCATTTTAATTCATCCCAGTGTGGTCTGGTTGGAGAATTTTTGGGTTACTTAGGTCTCTCTCTCTTCATTAAAAAAAAAAAAAATTGTCCGCATTTATTTTCCAATCAAGAAGAGGTCAAATTAACATTAAAAAAAGAGAATGGTTTGAAATTTAGCCTTATAAAGATCTTTTTTTCCCATTTTTAAATTGTGGTTAATTTACATAACCAGCTTTTACACTTTAAACTATTTTTATGCATTCAGTTCTGTGGCATTAAGAACATTCACATGTTGTTCAGTGATCACCACTCTCCACCTCCAGCACTTAGTATCTTCTCCACCGGTACTCTGTATTTGTTAAGAGTTAACTCCCCATTCTCGTTCCTGTTCAAAGATCATTTTTTTGTTTTTTGTTTTTTTTTAAACCAAAAAACATTTCCCCAGTCCACGGTATAGCATGAACCTTGCTAATCTTCGTGTGACCTCTTCCCTACAGTGGGAAGGCAGGTAAGCTGCATTTGGCTTGCACGTAGGGAAGGTGGTGCACTGGGAGAAAGGTCTGCAGATGAGCCAGGGGCTGTATATGGCTATGGAGGATCTGCATAGTACGAGTTTTAGCTTCGAGGGGAGAGAACATAGGTGTACAGTTGTTAAAAACCAAAATTAAAACAAACAAACAAAAATACAATGTTTCAAATCTAGGTGGTTGTAGGAAAGAAATTACCAGAATGTTTTATTCTAGAAAACAGACCAGGCACAAAATGAGGCTCCAAGTAGGTAGGTCAATTGGAGACCAGATTATCCTCAGCTCCAGCAGCTAGCATTCTAGAACACAGAGGAATAGAGATTCAATAACTGAGAAATTGGGGAAATGACTTGAATTTTTCAACTGAACTCTCAGACATAAGAACAATAAAATCTGAGGAGAAAAAGGTAGCTAGTTATCAGAAAGTCTGTGTAATAAAGGTTGAGTTGAATTGAACAAATACCTAGGTATTGACTGTATCTCCTTCTCTTTCACTCACATACACGCAGAATTAAGCATTTTTTTTTGTCAGAGATGGCGTTTATACCCATTTTCTAGGGCATTGCTAAGCCCATAGATGGAGACAAGTCTGGTTTTTATGGTATGGGTGGGGTACCAGAGTTTCATTTTTCTAGTATCAGAACAAATTTGAATTGACACTCTACTTTCTGATTACCTTTTTGCAAAAACACAAGATTCTGAAGAATACAAGCATGTTGTCATTGAAAAGTTTTGGTTCTTAAACCTGAAGTTTTTTTCAGTATTTTGGAATAATGCTTATTTTTATGTCTGATCACATTTCTTCTATCAAGTTTTGGATAATCATTCTGGCCATTTTGATGAAACTCTGTTCTGTTTTTCCCACACTCCAACACACCAGGGATGTTCAGCTCACTATTTATATGGCATTGCTTTTCATTTGTTAGTTAATATAATTTATTATTACTTATTCTGTTCCCAAGTTGCTCAGCACTCTGTGTGCAAATACTAATAAGTTGGCTTATTAAGTCTTTCCATTCTACAGCATGCGAGATACCCTGAATTACCTGTCTTCATTTGGGTTTAATTTTTCTTTTAAATTAGGAATGAATACTGAGTTCTCATTCCTTTTATAATAAGTTTCACCCCTTCAGTACATTTTTTTTGTGTGTACATTAGCATGCCATGCATTAACTTTTAGACTCTTTGCTTTGTAATTTTTTTTAGCAGAGATATATTTATTTCTACTTTCTGTTACCATCAGAGGATATAGGAAATTGGTTATACTGGCAAAAACAATAGTAGAACCCTGGCTAGTGTGGCTCAGTGTACTGAGTGCCAGCCTGGTTGCTGGTTTGATTCCCGGTCAGGGCACATGCCTGAGTTGTTGGCCAGGTCCCCAGTAGGGGACACACAAGAGGCAACCACACGTTGATGTTTCTCTCCCTCTCTATCTTCCTCTATTCCCCTCTGTCTAAAAATAAATAAATAAAATCTTTTAAAAAACAAAAGTAGAAAACAGTTTTTAAAATAAATACATGTATTATTTCATTACTGGGAAAGGTCGACATTCAGGAAAATTTATAGGGGGCAGGTATTTAAAGTGGGGAGGGAGATGTGAGTATACATAATAAATTTTTTATGAGTAGTTGTGATAAGCCAAGAAAAGATCATGCTTCAATGGTTGTTCTGGCTGAGTTTTTAACTCTTTATTTATTTTACTTTCCCCACACCATATCTTTGGTCCATTTAATCAAAGTTCATTTCAATTTGTAACTATTAATTATAACACTTAACACTAAGATACACATGATAAACAGACTGAAGTGTCTGAGCATTTTTATTATCCCCAGTGCATAGCTTGTTAAATTAAAACAATTGTCGAATGTGTGAATTTGAGGGTTCTTGATATGTTCATTGTTTTGAACTCCTGTTTTTCTGCTATCTAAATCTTTAATTATAATTTACAAGGGGACCTCAAGTAAGTAGATCTTTTATTTTTTTAAGTAAGTGGATTTTTAAGTTTATAGTGATAATACTTTTGATGTAAGTAAAATGATTAATTTGTGATTTCAAAGGTCCTTAGAGATCAGACAGTTTTATTTTTATTTTTTTAAGATTTTATTTATTTATCTCTAGAGAGAGGGGAAGGGAGGAAGAAAGAGAGGGAGAGAAATATCAATGTGTGGTTGCCTGTCCTGTACCCCATACTGCAGACCTGACCTGCAACCCAGGCATGTGCCCTGACTGGGAATTGAACCAGAGACTCTTTAGTTCACAGGCCAGCACTCAGTCCACTGAGCCACACTAGCTAGGACCAAACAGGTTTATATTTATACATATCTTGACCAATTTTTTTATTTTATATAGGAATAAAGAGATGGGGAAAAATACTTTTAGGTCAACTATGTAGAAATAATTGTCATTTTGAAGTATATTTTCAGAGTTTTTTATGGAATATATTCCAGATGCCTAATGATTCCTTTCTACTTGTAGTAATAGTTAAAAAAAAAAAAAATCTAGAAACAACCCTAATTAAGGCTTTGTTAAATAATGAAGTTCTTCTTCCTATCCATTGTAAGACTTCAGTTGTAGAGAAAAGTCCTTCAAAACTATTTGGTTTGTGACATTGTCCACTAAAACAGAATGTCTTGTAAAGGGAAATTTGCATTTATTAACTATACTTTTGATGATTGCTGTAAAATAAATAATCCACTCCACAAAATTTTACTTAATACTTCAGCCAGTCTTATATGTTATATCATTTGTATCAAAATTACCAAACAGACATCGTTTTGCCAGGAAAACACTCTGATTAGTTATGGTAGTCATATATTAATGTTTGCATAGGAAAACAGCCTGTTTCTTCCCTGTGTGTTTTCTATGTAGTTAGGTACATAGTCATTTATTTATGTGCCTAGAAACATTAAAACTGGGTTTGGTAGATCAGATGTGAATACAACTATTTATACAATCATGGTTTTCAATACCAGAGCATTTAGTCTGACATTTTGCCAAGGGGATATTATCTACTTAAAAAATAAGTAGATAATTTTTTTACTTCTTTCTACATAGTCCATATTTTCTGCCTTCAAACTGCCTAAATCTTCTTTGAAATCATATTCTCTCATGGCCACCACTAACAGTAACTCTTAAAAAATCTATTTTTCTTTCTCAGCTATTTGATTGTTCTCAAATTCTGGCCCTTCAGATTCCCAAGAACATTGCATTCGTACTGTGTGGCTGAAGAACTGAACTGCATGCAAAGTGAGCCTCCATTGGAGAGGTAGTACTGGGTGAAGCTGAGTGTCTCCTTGTTGTTTTCCATAGCTTCAGATCCTTCTCGTTGTATTCAGGAGACCGAGCATTCTCTTCCCTCTTCCAGGTCCATTCACCTTCTCAAACTCTGCCAGAGACCATGTACAGCAAGGGAAATTTCAGTCAAGTATAAATTCAGAGCTTGGGGTATTAACTTTCCTCTGTGTGCTTGGTTGCAGAGCCCCTTCCTCATGCAGATTTCCTGCCCCAGATGGTGCTCTGGGCCTGTGGTTTGATGTTTAGTGCCCTTGTCTGAGAGCTGGTCACCCCCAAGCCCTTTGTGTGCTGTGGGCCAGTCACTCATATTCTCTGTGCCTAGGTTTCCTCCTCACTAAAATGAGATGATTGAACTTCATATTCTAGGGCTGATCTATTTCTAAACTTTGGACCATATAAAATTTGGACACGCATTATTAGTCTCTTTGAACCTTAATAGTTAGAAAGCAAGAAGAAAAAAAATAACCACAATGCGAACGATCTCTAGTTTAAAATGTCTCCTGGCCCCCACCTTTTACCCTGGTGAAGTTTGTACGAGGCCTCAGGTTTCATTTTCTAACCGTGTGATTTTTGCTTGCTTTATTTCTGTAGCTGAGATGACTTTACTGGCCTCTATTAGTGCCAGTAAAGAGCATGCTCTCTTAATCAGGTATACTTTTGTCCTCTCGAGGCCAGTGCAAAAAATCTAATGAATTACCAATTCATTGTAAACCTGTAAAATTTAATAGCATTTGTGCTAAATGAATACTAGAAAAAATGGAAATCTTTAGTATTTTAAAAATATGGACATTACATATATTTAACCAGGAAGCACCAACAAAAATAGAATAAACAGTTAGTCACAGTCACTGATACAGTAGCCCTTATCTGCAGCAGATTTGTTCTGAGACTCCCAGTGGGTGCCTGAAAGCACAGCTGGTACTAAATATATACATATGTATATATGCACATATATATTTGTCTGTGTATATATATACATAATATATGTGTGTGTGTATATATATATATACACACACATGATGTTTTTAAACACAGACCTCCAATGGCAAAAAGGCTAGACCACACATATAGTTGGCACTAATAATCTGACTTTATGATTCAGAGTTTCATCTTATACTTGCAAAAACCTAGTGTTTTACTGTGTTGGCTTTAGAAGAGGAACTCCAACTATGTGGATGAATCTCACAAGGTGCTGTCCTGTAGGCTCCCGCGTTGTGGTTGGGCACTCTGATTCTTGCCCTTCTCTGTCACTGCTGGAAGTGGGGGAAGGTCACAGAAAGGTAATTAGCAGTTCATTCCATTCCTGTAACTTCTCTCAGAGGGCCAGCGTTCCCAGGTCATAGATAAAGGATGGGAACCACAGTGTGGTTCAGTGGCCGGGATTGGCAGGGCAGGGGCACGCAGGCCTTGGCGTCTGGATTCCAAGCCTAAGTTCCCTGAGGGAACTGCACTCTCTTCTGGTGTTTCACAGAGATGCTGTCAGCATGGGGAGCCAAAATAAGATTTTGTGAAAAGTTTTATTCCCACTAAATGTTCTCTTTTATTCTTTTTCCTCTTTAATACATCCTCTTATTGTTGCCAACATTTAGTCTGCTTTAGCAGTGGCCTTTGCATAAACATTTTCACTGGATTTCCACTGATATAAGGCAGTCTGTTACTTGGCTGTGCTTGTTATCAATGTTATTTTTTCATTATTCCTCCATATAAAAGATTTTATCCAAATCATTTTATTTGGATAAAAGACCGGTTTTCTTGTTTCATATCAATAAAATCATAATCTGCCTTGTTTTTTTATTTTTGAATTTTGTTGTTTTGTCTCTTAGAAAACTTATTCCTTTGTCCATGTTCTGCTCACTATGTCAGTTCCATATTTTCTCAACCATCCTTTGACTATGTGGTAGCAGAGAAGAGAAGGAAAAAATATATAATTTCATTGCATTATTGGTATGCTGATGCATTAAACTCAGCAAGAGCCTAATCTGTTGTCTTTTCAAAAGGGCGGAATTGGTTAAAATTGCTTTTGTCTCTAATTGGGAAGTGCTCAATATTGCTAGGTATACTTTTTAAAAAATATGACATGTAATATATTTCATAATTAGTGGAAAGAACATTAGCATCAAAGTCTAGAGATTTTAAATTCTTTTACTGGATCTCTTGCTTAAATTTACTTAACCTAAGCATTATTTTTCTCACCGTTTGTATGATGATGAGAGTGGGAGGAGCATGATTACTATGAGAATTATTCCAGAAAGTGTTCAGTGCTGTGCCTAATAGATACTCAGCAAATGCTAAAGTTAAAGGTTACTTGTTCCTTTGACTTTTTTCTTTAGGTAGACACATATTTTTAGCCTTCATATGAAACTTTTAACTAATAAGTCAAGGAAAATTTTTAAATACTTGAAATAAGGAAATAAATATGTCATTATTTGCTAGTACCCAGGAAACATATGACAGGGACTGGAATAACTAACAGGACGGATAGTATGTGTATCTGCATTCTAGTTTCTCTTTTCCAGTCTGGCCTCTAGCTGCCTCTTGTACATCACCATGTACATTTATGAGAGCCCCTCAAACTGAGCATGTTTAAAATTGGACTAGTTCAAACCTGTGGCTCATTTACTTCTGAATTAAATAAACAGCTGCATCATCTACCTGGTTATTAAGCAAACTCAGTGCCCCCTTTTTCTCCTTTATTTTGCAGGTTCATATATACTTACACACAAACATACATACATCTGAGACATTTATTGTTGGCACCTGCTATATTCCAGGCCTTATTTTTTGGTGCTGCAAATATAATAGTGAATAAAGTTTCTATTTTTAAGGGACTTGTTTTCTGATAGTGGAAGAGAGACTATCATATTTACAATGTGTGAGAAGTAAGTGCTTTGGAAGAGGAAAGAAGGGCAAGAATGATGGTAATAGGGAATACAGGGGTGGGGAGCATGTTGTGGGGAGCTATAAGGCTGTAAGAGTATGGTGTTCCATTAAGGTTTAGCAGGATTCTTCTGCATTGTAGTGAAGAGACTACAGTTGTCAAGCCTGCTATTGGGAGATGTATTAGGAAGCAGCTGTGGTCCAGGTGAAAAGAATGGTAGCTGCAAACAGTGGACAAGTAGCCAGGGAGATGGTTAGGAGGGCTGATTTTAGTGAATGTTTTGTAATTAGAATTGGCCGGATTCACTGACAGGATTGAATGTGGTTTGGAGGGAAAGGAGGATGACTTCAAGCTTTTTGCCCCCCAGAATTGCAACAAGAGTGTTTTCTGACATGAGGAGAACTGCTGGAAGAGTAGGTGTGGGGGGCGGGGGGTGGGGGGAGAGAGAGAGAGAGAGAGAGAGAGTGTGTGTGTGTGTGTGTGTTGGGACATGTCAAGTTGAAGATGCCCATTAGACATCAAGGTAGAGATGTTGAGAGTAGGCAGTTGGATATTCAGGCGTGGGCTGGATTATACTTTTGAAATTCACCCCTTCCTTCCATCAGTTGCTGCTCCACCAGGTGAGGGTTCCATTTACTGCCATTTGGATTACCGTCTCTCCTTTCTGTCTTGCCCTCCACTTTTAATTACTTTTGTCACTGAGTTCACCTTCAACAGCTGAGTTTTTCCTAAAATGCAATAATTTTGATGTCTCTCACATACTTACACCTTAAGTGTCTCCTCAACTTGGAGCATGAAACCAACACTTCTTAACCAGGTTTAAAAGGTCTTGCATGCTATGGTGCCCAGTTAGAGTCTGGTGTCATTTACTTCCATTCAGTCTTCTCTGCTCATTATTCTCACTTCTTTCTGTGCCTTTCATGTTCTTGCACTTTTTTGGCCTTCAAACACTATTCTTCCATTATTTGGACCTTCCTCCCGCCACACCCCCAAACCTTCTCATTGCCTATCTCCTTTTCTCTTGTAACCTCTTGATTAGGTATTTATTCCGTGAAGACTCTTCCTGACAAGTATGGGTTAAGGGTCTATTCTTTATTCTCCTGTGATTTTTGCCAGAACATTACAGGTGTATCTGTGTATTGTAATTGCCATTTACTTTGCATTTACCTCTCTTGGTTCTTAAAATCTCTGAGGCCAGGTGTCTATTGTGTCTAGTGATATTCCTGTATCACCAGCACAGAGCCTTTTAGGTGGTGCTTAATACATATATATATTATTTGAGTGAAAGAATAAGTAAAGTTACTGATTATAAAACATGTATGCAAAATTCAGCGAAGTTTCTATATTCCAGCAGTAACTAGTTGCAAAGTACAGTGGATAAAAAGTAGAATTAGCCAACACCCACCCACAAATACTTAAAAGTGTAATTTAGACATATTTAGTACAGCTAACACTAACAATAACTATGTAGGTTGCCTATGTTAAATAATTTTAGATACATGTCATGTGCATGGATTGGGAAGTTTGATGATTGTCAACATATCACATCTCTCTAATCTATTTACAAATGCCTTGAAATTAAAATACATTCAAATCAATTTTATTTTTGGAACTTTTGAATCATTCTAAAGTTCACATGGAAAAAGAAATGAGTAAGAAAGTGAGGAAAATTTAGAAAAGGAAGAAAAGTTTGAATAGCCCATTAATAAGGTATCAATTAACCGTACCTAAGACAGAGTAATAGCACAGAAGTGCATAGAATGATGCAACAGAATTAGGACCTCAGAAAAACTGGGATACAAGTTTTTTTTTTATCCCAGTATAGGATAAAAGTGTAATTGTAAAATCAGTTGAGAAAGATTGGTGATCATGAATAAAATGATACAGAGATCATTAGTTAATAGAAATTATGAGAACTATGACATTTGATCCCTGTCTCACATTATGTACCAAAACATGTAGTTACAGTATGCTTTTCTAATATTAAAAATCACATAATTATAATGTGCCATCATTATAGATGTGAAGATTTTTTTAAAGTTATTTTTCTCAACATTAGTGATTTATTCTAATTAAAAACTTGGCTCCATTATTCTTTGTTACCAAGACCCTAATATTGTAAGATGACTGATGTTAATTAGAAGCACTGACCATGTCACAACAAAAAAAAATGACAGGATCTCTTTATTAGTTACAGATGTTAACCATGACTCTCCAATACTGTGGTGTAACTACAGGTCATGTAATGTTGCTTAGCATGATTATTTATTTATTTATTTATTGCCGAGGATAGAGAGGTTAAGTGCAATAGTTGATTTTAAAACACTCAGATAAAATAGGCTGAGTGTCAAAATTTGACTATTTTTTCAAGCATTTGGATAACAAATCGTAAACAGCCTACTGTTCCAGTTTTGAGCTATATTTTAAATAAGCATGGGATATCAACCAGCGAACAGCGGTGTGCTTGTGTTTGCTTCACACTCTTAGAGCTAACTCTTCACCCATCCCAAGTGTAATTTATATATATTTAATAATTGAATCTCTCATACTGTTCAAATGAGCTAACTGTAATTATTCTTGTACTCAATACTGCTGGTTTCCGTAGCACACATTAGATTTATTTTTGTTTTTCCTCTTAGACCTTCAAATATTTACTCTTAGCAGTTTTTCTTGCATAAGAGCCACCAGTGCCTATCTGAAATAGTTTAGGTCTTGGGATATCTATTATTTAATTACTTTTATAACTATGTGATTTAAAAGCTTTATATCTTTTTCAGATTTTTGATTATAGAACATTCACATCCTGCCCTTTTAGCAGCTGAGTGCCTTATTATTGCCCCTGACACGGATCTTTCCTTGGTTTTACAGAGAGAAGAGAAGAGGAAGATTGTGAAGAGAAGAAAGCTCTTAAAAAAAAAATTAAAGAACTTAAATTTCTAGATTCTAAAGTTGCCCAGAACCTTTGTAAGTATAATATTTTAATACTATGAAGTCAGTAAAATACACTAGAAGTGGTTTCTTTAAATAATTTTATTTTCTTTATGACTTGTTTTTTATTTTGTTATTTTTATAATTTGCATAATAAAATTCAAAGACAACTTTCCTTTAGGTGACCTGTGCTTTAAATTCTTTGAAAGATTGAAGCATATTATAAAATAAAACTAAGAAAAGGATTCTGAATGAAAATATATCTCCCATAACTGAAAAAAAAAAAACCCTACCCTTTAAATTCTCTTTTTTTCAACATATAAATAAAGAATTAACGAAGTAAGTGATGACTTATTTTGAAATAAATTTGTAGTGGATTATTTCTTTTATACCTCTGAATTTCTACCATTTGTAATACTTGATCACACATAAAGGAGGCTGGAATATTAATGGAAATAAGGAATGATGAGTAAAATGAATTTCATTATTCCATCTGAACAGTTCAAAGCCTTTCCTCAAAAGTACCAACTGGAAGTATTTTAGATTTAATTACTGTTATAAGGAGCTAAATACTTAGTATTGAATTGTCTTCCTGACTGAATTACTGTGGGAGAAGCTGGTTTTGCTTCTAACTCATTTCTAACTGCTGCTTAAATGCGTTAAAGATAGTTCTGCCTGGAAAGAAGATACAATCTGTACATATTACTTTCTGACGGTACAAGTGGGATATAATGTGGAGAATCTAGAGGTATGGACAGTTAACATGGCTTTTTAATCTGCCTTTCAATTATTATGTGCCTGAGGTAAGCTTTTAGCAAGTATTAGAACAAAATTTTTTTGTAGAGAGTATAAAGATTGATGCTGCTGATTAAAGAGGGAGTTGAGGCTGTGTGTACAAGAGGCAGAGAATACCCTCCCCTTGTGAAAGTTCAGGCACATCCTTCCCTTCACAGTCACTGTGATGGAGGGCCATCCCTCTTCTGCAGTGTAGGCTGCCGAGATCCCTGTAAAAGTGTGCAGACGTTAATGCTGTTGGCATTAACACATAGTCCTTTATTCTGTCCACAAGTCGATTGCACATCCCTGCCTCTTTCAAGTTAGGTGTTGACCATGTGACTTGCTTGGGCCAATGACAGTGGAAGTGGAGATGAGGTATTTTTTTGGGTGGACGCATCTAATTGCTGTGGGAGCAGCTCCAGTGCTCTCTCCATTCACCCGGAATGGTGGTCAGCGTGGTGTCCATTGTCCTCCCATCAGGAGGGCAAGCTCTGTCTTTCAGATGTGTGTGATGGACACGTAGTCTCAGTTAGAAATATTTTGTTTATTTTTGTTTTGTGTTTAGACCACTAAAGTTTTGGGGACTATTACATAATACAGATATTTTAGGGAATTTTCCTCCTTAAAGGAACATGGTCTCGATTTAAAGCATTATTAACTTGGGTAATATCAAAAACTTCTGTGTCCTGTGATCTGAAAGAGATAGTTATTTTCTTTAAAAATGTCCATGACCTGCATTACAAATTCCTAGTCTTGGCTATAAATAGCCTCGTTATGGGTCCTGAAGAAGTACTATTTTGCATAGAGTGCTTTTCAGATGATTCAGCCATGATAAGTGAGTTTATATATTCATCTTGAAGTTGAATATATGACTTGTTGGGCTTTAGTATTATTTATATATTATAGAGCATGTACTAAGTAGGATTTTAAATTTGATTATAATAGTAATTACTGATTACCTGAATGTGCTAGTTCTGTATTTTACTCTTCAATCTTTTACTACAGCCCATGGCAGAGGTGGTAGTGTGGCCATTGTAGGTGGGGAATCTGGTGGGGGAAGCAGTTTACTGACTTGAATAAGATTGCTTATTTTGAAAATGTCCATGGGTATGTAGCTGTTCCTATGTAGAGATAACAAAATTACATTGTCGTTGAATAGGATACTGTTTTGTTTACTTCTGCTAGAGGATGTATACCCATTTATTTAATTGTTAATCATGTTTTAAAGTATAAGATCAACAGGTCCAGAATTTATACTGCCATATTATGATGTAATCCATTCTGTATTATTCTGCCCTCTCTGATTACACCACGTGTTATGAGTTAAGCTTTAAGAAGCTTTAGAAGGCTTAAAATCTTTACTATAATTATAGTTTGATTCACAGCTGGTTTTTGTCTATGAAAAATTCAGTCTTTTGAGATACTGAATTCTGAGAAGAGTCTTATGATAGTGACAAGACTTTATCTTGTCACTTAGAAATATAAGATAATTTTTCTTAGATTTCTCCTATCTGAAATATTCTATAGAAATTTGAGGAAAGGATCTATAAAAATCACTCATTTATTTACCTGTTTATTAAAAGGTGGGTGAGGTTCTCTGTATTTTGAGTTCATAAATGTTTTGGCAAAGACTCTGGGTCCAGAATAAAAGAGAATTCCAGCCATTCCAGGATCAAGAGCTAGTATAGGAGATTTGCAAGTTCATGTGCTTTAGCAGACTTTTCAGAGGGAATATTAGATTTCTAGGGAGAAACCTAGAAATCTACAAATTAGTATAAAGGTGTAAATATTTGTAAGTTCCCTTGCAGGAAACATCTGTGACTGGTTCCAAAATCTGCATACTTTATACTCCTTCACTGAACTCAGAGCTTCCACACTGGAATCTATATAAATCACATTTTGAAGGATAAGATGCCTGTTAGTAAAAATATTAATTTTAATGGGTCTTTTGGAGTCTTTAATTGAGTCCCATTATTTTCAGTAACTTTTTAAAGTATTAAAACAATGAAAGTCTATTCTGTCTTTTGAGTTTATGCATTAGGCCATTTTAAATTCTTTTTCTTTTTTTGCCCTTAGTTATAGCAAATATATTCCACAAAAGAATTTATTCATAAACTATCTTTTTAAAAAAAACATAGCTCAGTCTTTCTAAATATGTGTTCAATGTGTATACTATTGTAATTATGGAATAATACCTGAAAGTAGTGAATGAATTATTATAATATAGAAGAAGTAAAGGAATAAAGCATGTCTAGCTGCAGTGTAAATTTTGAATATCATACTTTATTCATTCAATGCTGGTTGGATTGGAGTTTCCTATTTTTGGTGTCACATAGGCAGGGTGTGGCCTACTATGGTCCTTAGGCTAAATGCACAATTTTTAAAACAAGGTTTTATTGGACCTTGGCCAACACATTTATTTACACATTGTTTATGGCCACTTTTGTGCTACAATAGCAGAGGTGAGTAGCTGTGACAGAGACTGTATAGCTCACAGATCATAAATATTTACTGTGTGGCTCTTTGCAGAAAATGCGTGGTGACCCCTGCTCTAAACACACACCTGTTCTGTGGCTGCACCAGTGTGCCCTTGCACCCTCCGTGCTCGAGCGCTCCTGCTCTGCAACCTCCCAAATGCTTCATGTTTTACAAGAGTTTCTTGTGTGGCTTTAAAAAATTATGTTTGAAATGTGTTATACCTTCTTGGTCGGATGTTTTGTGTCTCTTTAAATATGAAAAATTCTCTGATATTTTCTCTTCATATATGCTTATTTCCTGTTCTTTTTGTAATTTTCCTTTGGAACTCTAAGTAGATAGATTTTAGTTATCTTTACTAATCTTTTGTTTCTTATAACCTTGTATTTTTCCATCTCTTTATGTTACACTTTGGATAGCTTCCTTTGTGGTCTTTCATGACATAAATTTTCTCTTCATGTGATGTCTAATTCATATGTGTAGTTTGTATTTCAGTAGTTTTATTTATATATATGATTTCTGAAAGTTTGACTTTTTTCCCTTAAATTTTGTTTCTTTTTAGTATTGTATTATTTTTCTGCCCGATGTTTCAAACTTTTCTCTCATTTCTTTAAATACTTATTTTATCACAGGTTATGCTTTTCTTACTTTCAGGACAGCTCAGAAATGCATATAATATTAAGATTTAAAAATATATTTTTACATCTGTTTTTTTTAAAGTATCTCTCTACTTTGCCTTACTGCATAAAATATGAAACTATCATTTCTTTGTCTCTCAATTACTATATTATGCTTCAGAAGAATTCTATCCTTTTGATTATTTTATTTATTGACATAATCTTCTCTGTTGTTTGTTGTTGTTTCGATAGACTAGATTTCTTGAGGGGAATTTATTTTTTCTCAAACGGAATCAGAAATTTTAAGGGTTCTACAATTTGTGTTCTCAATTTGCTTACTCCTGAGGTTTAGCATGTTACATTTATTTTCCTCATATTTTTCTTACTCTTTTAATTGCATTTACACCCATTTTGCCCACTTTTCTATTTGGACCTCACAGTATTCTAAATGAAAGTAAACGAGTGCTCGAGAATTTTGAAGCAAATTCTATCCTTTCAACTTTCATGCTTTTTAATTGTTTTATGTATGAATACTTTGATAGGAGTGTTTTTCTTTCTAGTCTTATATCAATCTTTGCATGTTTTCCATTGGCTTTTATGATTAAGAAGTTCTTCTGTAACCGTAAAAGAGCTAATTTGTGATGCTAGATTTCTTTTAGTGTTCCTTTCTGTTGCTAATATTTACATTTAATTCTGTAATCATTTGCATCTTGTTTTGTACATGATTGTCCCATCAATTATTCATTGATTACTCTTCAAGAGTATATATTAGTTATCGTATTTTTGTGCTTTCTAATTCTAATATCTACTATGGGTTTATCCTTTTATAATTCCATTACAATTTCATTTAGATCCTTTATTCCATCTTGTTTTTGGGACTTAAAGGATTATACAGATCCATATTTTATGCACAATTTATATCACTATACCCAGACTTACAACTGATTGAGTTCCAAAATGTGGGAATGAAGCTAGTGATAAGAACATAGACAGTGACTTGGTTGTTTAGCTGTGGATACATGGGATCCTCAGGAATCTGGAATACAGCCTTACTCTAAGAAAGAAGTGGATCATATTTTCTGAGGCTTATGAAAAATAGTTCAGTATATAAAATAAATTAGTGGGTTATTGGCTAGCAAGTTCTAGGTATATTCAAGGAGTGACATTTGTCACGGGAGAGAGGAAACACAGTGATAGTCGAATAATAAGGAAGAACAGCCAAACCACTAACTCTAATGCTGTGAGAGTATCCTTGTGTACTGCAGTAGCTTCTGAGAAGGTCATTTTAACACTAGATATATGAAGTGTCAAAAATGAAGTAAATAGTGTTGGAATTCTCAGTAATAACTTATTATCCGGTATAATTCGTTTGCATAGTTTTCAATGAAGATTTGTTTTCTAATATTGGATGTTCAAGCGTTAGTTACATGCAAAAGGTAGTTCTCTGGCATAATGTCTGTAATATTTCTGAGCAGTAAAGTATGATTATAACTTGTAAAAGTGTTAATGCTGTAAGCAGTTTTTGTAAAGTATTTTTTCAACTACTTTATAGGGCTAAAAGATACTACACAAGTTGACAACACACATGCTATGACAAATATTATATGCACATATTGGGATTTCATGGTACTTTTCTTTATAATGTGTTATTTTTATAGTGAACCAAACATACTTTATTTTTTTAATATTATTTTTTTAAGATTTATTTTATTTATTTTTGGAGAGGGGAAGGACAGGAGAAAGAGAGGGAGAGAAACATCAGTGTGTGGTTGCCTTTCACACGCTCCCTACTGGGGACCTGGCCTGCAACCCAGGCATGTGCCCTGACTGGGAACTGAACCAGCAACCCTTTGGTTTGCAGGCCGGCACTCAATCTACTGAGCCACACCAGCCAGGGCCAAACGTACTTTATTTTTCATCACTTGAAAGTTGCTGCCATTCCTCAGATAAGCTAATAACTATTCATTAATAATCAGTCAACCTCAGAGTCAGGATAATGATATAGTTCTAAAACTGGAGAAGTATAAAATGTGCTAATGAAAGTTTCTCTCACAGTAATTTTATTAAATGTTTTACAATATCTTGTTTTATGAAATAGTTTTGATTTTACATATAGAACTACATCTTAAACTCTTTTCTTACCTTATTCTTTATGAACAACCCCCTCCGCCCCCCTGCTTTCAGCAATCTTCCTGAGTTCTTTTCGGGTACCATATGAAGAAATCAAAATGATGATATTGGAAGTGGATGAAACACAGTTGGCAGAGTCTATGATTCAGGTAAACTACGGGCCCAGAGCTTAAATTCCAACATTTCATTGCAAAGCTTCTCATTAAATAGAAATCTGTAAGTGAAGCAAAATTCTTAAACCAAATCATTCAAGTGGAAAATCATTGCTGCATAATTAGTTTTAGCCTAACTTTGGCATTGCCAGGAGATAAAACTCTGAATGTTCACTTAAGTGCAAACAAAATATAATACTATCAAAATGATTACATTTCAGTTATTTTAATTGACTGTTTTCTGAAAGCCAGGTTGTTTAATTTTACATTTTTGTTTTTGTTACCGTTAAGACTAGTAATATGTTAATTTAAATTTACTTGTATAATCTTTCTACTGTGTGTTTTTCTTATTCTTATATGTCTTAGGAAGTTGTGTTATTATTTAGTATAAAAGACTGAGGGAGATGTCTCTTCCTTTAGAGTAACCTTACTAATAACCCCTGCTGGAGTCATCTGTAGTGTGAACACCGCAGATAGTTTGCATAGTGTTCTGAATTCATTTAGAAGACTGTACGATTTTTTAAATGGATTCAACTCATGGTATTTTTTAAGAAATGCTAGTGTGGTGCCAAAGTTACTTGCCGAATTCCACACAGAATCTATCTAGATAGAATTTAAAATTGGAGAAACAAATCACAAATTATATAGCAAGAGGATGACATCTTCAGTTTACTGTCTTTTATTTTTATAATGGAAGGAAGATGATGTCTTAGCAATAAGGAGAAAATAAGGACTATTTGTTAGTCTCAACAAGTAATTAAAATTGTTGTAAACATTTTAATTCATCAATAATTGTAACATTAGGATTTGTTGTTGGTTTCGCTTCTCCTATCTTGTCTTCTAAATGTGATGGGAATATAATCCCATTAGTGATTTGTGCTGTCAGTCTCTTGGACATAATCTACATAATTCAACAATTTTTGTTTAAATACTTTAACAGTTTCTTTTTACTAGAATTTTGTCTTTGTTAATTGTTGATTGTGTATGTGCCTTGTTCTTAACTGATTTTAAGTTTCTTAAAGAAAATTTTTCTACTTTATACATGTTCATATTTTTTATAATGCATTTGTTAAATATTCATGGAGTAGATTTTAACTTGCTTAAACGAATGGTTTGGATGAGCATTGGCTTTTGTCGTATAGAGATGGAAAAACAAGTATTTGCATTTGAAATTCATGTATAAAGAGCATTAAGTTCTATTAATATATTAATTTTCTATTATTACTCTAAGAATTTACCACAAATTTAATGGCTTTAAATTACATGAATGTGTATTATCTCAGGTTCCTATGGAACAGAAGTCTGGCCTGGGCCTTACCGTCCCAAAGTCAAGGTGTTGGCAGACTTGCTTTTCTTTCCATAGACTTTAGGGAAGACTTTGTTTTATATATATACAGGGTCTGGCAAGTAAGGCCTGCTTGAGTGTGGTTGGTAGGATAATCATATGGGTATAATAATTTATAGTTTTAATTTGAACATTTCACCTAAAATGTTATATGGTGTGCTTGAGTGTGATATTGCTATGTTACAGAATTACATGCTTATGATTTTGTAATAAAAGATTTTGTAATAAAGAAGGAACGTTGTGCCAGACCCTGATGCATATATTTAATATATATGTATTTACATTTAGTATATACTTATGTTTATATTTTGTCATTTCCAGTTCCCATGGCTGCTCCCTTCCTCGGCTCATGGGCGCAGTTCACCTTCCAAGCCAGCAGTGTTGCATCTCTCTGTCCTTTCTGTCATAGTTGTACCTCCCTCTCACATCATTGCCATCTCCCTCTTCCACTCTTAAAGACCTTTATGTGTGATTACATTGGGTACATCCAGATAATCCAGGATAATCTTCCTGTTTTAAGGTCAGCTGAAAGGATTCTCTGTGTCGCATAACCTAATATTTTTTGCGGGTTCTGGGAGTTAGATGTGGACATTTGGGGGAGGTTGGATCATTATTCTGCCTAACATACTTCCTAAATATAAAACTGGTCTTATGAATGTAAAATGTAAAACTTTCGTTTGGACATATGCAAAGTCTTCATAGCATAATGACAAATGCTATAGTCATTAAAAAAAACAAGAATTTCACGATATTTGAAGTTTCTTTTTTTATTTTAATTATATGTTCCTTATGGTAACATATTTTTAAAGTGAAAAACTGCCTGTGTTGAACAGGATAGGGAATGAGCATTGCTTTGCAATAATTACTGTTTTGTTAGGTTTTGTTCACTTCAAACCTACCAAATCATGACCTCATTTTGGTTTATTTATTGATCTATTTATTTATTCATACATAACAACATGTCAGCATTGATGTCATTTTCCCACCTCATTCTTTATCCATTTAGCTTTGTTCCATCAGTCTATTTATTTAGCTCTGTGTGTTTGTGTATGCATGCCCACCATGTGCAGGGCGCTGTTAGGCTTGAACACAGACTTTACCTTTGTAGAATTGACAGTGTGGCAACAGAGAGATCACACACACACACACACACACACACACACACACACACTTAAAATATAGGACAAACATAGCTGATTTACGATAGTTATAGAACTGCATAATGTGTTAGGGGAGTGCTAGGTATGTGTATGCGTGGAGATAAGGGTACTGATAGGTTGAGTACGGTGTGGATATGGAAAAGGGCAGAGAGGCTGTGTTAGTCCTGTGGTGAGGGGCAGTCATTCCGGCAGTAATAAAGCCATGAGCTATGAGAGGGGGGAAAGCTGGGAGTGTGAGGGCCATGGTGAAGGGTTGCTTAGTCAATAGGATCTTAGGATTTGTAAAGTGTATGGGGAAGATGGTGAAGGGAGAAATGAAGGGAATTTGAGCCTGTGCTCTTACACATCACAATAGTTTTATAACTTTGGGATGAAAAAATAATGGAGTGAAAAATTTCTGCTAAGAAATTAAAATTTAATTATATATTAACTGAAAATATTCAAGGGGATTGGGTGGTCCTATAAAGAGTGCTGAAGAAAGTTAGAAGCCTGATGTAATAAATAATTCAAATAATCTAACTATCAACTAGAATGATTATAAGAAAATATAAATAACCAGGCTGGTGTAGCTCAGTGGATTGCGCATGGGCTGCAAACCAAAGGGTCACCAGTTCAATCCCCAGTCAGGGAACATGCCTGGGTTGCAGGCCAGGTCCCCAGTAGGGGTGTATGAGAGGCAACTACACATTGATATTTCTCTCCCTCTCTTAATCCTTTCCTTCCCCTCTCTCTAAAAATAAATAAAAATAGAATGTTTTTAAAAATATAAATATAGAATATATTTCATATATATTTAATATTTTATATAAAAATATACATAAAATAAAAAATACAAATAACCAGGTCTTTTGGTCTCAGCAGTTCTCTTAAGAGAAATTTCTATTTATATGGGAAAAATCATATACCTGTATGTTATTTAGTTTGTAGTAATAATAGTGAATATTTTTTTAGGGATGATCTTAAATTGCCACTTTTTGTTTATGTTTGACCATTCAACCAAGTTTTTGTTCAAAGATACACAGTGAGTCAAAAACTTGTTCTTTGATCTAACTACTTTGATATATAACATTCTCTAACATTATTTTTACATAATAACACCTTTGAGGGATTTTCTCCCCATTAATATACATATAGCATGATATAGGCATAATTTAAATTTGTACTTGAATTTTAGCTTACACAAAATATACTGATACTATAATTTAGGATTGTGAGCACCAACCACTCTATTTTTCTTAATTTTATTATCAGTACACTAACTGGTTATAACCACTACAAGTCAAATACATTTGACACAGAGAAGCTCTGTAAACTTTGTCCGAGGGATTGTATAATCATTTAAGTTCTAAAGGGAAGCATAATTATATGTATTTCCTTGCTCATTCTTCATTGGGAGTGTTTCTGGCGTGTGTGTGTGTGTGTGTGTGTGGCTTGGGAAAGGCTGTGCATGGACAAAGGAGTCAGAATGAGCGATTGAATCTGGTTTCTGGACTACACATAACTCAGGCAAAGGGCCTTGCAGCCACAGGCACTTCAGCTCCTAAAGGTTCTCCATCTGTGTATGCTTTTATCTGCAAGGTGTATCATTCTGGGTCTTCAATGCCTTTCAGATTTTCTTTCACATTAGAAGAATTACTTTGTATTATAAAGATACCTTTATTTTTATTATTAAAACCGTACTCGGTTAAATCTTGCAAGAACTATCATTATAATACTCTTGATTTCTTTTCTATTCTTTCCCTTGTCTTTTAGTAGCAATATGATAATTTCTTTTATCACCGTGAGTGAAGTGTTAAAATCTGTTTGGCTTTGCCTGAAATTTCTGACATTTAATTCCCTAAAGCTGAAATGTAATTGATCACATTTATCCAGGTGAGAAAGCTGTTTCTTTGGTATAAGTTGAGTTCTTCTTTCTCCATTATACAGCTAATCAAATAAACATTCAGTAGTGCTTGATTTGAATATATAATAAGTCTGGATAGAGAAGAAGAAAATTGCTTTCAAGATGCAGAGACTGCAGCTTCAGTCTTAGTATAAAGGGAGGTTACCTAGAAATAAAACTAAAGATTAACTTCTTTACTTATTTCCTTCCCAGAGTTTATTAATAAATTTTCCTAGAATTCAAGAAGCACATTTAGTGAAGACATTTTCTTTTTGTTTTAATTTTTAGAACTTAATAAAGCATCTTCCTGATCAAGAACAATTAAACTTATTATCTCAGTTCAAGAGTGACTATAACAACTTAAGTGAACCAGAGCAGTTTGCTGTTGTGGTAAGTACCATCTTAGTGTTAACTCTCTTGAGGGGATTTTAATACTGTGGAAAACAGGGAAAAAATGTCAAGCTTTTCACGTCATTATTCCTCACACACCTTTAAGGTTCATCTCTTTCTCTTTAACGTAAGGATATTTATGGGAAATTAATGTTCATTTAAAATACATATTGAAACTCTAGCCTTATGTGAAGTCCAAGACATCTTTAAAAATATAAACGTGATTTTTATCTTCTCTATTTAAGGTCAAATGTAAAATCAAAATTATGATTTATTCTAGAACTATACATTCCAGCATTGCAAGAGTAACTTCAGTTTTTTGATCTAATCACTTACTTCGGTTCATCTCATGTTTTAGATCTGAAATTAGAAATATAGTTCTTGTTACTTTTTTTGGCAATGGGGTTAAAAAATGAATACATTTTTAAAAATCTTCAGAAACTTTGATAATCATCTTGTTCCACCTTCTTATTTATAGAAACTGGGGTCTGAAGAGGTCAGAAGACTTGCCCTTGTTATATATGAGCTGTGTTGAAACAAATTTAATATTTTTATCAAGCTTTCTTTCTCCTGCTTTTTTCTCCTACCATTAAATTACCATTTTGAGGTTAGTTACGCTCAGTTATCATGAAAATACTTTAGTGTTTCCTTAAATACGCATACTCATGTACATATATACACACATATGTATATGTGTATACATGATTATTTTTATATTATTACATCTTCAATCATATTATTACCAACCTCCAGGGATATGATGAAATTGCATTTGATAAAATTTGGAAAATTTGGGTTGACTGACTGAAGGACTGTGCCTCCATACCGTATTTTGCATGTTGTTGGCATTTGCTATGAAACTCCATCCTTCCTTGCCCTGGCTGGTGTGGCTCAGAGGATTGGGCGCCAGCCTGCAAACCAAAAGGTTGCTGGTTCGATTCCCAGTGAGGGCACATGCCTGGGTTGCAGGCCATGTCTCTTTTTGGGGATTTGTGAGAGACAGCTCTAATACATCGATGTTTCTCTCCCTCTTTTTCTCCTTCCCTTCCTCTCTCTCTAAAAAATAAAGAATAAGATCTTTAAAAAAGAAAACTATTTCTTATCTCTTCGTAAAACCATACTATTGGGCCCTCTCTGCAGTGCCTCCAAGCACTGGAACTTGCTTCCCCAAGTTCACAAAACTGAATAGAACACAGAAGTAACCAAAAACCCCCCAACACAGCATTTTCCTATTCTCAGTCTTCTAATTCTTATGAAACTTTTTAACTTACTATATTTACAAAAATGCTTTTCATTTTTTTCCCCAGTTCTTCAATGTACTGTTTTTCCTCACCCCCTTCTGCAGTTTCTTGTTTGCTTTATTTCCTGTTACCTGATCACTGTCTTTCACTTAATCCGTATGTAGTGCTCTGCTTGCAATGCCTTCCATATGAGACTAAATGAATAAGGCAGAATTTCCATTAGATTTTCAACCACAGATTACTTAGAGTTTTTACCTTTGGCCATTTTTTTGACCCTTGAATGAAAGTCATAAAGTGTAAAATTGTAATTTTGTAGTATCTTTCAAGTACCTTAAGTCTGAAACACATACAAGTTTATATTAAATGTTTACTTAACAAATAGCTTTTCATGTTGCATATCACCACTGAAAAGATTGGAAACTATTCCCACGTTCTCGTGATTATCACAGAAGAATGAACTCAAACTAGCAAATATTTTTAGGTTTGTTTAAAATAGCCAGGTTATGCTATTCAAACAGTAGTGTTCAAATCAAAGAGCTGTGATTTACAAGCAGTGTACTCATAGGGGTCAGAACATGAAAATAATTATATTCCCACATACTGGCATTAGAGGTTATAGTTTTAAGACAGATGGACCACTTCCCTTTCATGGCTTGTCAACTCAAACTTGACCTTGAATCTACATATTCCATCATAGGTCATACCTGACTACAAATGGAATTTAATGTAAAAAGAGTAATGCTGGTGAAAAACATCTGCTATAGACAATACGAGCAGTGCTTCCTCATCTATTGATTATGGATGTTCTTGAACATATTGTTTTAAGTTCTGATTTGTGTAGTTCTGGCATTTTAAAATATTGTTTTGGTGCAGAAAATATATATTTGAAGAACAAGTGAAAACTTTATATTTGTCAAATCATTCTTTATCTTTTTCTATTTCAACATTTTAACATTCTCAGTCTAGCTTCCCCTACTTCACAACTTCCCCTTCCCACCAAAAAAGAGGGAGAATCTTGGTAAAGTTACAAACAATACTTGGGAATTACAAAAAAAAAAAGGACAAAAAGTGTGGAACTGTGTGGAATGCCGAAGTTTTTCTGCTCTTCTTTCTAGATTAAAAGTTTAATATTAAGTTTGCTAATTAAAGTGATATGTTTTCAATTTATCAACATTGTATAAATAATATAATAATTTGGTAGGTTTAGGAAATTGATTATAATTATCACATATATTTCTGAAAGATTCCCATAATACTAAGTTTCATGTTTCAAGTAACAAACTTAATGAAATTATGTTCATGTTATTGATGATGAGCTGTTAACGTTGAGGTAGTAAGGTAAACTGCAGATTCCTATGTACTTTCATTTTGTAGAAAAATATTTACTTATTGACTTAACCTAGATTTAACGTACTACCTATTTCAACTTAAAAAATCATCAGAGTCATAAATAAGGAATCGTCAAGGGTGGAGATAGCCCTTTAACCTCTAAATAGAGCTGTGGTTTGCCTTTTTATTTGTTTTCGCCATAGATTTGTGATTAGCTCTGTTTTATTCTCAGGTTCTATAGACTGATAATTATGATTTTTAGCATCATTTTTATTTTAACAGAAATTAGTTAAAGCTCTAGTTATATTGCTTGCTAGTGAGTTTTACTATAATTGATTCTTATGAATTACAGATTTCTCAAGTGTTGTTAAATATAAACATACACCCAATTCGATACAGTGATGGATAGACTCACTGCAGTTGTTTGCATTACATAATCAGCTTTAATTCTGCACAAGAATTTTGTAAAACAATGAACAAACAAAACGTAGCTTTATCTGGACTGTGGCATTTGTTTTCATTATTTTGTCTTTGATAGAAAGGCAGTGTGCAAAAGAAACACATTCAAAATGCTAGTAACCAGAGTCAATGAAAGACTTAGTAGAATACATAAGATATAACATATAAATTAGAAATTTGTTTCTCTTTTGTCTTATATTACTTTACATACAATTTTTCCAGGCCTCTATGTCCTAGATTGTTGTACTCGTATATACATGTATTATTCAGAAATAGTAGGTCAGTGTCCATCAAACTGTATGTCCTTGAAGCTTTCTTTCAACCACTAAAGCATTTGATATGTCTGTATTGTCTCTAGGTTTGCTGTAATACAGTTTCATATTCATGTTTATTTATTTCTCCCTTGAAATTGGAAGCAAGTTTTTAAATGCTGATATTATCTCCATTCCTAAAAGAACAATCTTAATGCATAAGTACAAGACATGGATATTTTTTTGAAATTAAGAGTTTAGTTGCTCATCCGTTTTTTCTAGTAATTCCAAGTTTTAAGGTACCTACCTTCTTGAACCTCCCTGCCATCCTTGTGACTTGGACATTGGCCAGTCTGATCAGAATGCTACTCGGATGTTCTAGGTCTGCCTCTGGTTATACACTGCAGTGGGGCAGTAGCAGTGACATGGCGGTGTTTGGTGGGCTGGTACCTTTTAGAGTTAACATCCTGTGCTGTGAATTCAGGGCCTAGAACTTCAGTGATATTATTGACTTGTTTTAGTAGCTGATTATAGTATATTTGTATGTCCTGTGTTTTCTGGGAGATTTTGGTGCATGAAAAATAGTGCATCAAAAATTTTGGACTAAGGGTTCTGGTCAAATGCTATTTTAGAGGAATGTTCTGGGAGTTGGTGCATTTCTTTATCTTTTAGTGCGACTTCAGATGAAGGAGGTAGTTTACATGCTGATTTTGTTAGTTCTGAGCAAAGGATACTAAGTATTGACTGATTTGCTTAATTTAAAAAATTCTTTTTCTTAGATAGTCCATGGCAAAATTTTTTACTGAGAAATTGGTTTATATTTGGCATGGTCTAGCCCCAGGCTTTATCCAAGCTAACTTTCTATTAATAAGATGAAGTGCAAATATGCTTCCCAGAAACTCATTAGATCGGTTAGTTGCCCATCTTTTTTCCCAGATTCCTTCCTTCTGTGTTGAGCCCCAGCACTTCCTCGTTCATCCCTCCAAATATTGCCTGCTTACCCCACTGGTTCCCACTGAGCAGACCCTGGTTTTAGTTGTATGACTGCATTTTAAAAACCGTTTGCTGTATTTCTTTGATCAGTAAACCACAAAGTAAGATCACTATGCTCACAGTTACATGGTTTAACTGTGTGAGAAATAAGATATGTAAATATTCAGTGATCAGAAGATTAGCTGAAATTTGGAAAAAGGCCTAAAAATTTACATTTGAAACTTGGTGTTCTATACTTTGATTAAAAATTCTAAGGTTTTGAATATTTGTCTCTATATTATTTAATTCTATTAAGCTGCCCATTCTTCAAAGGAATCACACCCTTTATAGTCAGTCAGGTTAAACTGAACAAATGTCCTGTTTTTGTGCTGTATTTTGATCTGCCACCATTTGGTGTCACTGTAAGGCAGGGCTTTTCGACTTTGTGCTGTAGAGGCCTCCAGTTTTTGTTTTTTGTTGTTGTTTTTTTAATCAAATAATGTTGTAGGGAGTTCATGCTTATTTCCCTGCATTAGAAATGCCTTGTTTTAAAGTGCACCCTAATATTCTTGTTGTAAAGCATTCAAATAACATATAAAAATATTGAATACAATTTGGAAGTTCTTTGTATCTCTCTATCGTACTACATTCTATATAAGCTATTATTTTTAACATTTTGTTGTATTTCCAATCCTATTTCTTTATATTTACAAATGTGTGACTATTCATGTACACAATTAAAAATACATATATCTGAAACTCTTTAACTATGAAATATATTTTGGACATTGTTTTCATGATGTGCTGGTTTAAATTTTTGATGTGGTATTGCATGGTCTATACTAAGACTTTTTCTTTTAACTATTTCCTCAGTGAAGGATGGTTCCCTTTTGTTTTCCCTAGTACTTTAAAAAAAATAATTTCATATATGTTTTTGAAGGCTGTGCATCCTAGAGATCTGATGTCTGCTCTACCTTACATTTTCTTAAATATTTTTAAAGATTTTATTTATTTTTAGGGAGGGGCCATGGAGGGAGAAAGAGAGGGAGAGAAACATCAGTGTGTGCTTGTCTCTCTCGCACCCTCTACTGGGGACCTGGCCCACAACCCAGGCATGTGCCCTGACTGGGAATTGAACCAGTGACTCTTCGGTTTGCAGGCTGGCACTCAATCCACTTAGCCACACTAGCCAAGCATATACCTTGCATTTTTGAAGTTGGGTTTTATAAGTGGATTGACATTAAAAAAACAAAACAAAACCCTGTTACGCATTTAATGATAAGAACATGTTCTATGTATAGAAAAGCCTGGCCCTTTGTACTTAGTAGAAGAATGTTAAGTAGCGGTTGATTAAGTCTTTAGTATGGAACATCTTATAAAGGTGTAAAATGAAGAGTGGAGTGCCATTGACTTTCACTAGCTCCCTAAAATTATTTAGATGTGCCCCATAACTTTTACATGGATGCCCAAAATCCATAAAATTGTAGTTGGCCTTTAAAAAACCCACTTTTTTGAGGCATAATTGCCATACAACAAAATGTACACATTTAAAATTTTTTCAATTTAATTTTGACATATGAGTAAACTCATAAAACCATCACCATAATCAAGACAGTGACCATAGCCATCATCCCCAAATGTTTCCTCTGGTCTCAGTAATGCCCTCCTCTCCTCTCAGGTACCCATCATTATTAGGCCTTTAATGAAGCAATTTCTGCTGTCCCCTCCCACCTCTTGGCTTGCCCTCCCACCCCCCCTTTTTTTTTCTGTGCTGCTTCTTTCCGTGATAGCTTGAGCTTGTTGTGTGTTTCTGGGCCTGTCAATATGCTTCCTTTCCCCTTTGAGGAAGCCTTCTCTGGAATGCTGTCCCTAACACTTCTGTTTATTTCTGCAGACTTTGGTATTTTTCCCTTTGGATGCCCTTTACGTATCTCTAAATGGGTCTTCTTAATTTGGAACATAAATGTTATTTTACATGTTACAGTCTTCATTTATGCTCAGAACGTTTTGATGGGCTGGAGTATATCATGCTTATCTCTACATTATCAACACACAGCCCATCTGGCAGCACCTGGTAGCCACACAGTATTGGCTAAATGAATGTATGAAATAAGGAAAAGATGACCAGAAAAGAGGGAGAATAATAGCAAGAACAATAAAAGTTTTTAAATGTTAAATAGTTTTTTCAGATTTTATGTTTTTAGACCAAATTATGGTTCACCACCTAATTGGGAAGGTACTGAGATTTACTTCCCCCCTCACACACACTCACAGCCTCCCCCACTGTCAACGTCCCTCACCAGAGTGGTACATTTGTTACAGCCGATGATCCTACACTGGCACATCATCATCATCCAAACTTCACATTAGTGTTCTCTCTTGATGTTGTACATTCTGTGGATTTGGACAAACACATAATGATGTGTGCACATTGTCTTGGTTTTATACAGAATATTTGCATTGTGCTAAAACAAATACTTTTAAAGTCACCTTTTAAAATAAAAATGTTGATTATTTTTGAGATGATAATTTTCAGTTTTATTAAAATGAAACTCTTAATAATGACATCTGTGTGTGTGAGAATGGGTTAATTCAAAGTAGACCAAGTAATCAACACTTTTGTGCATAAAAGTCTGAATTCACTCTTCAAAAAAAGAATAGAAGTTAACTGCCCTGTGAAATTGCAGCTTAATTCGTACGCTGGTCAACATTTTACTTTTCTCCTGATACCACACCTCCATTGGACTTTTTCCTTGGTCCTCCTTTAACTTAACAGAAGGCCATGTACAATACCACTTTTGGCCTCTGGTTTTATTCAAAAAGTGATTGAGGAAATTGTGATTTGATTTAACAAGGATGGCTTACTGAAGTACCTCAGATAAGACTGTCCAAGATGGGTGAGGAACCAGAAAGAATTATCTCCACTGAACCATCGTTTTCCTGGACTAACAAATATCTTCGTCTTTCTTTCATTCCTTTGGTGTGATTATTTCAAGTGCATTGCAAGTATTCAGATACAAAAACACATCATGTTTCATAGAATTATCACTTTAATATTAACAAAGGATATGGAGTTAGTATGATATAATTTCTTCTTTAAGACCCTTTTTGGCGTCTTGTAATTACTACTTTTTCTCTTTAATAATTCACCTTTGATCTTGTCTGTCAATGACATAAATCTTTCCAGAATCTCCTATGTGAAAATAGTTCCATTTGCCTTCTGCTGCTGCATCTTGGTTCCTGTCCATCTGTCCCAGGTCCCTCAAATTTCAGTGTTTTAGACAGCACTTTGGCAAACTCATTGGCTAATCTTTCAGTATCCAGGAGGACATTTGTTTAGAATAATATGAACTATGGCAGCTATATTCCTAGCTATTTCAGTCTTAGAGGTTTGCTCTCTGGAGATCACAAGTATTTATCTGTTGTTCAGTTATTCTTGTCACATTGCTTTGCAGCCTTCTTGACATGCTCCCACTAGGACCCGGGATTTCATGCAGGCTTGCTGACACAGATGGTTTGCCTTTCACCCAGTCCAGGGCTTGCTAATTCAGCTTAGTTTCATTTATGATTGACTTGTAGCCTGAAATTCTTCCAGCATTTATTACTTCTGTACTTTTTATTATAATCTGATATCTGCCTTTCGTCTCCTTCAATCTAAGTTAAAATAGACACAGTGCAATTGGAGTTTTTAATTAAACTTACTGAAAGTTCGTTGGTTTCAGAAGTTAAAATCAGTGGTCAACTGAAATATCTTTACCTTGCCGATCCTATTACTTTTCCCTAAGATCTTATTGCTTACATGTTTCTTTTTAGTTCTTCCTACACATTATCCAATGGAGGTACATGTTGACAAAATCATTCAAAGACCATTTACATCTTTTCTTTACATGTTTAACAGGTAGTATAAAATAATGTACTCATGTAATAGATTTACCAATTTAATCAAATATATTGAAATTCACAGAAATCAAAGGCTTTTTTAATTGTTGAATTTCACATGGCTTCAGTGCTGAGAAAGTGAGTATATTTAAGAACTCCTCTAATGTTGATTTGAGCTCGTGTTAGATGCTGATTCTGAAGAAAAGGCTCTAGGCAGCAGCTTTTCCTTCCACGCCTCTGCCTTTTGGTGTTACGGGGCTTGGATTGCCAGCTACTTTATGGGTGAGTTGAGACCTTGAGTTTATGTTGGTAACCACACCACTGCCTGATACATTTTATTTGAATACCTTGTTTCCTTGGTTCATCAGTGATTCATTCGTTCATTTGACAAGTATTTATTGAATAATGACTGTGCTGAGTATTGCTGTAGGTTCTGAGACTATTGCGGTAAACATGTCTCTTACTCCTTATTGGTCTTATACTTTAATTGAGCACAGCAACAATATACACATAATCAAAAATGTAAAGTAAATACAATCAAGCAATAATAGAACTCCTCTGGAAATGGTGGGGTGAGCACCGTGTTATGTGTTGGACTAACATGGCTGGGGAAAGCCAGAAGAGGTAATATTTGAACAGAAGTCTGAATACCGTTAGTTAGCTGTGTGGCTGTCTTGGGAAAACATGTTATAGATAAAGGAGACCACAGCCCCAAGGCTTTTGGGGGCAGGTAAGTTTGGCACAGCTGCGGCCAGTGGCTGTTTCAGAGTGAATGGATGTGGGGGGTGGGAAGAGACAACCTTAGAAATGACATTGCAGCCATGATGTGAGGCCTGTGGCACTTAGTCTAAGGAAGCCATTGGAGCATTTTGAACAAAGAAGTGAGATGATCAGATTGATGCTTTGTGAATATTGTTCTGGCAGCTGTGTGGGGAACAGATTGGGGCAGGGGCATGCATTGAAGCTGATGTCCAGTTAATGGGCTATTATTGTGATCCAGTAATTGAGAAATAGTGCTGGCTGGGCAGGTGTGATGCCATTGCCACTTGTGAGAAGTGGTCACAAGAATTTTGAAGGTAGGGAAGACAGGGTTTCTGATCGATTGGATGGGAGTCTGAGAGGAGTCAAGGATGATTGCAAGGCTCTGGGCCTGTGTGATTAGAAAGAGGAGTGTCCACTTACAGCAAGGAGGAACAGATTTGCAGGAGGAGCAGACGGTGGGAAGGAAGCTCACTTAAAGTGTTTGTAGACGCCCAAGTGGGCATATGAAGTGAGCTCAGAGTTCAGGGCTGGATGTATAAATCTGGAGCCTTTCTCATACAGGTGGCATTTAAAGCTCTGGGAGGGGATGAGATCATCGAGGGAGTGAATTAGAAATGTAGCATAGGAGGCGGTGAAGGGCAAGAGGAAATATGCAGACGTTACTGTTTTTCTCAATCTTCTCTCTGGAGAGAGACTCACCATCAGCACAGTTTTGTTTGTTTTTGCTGCTGGTTACCACCTCTCTGAGGAAAATTGCAATCTGTGGTCTAGGGAATTGTCCAAGGTGATTTTATAATAGGACACTATTGCAATTTGTTTCAAAAACTGAGCATGAGCTGGGGTGAAAGGGCTATTTGGCATTTGTAGGATGTAATTCATCAGGGATCTTTGGAAAGAAGCTAGTGGTCATGAGAATATGTGTTTAGGAAAAGAAAAGAAAAACCTACGTTTGCCTCCAACCAAAACTTGCTCTTGTATGAAAAAGTGGAATAATCTCTAATATATCATAATAATTAGTATATAGTGCCTCTGTTATGAACTAATGTGAAGTTAAAATGTCAAAAGTGCACAGGCATATCCCTTGATAAAATAGCTCATTTAATCAAGGGATTGAGTTCATTTAGTTCAAATCTACCTCAAAATAGTAATATCAGTTCTGGCCAGTAAGGGGAAAATTCACTAACATACTAGCCTTGTGTTCTCTGTAGAGTGGGAGGATAAATGGAATTGAACTCTGAGTGAATTCTCTTCATGAGCTTTTATTACCCTCGTTCCCTTGAAATTAGTAGAATGTCAGTTATATTAAATAATGCAATTATTTAATTTATTAGAACTAATAACACAGAATGATCAGAATAATGCTACTTCATTTTTTGAGAAACTCTAATAAAGTTGCTCAAAAAGTTTGAATTTTCAGCTGATTTATCTCGTTCATTCCCACTTTTTCATTTTATTGCAAAAGGTACACAATTTTGCTTGTGTTTTATATAACATTCATGTAAAATGTGTGAAAGAACTTGGTAATAGTAAGAAATAATCTATTTCATTTTATCTTCAACACAGTGCGTTCTTACCGCAGTAACTAGTGACTTAAGGAACATGATGTCCTTTGTCTCCCTATAACCCTATACAGGCTGTCCACCTCGGGACACAGCCCCAGGTCTGCGCGGTGGCTGACAGTGCCCTACGTTCTACGCCACTGCCCTGTTGGTTTTGGCCTTGTCTGCCCCTCTTCCCCAGCTAGCTCAGCTTTAAACACATGGGCTCTGCGCTGTCCCCCGTGCCCATCACCTTGGGGATTTTACACTGGCTGCTGACCCTCCTGGGACCTGGCTTCCTTTGGGTATGCAAATGGCTTTTTCCCTCCTGCCAGCTGCAGGAGTCACCTTCCCTAAGGTCTCTTTCCTCTGAGCACTTTATTAGAAATCGCATGCCCAGTTGCGATTTCACTTAGCACTTCTCTTCCTCACTTTGTTTTTCTCCCAAGTACCCATCTTCTTTCTCATTTACTGTATTATATTGTATTCATTAACCTATTTATGATTCCATCATAAGAGTATCTTTAATCTCAGGAATCATCCTTTTGGGTATCTATCAATGAATTTATAATGTCTTGGTCAATATCTGGCATATATCAATAAATATCAATAAATATCTGACGAATGAATAAATAACTTTCCCTAAGGCACTTTAAGATTTATTTTAAATACTAAAAAATTAATACTAGTTAGCTTTTGGCTTGCTAAGCCTTGCCGTGAAGCATGTTCTTAGTATAAAAACACAAATCTGGGTCAGAACAACTTCTTGTTACTTAATATTCCTGAAAATATTCTTTATTACATTTCTAGTCTAATTAGACCTGGGTTTGGAACAAGTTTCCTCAAACCCCTCACTTTTTTTTATTATTGTCTCACTAGGTTGTGGTGAGATTTGAGGAGACCATGCGCACAGGTAGTCAGGAGTGAGTAAGAAGTGCCCGAGTATCGTAGCTGCTGTCTTCATCATCACATTTTTATTTTGGGTGCTTTTCTTCTCTGTTGTGATGTTATTCCCTTCTTTACATTTGAATTTTTCCTCACTGTTTTATAGTCCTCTTGCCTATGTGTGTTTTTGCTCCAGTCACTACTCTCTTAGTGTGTTGACAACCTCATAATTCCAGATTCAACATGTGTCCTTCCATCCCTGGTCCTCTGTGCTGGTGACTTGTGGTCAGCAGTTCCCCCTGTTAGCACTTTCTCCTTTCTTGTTGTCCTCTCTACTGGCTCCCTTGTGCTTCTTTTCTCCGCCTTCCCTGGCTCTTGACTCATTTCTTTTAATACCTAAGTAAATATATTCTTACTCAAATACTGTTTTCTGGCCTCTTTTTTTTTCATACTCTCCTCTTTCTTAATGATTTTCATTCAGCACAGAGTTATTTATTAATAACTCCTTTTGAACATCTTCCAGGCATTTTGTACTTTGACTTCTAAATATGCAAATTTAATGCCACACAAAGCAGCCAAGGGGATGAGTTAGGAGGAGCCTGACGTAAAGATACGTGCTGATTCATGAACATTTCGATTATGATCAGCTTTCGTGACTTCTAGACCACATGCTGAGACATGGTGCTGGAGTATTTTATTTTCTGTTCTTGGGAACAGCCTTCAGGAGTTCAAGACAAATTATTGAAAATCTGATTATGATAAGCTTCTCTTCTAATAGTAGTCACACATGTTGGAGCCAGAAATTTGAGCTTAAAAGCTTTCAACTTCTAGATCTTTGACTACGTAGATTTAATCAAGCATCTGAGACTTAGCTTAAGAATCCCCTGAAATGAAAATCACCCAAATGCAGACAATAACAGCTTGATGGTTATTATGGAAAGTGTTCTCAAGACCACCCCCCACCCCCCGGCCAACAAAACCCCTGCAAATTTATTTTAACTGTCTGGGATATTACAAGACAGCAAGTTAGCCTTCTGCTTCTGAATCGTATGGGATGGGGTAGCAAGAGGAGATTAAAATATTACTCTACATTAGTTTAGTCTGATTATTTTTTTTTAATATGGTGTGGAGACCTGTTAGAAGATGAGGGTTTGGATAATAGTAGCAGGGAGAGAGATTAATTTTGGAGTTTTAGGTCAATGACTTAAGTATTGGACCAAATGCGCAGCAGCTGAGCAGCCAGGTAATTACGTGACAATTACTGGTATAGTATTTGAATTTGAATAGTGATACACAGTTTGCGTAGTATGTTTGTATACATTTATCTGATATATCCCTCACAGCAGCCTATTAAGTTTACAAGAAGTGAAACTCATATAGAATTGGCAACTTAACCGTGAGCGCTTCCCCCCGCGCCCCTGCCCCCAACACACACACAGCTAATTAACAGAAGAGAAGGATTCAAGCTCAGGATTTGTGACTGCACGTTTTCATGTTTGATTTGGTTTCACCACATTGCTTTGTTTCTAGATATAAAACTCTTGACCTATTGGCAAAGAAGTAGATGTGCTACGAGGTGGGGAAAAAGGTCATTGTATGCACAGAAAAGGTTTTACAAGATACTTTAGCTTATAATGTGTTTTTGCTTAAGATTTGACCGTTTTTTATCATCAGAATCTTGGGGCCTAAAATGGGGGGGAAATGCACTGTCCTTCCTCGAAAAGCCTGGTTTGTGTAGATGTTTCCGGAATAGGGACTGCCTTGCTGGCTCATTACCTGACCACTGATTTCACTTGAAAAGTTTTTCGGTCATTCTGTCCCCTGGCTGACAAGGGAATGAACAGCAGGCACTTTGGTGCTAAGGGAAGAGCCCTTGAAAACTTTTCTGTGATACCCAGAATCAATTGTATAAAGTTTTATGTAACATAATTTGTATTAAGTTAAATAAAACTTGGCACACAGGGTGGTGGTGATTTAGTCCTGTATGTGTTTAGTTCATTATGGTACTTGCCTGTTTTTGTTTTTTTTAGCCCTTTTCCCTGTTTGTTTATATTTTTATTTTGTTTCATTAAACATCCTTATGTGCCAAACCAGTCTTGGCTCTTTTGAAAGGATAAATGCATTTACAAGTTTCCTGTCCTAAACTAGCTTTATCTATTATTACTGTTATTATTATTATTATTTTTTAACCAAGGATGACAATGTTGTATCCAAGTCCCCATATTATATTTATTTAAGGTTGGGATAGGGACCAGTCCAAGTGATTTTCCCCCCTTTGGTGAAAAGTTAGTGTTAACTTTTAACCACCAGCATCACCACTACCGAATCATTTATCTTATTATAATATCTGTCCAAGTTCCTGTCTACTAGGAAAATTAAGTTCTCTGTGTATGTGTACTGAGCCATTGATAATGCAGATTCATATTTTTACATTAAATAGCAATGATTCAGTATAAATATTAATGTGTGTAAGAGTTCACATAGTTTGTAGCTTGCTGCTGAAAGTGTGACAGGACCAGGTGTACCCGGTTGACTTTCTGTTTACTGATGTTGCATTACCCGTCTCCCCCCGCAGTGATCTGTGTGACGTTTCTGAAGCTGTATGCCGTGGGCAGGTAGTCTTTCTGTCCCATTTAACAAGGTTTCCTTTGTAAGTAGGTCCCCTTGGAACCACTAACCACAGAAAAGCACCTAAGTCATTTTGATCCATTGAATGCTTACATATTCTGAAGGGATTTAAAGATCTAGCAGGCTTATATTATAGGTTTCATTGACATTATTATTATTTATATTTTCCCTAAATTCTGACCCAGAATTTTTTGAAGTATTTTATATTTGGAATGTAATTAAGAAAAAAAATGGTTCTGTTAGCTTCATGACCATCCTTTCCTTTACTGCTTGTCTATCTGCTATTTTCTGTTCTCATTTTATTACTATGTGTACTTTTTTTGCCTTCTTCATTTTTCTAGTTGTTTTCTTAGGGGCTATTTCTGCTGTTTGCTTAGTCTCTTATTTCTTAGTGGATTCCAATAACCTTTTTTGGAACAATATGTGATTCTAGCTGCTGGCCCTGGTAATGACCTCTCTCGCTAGTTGAAGACTCCTTTTATTTATTTTTTTAACTTTATCCTTCCCTAATGCAGGTTTCTGCCTATTTTTTCCTAACCATGGGTCTTAGCTATACCCTAATCCTTTATTAATTCCCCTGGTTTTAGTCCTGCCTTCCGACTTTGCTTTGTCTTACCACACCTTTAGTCAGTTGCCACATAGTTCTCCGATTCTGCCTGAAGTCCAGGTCGCAGACCTGCTGCCAGCAGCATCTTTGGGCAAAGCATTAGACATACTTCATTACTGAAGAGCAGAGCAGTTCCCTGAAAGTGTAGCACCGTGATTTGATTTGAATGCTAACAAATGCACCCACCAAAATCAATGGCTTGAACTGAAGCACGAACCCAAACACTGAATGAGTTTCTGAAAAGCCATTGATTTATTTTTAGAAGTCTCTGAATGAATTTTATTTGTCTTAATGTAGAAGTAGGAAAAAAAACTGCGAACAATATCAAGAAACACAACAAGGTGTCGTGTAAATACAGAGACACCTTTGCCATTAATATTCTGGCATCAGAATTTTTTAAATTCTGGGCGCAATTTTTTAAAATGGACAGGAGAAACTAAAGTCAAGGCAAGACATTGGCTAACTGAGAGTATTTGGGGAGTTTTATTATTTTTTATTTGAACTAGTTAGCAAACATTACAGGAAAAGGCCCTGTTATTCCTTAGTAATTTTGAATGAAATCTACAACAGAGAGAAAATTTTCTATGTCACTTTTTTAAGAAGATTTTATTTACTTTTAGATAAAGGGGAAGGGAGGGTGAAAAAGAGGGAGAGAAACATCAATGTGCAAGAGATACATGGATCGGTTGCTTCTTGCCTGCCTCAACTGGGGCCTGGCCTGCAACCCAGGATGTGCCCTGAATGGGAATTGAACGGGTGACAGGCTGGCACTCAGCCCATTGAGCCACAGCAGCCAGGGCTCTGTGTCACTTTTTCTTACCACCACTATCCCAGCCCTGCCTCTTCAAAATCCCACTCCCATTTTTTTTCCTCAGTTCAAGTTTAACAGAAACTACAAAAGATCCAAAGTGATGCCCACTGGTGTGCACGTCAGTTGGCCTGCTGCATAGCAAAGGTTGGGCTGTTTCGTCCCGAGGAAGGGGGACTGGCTCCCCAACCCTATCCTGTGCCATACCTCAGCTGGGCTAAGTCTCAGGTCTTGTGTGTCAAGTGTGACAGTAGTAAAATAAGAGCTTTTGTTTCCATGGCCATCCACTGCCACATGACCCTAAAATGGCCTAGTGCTCACTTCTGCTTAGAGAAACACTCTGCTCTTCTGGAAATCGGGCTTGATGGTACCACTGCTCGGCTTCCAGCCAGCTGGGCACACCTCCTCATGTTTGTCAGTGAACTGGAAAGCCTGAACTAGTCCCAGAGTCTGCGTCCACAGAGCAACCTACAGGGACATCACTCATGGTCATGTCTGCTAGTGAGACCTGCTTCTGGAAGTTGAGTTAAAAGGGGCACCCAGCTGAATTGCATCTAAGGATAGCTGTTCTGTTGTTGTTGTTGTTGTTGTTGTTTGTTGTTGTTTGCTTCCTGCCTCCAGCTCCGACTTCCCCTTTTACTCTGTAACGGACTAATCTTTACCTGGTCCACCGATCGATCTTGAACATGTAATTAATTAACCTCTTGCAAGTTTAGAGGATTTAGCCAAAGTGGTTCTTGAATGTAAGTATCATGTTTATGGTATTCTAATGATTTCTCATAATCCCTCTTTTGTTAAATGAAATTCTGAAAGTCAGACAGGGATTTCCATGCTTAGAGTTCTTTTGTTTCATACATGGGTATGAATGGCAATGGGAAGCCAACTTTAATGTAGAATAAGCTGTGGGTATTCATTTTAGAACAGTATTTTTGGGAAAAGATACAATTTTAGGGATGGCAGTGCTGGGCCAGTGCACTACAGCTGTATGCGTTTTTGTACTCGCCATTTGTCGATTGCTGCTGTGTTTTAGGCCTGATGTTCCGTGTTTTCAATGCACTGCCATTGTCCACATCGCAGCTAGTGACCTCTCACTATGAAAATAAGTGAGATTATGTCACTTCCAAGCTTCAAATACACTAATGGCTTTAAATTTTATTTTGGGTTATATTAATAAAACCACTTCAGTTTTGTTTTGATTAATGATAGCATGGTATATCTTGTTTGTTCTTTTTCTTTTAACTTATTATTATTACAGGCAGCATACTAGTTGAGTCTTGCTTTTTGTTTTGTTTTGTTTTGTTTTGTTTTGATCCAATCTGATCATCTCTGCCTTTCCTGGAAGGTTTTGTCCTTTTTCTTTTTAGTATGGTTATGCATATGGTGGAGTTTGTATGTACCATCTTGCTATATGTTTTCTATTTTATCTCATCTATTCTGCAGGGTTTTTCTTTTTTTTTTATGGAATATTTTAATTTGTTTCATTTTTTGTTGGCTTATTGGCTGTTACTCTCTGTTTTGTTTTACTGGTGGTTGCTTTAGGGTTTATAGTATATATTTTGAACTACTTAAAGTAGTAACCCTTTATGTGTGTTATAAAGCCTTATAATAATATACTCCCATTTTCCTCCTCTTGGGCTTTGCACTATTATCATACATTTTGCTATAGCATATGTTTAAAACTCTTAACATGTTATTTTTACTTTCAACTCACTTATTTTTTAGAGAAGCTTAAACAATATTAAAAATGACTTTATATCTGTATACTTATATACTATTTTTAGTATTTTTCACTTGTTTGTGTAAATCTTATCTTTTATCTGAAATTCTCTTCTACCTGAAGAATGCCTGAAATATTTCTTCCAGCGCTAATGAATTCTTTCATTTTCCTGAGGAAGTCATTTTTCACCATCATTTTCAAAATGTTTTTGTATGAGATTTCAGATGGACATTTTATTATTATTATTATTATTATTATTTTGGTACTTTAAATATGTTGCTGCACTGTCTTCTCAGTCAAATTTTTCTCGGCAAGAAATCTACCATAGCACTCAACTTTGTTCCTCTGTACATGTGTCTTTTTTTCCTCTGGTTGTTTTGAAAATTTCTGTCACTAGTTTTGTACAATTTGATTATACCTTGGGTGTTGTTTTCTTCATATTTCTTCTCTGTGGGGTTTACTGAGCTCCTTGAATCTGTGGGGTTTTAGTTCCCATCTAAAACTTCTAAATTTTTAAGAAATTTTTTAGTGCTTATTTTTTTTTCAAAGTTTTTTTCCAAGTATTTCTTCACTTGGTACTCTTATTTTAGTGACTTCAATTACACATACTTTTATTGTACATATATTATGCCTCTTAAAGTTGTTCCACAGCTCCCTGGTGCTCTTTATATTTTCTTTTCACTCTTTTTTTTCCATTTCAAATTCTGTTGCCATGTATGTCAGTTCACCAATTTTTTCTTTTGTTGTGTCCTAGTCTACAGTTTTTCTTATTCAGTGGCCTAGGATATTATAGTTTATTTTCTCTAGAAATTGATTTTTTGCTGTTTTTCATGTTTCTACATAAAATCCTCAATGTTTCCTCAACCATCTCAAAATGTGAGATATATTTATAATAACTTTTGACTTCCCAGTCTAGTAATTCTGTCATCTGTGCATTTCTGAACCTGTTAATTAAATATTTTCTTCATTGATTGTATTTTCTTGATTCCTTGGGTCAAGATAGTTGTGGATGCTAACCAAAAATTTTACCATGTACTCTAGATATTTTTGTATTCTTTATAAATATCCTTGAGCTTTGTTTTGGAAGGCAGTTAAAATACATGGAAACAGTCTGATACTCTGTGACCTTTTTTAAAGCTTCGTTACATGGAATCAGAGTAGCTTTGAATCTAGAGCCTTTTTTCCCCACTAATGAAGCGATACCCTGCTGAGGGGAACTCAGTGTTGAAGGTATTTGAAGGTTTTCCCCTGCCTGGTGAGAACGGGTACTATTCCCAACCTTATGTGAGGATCAGATGCTGTTACCTCTACTCCTTTTGCCTGATGTGTTCCCAGGCCTCCAGTGTTTTGTTTGTTTTTTTCCCCCATGCATGTGCCACTCACTACTACAGCTAAACACTCCAGGGGGACCTCTTGAGATCTTCAGAACTTTCTGTCTGTGCACCTTCTTTTTTCTGGTACTGTGTCCCAAGACCTGCACCTCTTTAGCATGTCCAGACTCCCACCTCCGTCTCCTCCACTCATGGAGACTTCCTTGTTCCACCTGCCTGCCTTCTCCCTGTGCTGCAGTTTGGAAGTTCCAAACAGTGAGCTGGGGCGTCATAGGACTCACCTTGTTTTTTTCCTTTTCTCAGGCACTGCTGTCCCACACTGCTTGGGTCCAAAGTCTGAAAACTGTTATTTTAGGCACAGGGGACAAGTCCACTCCCTATTATTGCATCTTTGGCCAGAGAGGGAATTTCCCTTACGATCTTCCAATGATTTTCAATTTAACTATAATTTGTGAGATGATACAGTCTCTCTTTCTTCAACCTCATATTTTACCACTCTGTTCTGCCGTATTCATTTTCTGTTCCCCGCTCAGATTTGCCTCCGGCCATTTCCTTCCCTTCAGCCCAAATGCCACTTTCCCATGCCAGCTCTCATCATGATGATGCCCCCCATCATCTGCTGTTGACATTACCGTATTTATTTATAGCACTTGCCCTTATCGAAAATCATTTCATTTGTTTTGTTTCTCTGTCTCTTTCCCATTCTCTGTTTGCTTTATTGTGTACACCATTTGGAGAAGGTCCTTGTCATCTTTTCAATATGAATTTATATGACCTTAAACAATGTTTGGCACATAATAAGTGTTCAATAAATATTTGATACTTAAATTGATGTATGAGTAATTATATATTTTCACATCATTCCAGAAATAGGCACTGTCATTTCATAGACATGGCAAGTTAGCCACTTGACCAGTCAGCATTATAGTGTAGGCGTGAACCATGGCTTTGGGTCCTTTCGGACACTCGTGCCCCGTATGTCACAGCTTATGATGGCGATCACTTTTCTGTTTGTTGGCTGCGGTGCCTACTTTACTCGGAGTTGCTTTTGGCAGTAGTTTCTGTATGCATCGTTATTGGAGCAATTTATTTTTAATATTGAAAAATCAACTTTGAGTTACAAGATACAAATTACTTACAATGTCTGTGTGGGAACTGGAATTTTTGAAATCAAGATTGTGGGAATTATGTTAGTTTCTACTTTTCTTCATTGGGATTTTAAGTCCTCTATGTGAACTAACAAAAAGTGGGATATTTAAATCTGTAATACGAGTGGGGGGTGCTGTTGATTTTGGGGGGTGGAAACATGATGCTTTTTAGTCAGACTGTCTATGTAGTATTGCAATTTTATGGCATAATCTACTTAATTTGTCTCATTTGCAAAAACAAAAACAAAACATCATTATAGTCACAAACTAATTACTAGCCATGCATCATTCATTTGAAATAGAGCCTAAAGCATTTTGTAGTTATAAGCAAAAAGGTCTCTTATGATTCATCACTTTGCAAATAGCATTGTTTTAAAGTTGCTTTTAAGATCCAAGTATCAACTAGTGCCTGGGAAGCACTTTCATTAAATAGGCCTGTACAGGCTTTCTAAGACTGTTTTGGAAACATGATGGAAAATGGCGGGACTGGACCTGTGGAACTGCATTACTACAGTGTGGGACAGTTTTATCCCACTTGTGACTTACGATGTAATTGTTGTATGTAGATTGTTTTTTTTTATGCTTTATTCTTGAGGACATCTGTACAGGATCTGTAGAGTGTACTTTTAATGAAGTGGAGTAAAATGCTATAATGAGTATTCTACTCAGTTGGCTGGCCCCATTAACACAAAAGTGAATATCTGATGAAAATAGATTATATACATACTACTTACATGGTCTCAAAGCATCTCCCTATAGATTACTTATTATAAGAGAAGAATATGGTTACTTTACATTGGAGAAACTGGTAGATATCACTTTAACCAGATATGCGTATACACATATGTTTTCCTTCATAGTTGATACCTATTGTGTACTATCCTTCTTATATGGCGAAGAAGAGAAAGTGTAATAAAGCAAATGAGGCTAAATGGAAGCAATTAGTTAATCTGGGTGAAGAGTGGTTCTTGTATTCATAAAACTGATATTATAATCGAGTTTCAAAACATTTTTATAGCCACCTCAGAAATAAGGAATAAATTTAACAAAAGCTGTGTAAACCACTAACAATGCTAAAACTTGACAAAATATGGAAAGCTTCTGTTTTAAAACAGAAGGGGAAAACTGCAAACCTCATCAACTCATAAATGTCATGAGTGCCCACTTTCGGCCTGGTGAGAGTTTTCAGTTACAGCAGAGAGCTGAGTTCAAGCAGAGGGTGTGGTTCTCTCAGAGCTGAGGAGGCAGGGCTCACACTTTATGGCAGCCAAAACAGGATAGGGCATTAGGGCGGAAGGGACTGTGCGGACAGGGATCCCAGCAGTCCATGTGGGGATCGCACTTGAGTCTGTAGGCTGGGCTGTTTGTATGCTGAGCAAGATTTGTCACATAGTACCTGCTCCAGGCTTAGAGTGGAATGGAGCTACTAAGTAGAGGTCCAGCATTACTAGGAGGCATTGGATTTCTGGCCCTGCCAGAAAAGAAATATCTTAATACTTCATTAACTCAACATTTACTAACACAACTGGAAAGGTTGGGTGTACTGTAGGAATAAGGACCACACCCTAAAAGAGTTTCTACTTTAAGCCCATCCTGACCAAAGCTATAGTCAAGTGCTATAGACTCCTCTGGGAAGAACGGTTGGTAATCGAGTTCTGCCAAGTTACAGGAGCTGGGCCAGCACCTCTTACTTTCCACGGAGCTACAGTAACTAAGTGTAAGTGCAAGACCAAACAATTTAATCACCCAGTGATTGATTTGCCTGCTAAAACAAGAGTGAATGTTCTTCAAAAGGAATATTACACCTCAACCATTGTTATGTTATAATATTTAATTCAAAAGTAAAGAATAATAAAACAGGATGTGTTGTTAAAAACAAAAAGTCCAATCAGACTCAAAATGGCCCAGTTTTGGATTTCATATGCAGAGACTTTAATGTGGATATTATGAAAATGTTCAAAGAACTCAAAATTATTTTAAAGGAAATAGAGGAAAGCATGGTCTTAATTAAGGCATATTTACCATGAAATGAAAATCATAAAAACTTAGCGTATGGAAATTCTCAAACTGAAAATTTCAATAACTGAATCGAAATATTTAATGTAAGGGCTTGAAGTATATTGCAGATAACAGAAGTATCAGTGATTTGAAGACAGATCTATAGAAATTATTTTCTTAAAGAATGTAGGAAGAAAAGATGGTATTAAAAATGAATAGAATCTCAGGTACTGTTGGGTACATACCAGTCTGTCCAGACCACCTGTAATTGGAATCCCAAAAGGATAAAGGAGTGAGATTGTGGCTGACAAAATCTTTGACAAAATAATGACTAAGAAATTCCAAATTGAATGAAGAACATCAACATATCATTCAAGAAGCTCAGCAGACCCAATCAGGGTAAATATTAAAAGGAACAACACCTTGGCACATCCTGATCAAATTGATGAAAGCCAAAGATAAAGAGAAAATCATAAAAGTAACTGGGGAGAGGGGTGTAGAGCATTACATATCGGAAAACAAGGATGAGAGCTTTTGCTGGCTTTGTTGGAAAGCAAAAGTCAAGAGAAAGGTGTATTTTAAACCGTCAAAATCAGAAAACCCTATAAACTCAAAATGTTTTATTTATCATATACTCCTCCAAAAATAGAGCAAAATACATTTTTAAGTGATGTGAATCCTGAGAGAGTTTGGGGCCCTCTTACCTACTGTACAAGAAATGGTATCGGTTGTCCTGAATTCAGGCCAAAGGAACATGATACTATAGGGAAACTCAGATCCACAAAAAGAAAACTGATAACTAAAACAAACAAAAAAGAACAATGTGGGATGGGTTTCTTAATGTTCGCAGAAGTAAGAGACACGGTGGTAACGGCACAAGTGAGGTGCACGGCAAACCGGGCTGTGCTGTTGCAACATTACGCACATGCAGTCAACCAGAGGCTGTGAAATGGGAGTGAACTGTTGGAAGGGTGAGGCAGTTAATGAAAAACGAAAAGGTACAATATTTACTGAATAGCAACGCTCGATAGAGGAATACAAAAAGATGCATTTTATTACTGTTAGAGCACTCAGAAAAAGTTTAATGAAAAAAGACAGTTCTGAAGACATTAGAAAAAATAAAATGGAATGTTAAAAATTGCTTGATTAGCACAAAATCAGGAAAGGCATAAAAGAAAGATAAAAACAACAGACAAATAGAAAACAGTAAAAAAATAAGATAAATAGCGTAGCTACGAATATTTCAAGACAAAACATATTATAAGAAAAAAGTGAGATCACACAACAATAAATAGAGTGACTTACTAGGAATAATCATAAATATATATGCTTCTAATAACACAGCATCAAAATTCATGAAACAAAAACTGGTAGAACTGAATGGAGAAATAGATAACTTCTCAATCATAATGAGACGTTAAACACTCCTTTTTCAGTACACTCTAGACAAACTGACCAGAAGTATTAGTAAATACTAGAAAATCGAGATGGCTCTGTCAGCCAGCGTGGAACTGACATTTGCAGAGCATTCTCCACAACAGCTGCATTACACGCTTGCTTTTCAGATGCCCATGGAGTGTTTGCCAAGGTGACCATCTAGGGACAGAAAACAGACCTCAGTAGTTTTTAGAAGATTCAGATTTTACATTATATGTTTTCTGCTTTTCTATCTAAAACAATTGAATTGGACAATAATAGAATATCTCCTTGAAAACTATGTAACACCCTTTTAAATTATTTGTGCGTCAAAGAACAATTAGTTTGAACTGAATGAAAATGAAAACATTGAAAAAGAAAACTAATTTCTTAATTGCCAATATCAGAAATCAAAGAAGGAAATTCACTACAAAAACTGAAAGACTCATGTTATATATAATCATGTGTAAAAATTATCAAAATATTTGTATATCAAGTGTTGCAACTTATTAAAAGTAGAGTTTATTATGATCAAGTAGTGCAAACTTGGTTCACCTTAAAAAAATGTACTTAACCTATTACCAGAAAAAAAGAGAGACAAATCATGTCTAAACAGATATAAAAAGCATTTGATAGAATTTTGCTTTATGACAATAAATAAAATCTCTTAGCAACTAGAAACTGAATAACTTCTTCAACCTAATAAAAGACATCTATGGAAAATCTGGAGCTATCCTCATGGTTATTGGTAAAATATTAAATGATTTGTTATTTACGATTGGAGACCAGTCAAGGATTATGTTCCTACCTCTTCAGCATTATAATGAACGTCCTAACCTGTGTGATAAGAAAAGAAAAAGTGAACCATTTTTTTAAATAACCCGATTGTCTATGTGAATGCATAAGGAATTTGCAATAAACTTTTTCAAAGTAACCAGTGTATTTAACAAGGTCACAGAATAGTCAGTATACCAAAATGAGTTCTCTTTTTCTCTGTAGCAATGATATATATTGTAAAACACAATAAAAATAGTGCTATTTACAACAGCATCAAAAAGATTAAAATACTTAGGGATATATTTCACTGAACATGCTGTTTTCTACACTGAAAACTACAAGATATTGCTGAGAGAAATTCAAGTTGTAAATGAGGTATTTACCACGTCCATAGACTGGTAGACTCAGTATTGCCAAGATTTTATTTTTCCCTCAAATGATCTGTAGATTACTAATAGACATATATTACACATTCCCAATCAAAATCCCAGTGGGTTTTATTATAGCAGTTAACAAAAGTTACAAAAATTCGTATGTCATTCAGAGACCCTAGATAAGCAAAATCAACTTGGAAAAGAACAAACTTGGAGGACTTAGACTATTGATTTGATATCCAGGCAGTGAGGTTTGGCTTAAAGATATGTGAACAAATAAACTTTTCCTGGAAGGTTTAGAAATACATCCAAAAAGATACCAGCAAATGATTTGCAATAAAGACTTCAAGGCTAGTGAATGGGAAAAGGAACTTCCTTGTATCAAATGGTGTTGCAAAACTTGGATATCCTATGGACAAAAATGAATCTCAACTCCTGCATCACGCCATACAGAGTAATTAATAAGGGATGGAGTAGAGACCTAAACATGCAAAGATAAAATATAAAGCTTCCGGAATAAACCATAGCAGCAACAGGGGTATAAAATGGTATAAACTTCTATTTCTTATAAAGTTATGTATACATTTCCCTATAATTTTTTAGGTATTTCATTGAAATGAAAAGACTCATATAAGACCCTTCATAATATCCTGTATTAGTTTTCACACGTGGCTGTAACCAACATCTACAGCCCTGATGGCCTGAAACAACAGAAATTTATTCTCTTACATTTCTGGAGGCCAAAAGCTCTAAATCAGTGTTTTGGCAGGATTGATTCCTTCTGGAGGCTGTTGAGGAAGAATCTGTTCCTTGCCTCTCCTAGTTCCTGGTAGCTGCTTTTCAGTTCTTGGCATTTCTTGGCTTGTAACATTACTGCAGTCTACCTGCTCCTTCACGTTGCTGCCTTAGGTTTGTTTCTCTCTCTACTATTTCTATTAAAGTGACATCAGCCGTTGGACTCAGGGCTCACCTTAAATCTAGCATGATCTCGTAAAGATCCTTAACTTCACCATATCTGCAAAGGCCCTATTTTCAAATAGGTTCATATTAACAGGTACCTGGGGTTAGGGCTTAAGATACCATTTTTTTTGAATCCGTATTCAACCCAATCCTCTACATAGCCTCAAAATGAAAAAGAAAACATCCCCAAAAACTATTAACAGGAAAATGGATAAAAAAATTTTGATGTGTTCTTGCAATGAAATATTTCTGCTCACTAATAAAAAGGAACAAAGTACTCAATTACACCAGGTGTGTATGAATCTCAAAGTAATTTTGTTGTGTGAAAGAAGCAGACTCAAACAGTGTTTCCTGTAGGCTTCATTAATACGAATTTTTAAGAACAGGCAAAACTAAGTTATAATGATAGAAGTAAAAACATTGGTTTTCTCTGGGAGGGCGGGGACTGTCTGGAAGCAGACGTGAATGAATTTAAAACACCAGAATGGCTCAGAGTTTTATGCCAGCTTTTTAATTCATCAAATATGAAACTTATGTGTTCAGAGTGCTTGCTAAGATTGCCAAGTTAAATAAGTCTCTTGCTCTCTAGCTTTACCACCTGAGTATCTATAGAATTCATCTGGACCTCCTGTGAAATCCTTAGTGGTCCAGAATTGATAAGCATTTGTAAGCAATGACAAAGCTAATTATGGTGTATATAGCCTATTGTCCATTTCTTGGCTAGCTAGAGGAATATACATTTTTATCCTGTTAATATATTTTTTGTATTATTCTTGGCTTTACCTTGCTCCTATGAAAACTTGTAAAAAACATACCATATGTACTTTGCTGTTGTGTGGTTTTTAAAAATAATTTTAGCTTATGAGTTTTAATAGCATAAGGCCACATTTCTTTTAAAAAACATTTTTTTTATATATTCTGAGCACTACCCAGGCATAAGGCACTTGAATAGCTGTGTTTTTGACACCTCTCTTGAAGTAAAATGAACACTGTTTTTTTCTGAGAATTCTGGAAACCATGAAAATATTGGCCAGCTACTGATAATGGTTAGATATTTCTCACCTAGTTTAATTAGTAAAGTGAAGTTCAAAACTTTTTTGTGTCTTAATTCTATTATTAGATCCTGTTTCTCAGATGTCACTTTCCTCCCTCAGCCCTTTGTCATTTTCTTCAGGCCTGTCTTTCACAAAGATGCATTTGTTTTTCACCCTCTCCTTGCTTATCACACCTCTCCCACAAGAGCAGAATAATTGGCTAATATGGAAATATGAGTGGAGAGTACAGTGTGGATCTGGGAAAAATATTAAAAATTCAGCAGAGCAAGAGGTGCATGGATATACCCAAGAGAAAGAAAAGGAATGTGAAGTAGTAGCAGGCAGAGCACACAGCAGGGTCCTTTCCAAAGTGTTTTATCTAATAACTTCTGTGGGGAAATTAAAGTCCATTCTTATCGGAAGACATAGCAGAGGTAGTCTGAGTATCAGATGGCTTTTAAGCTGTGGTTGCTAATTTCTGCATTGCGATGCTCTTAGTGGAACTGTATGCTTGATTGGCGGGATGTGACCTTGAAGCAGTCATTTAACCTTCCTGAAATGCTATTTCATTATTCCTTATAATTATGTATTTAAAAGTGTATAAAGTAAAGGTTTAGTCAGTCAATTAAGACTGAAGCGAGTAGCTTTTTAATCAGTTGGTTGCTTGTAGTGGTTGAAAGTTAAATGAACAGTTAAGTAGCTATGACTTTATTTACGGCTTTAGGGAAAAGTAATGGAGAGATGGAGCATGTATTAAACTTTCTTTTGAGGTGAGCCTAAGTAAGCCTGCAGACGGGAAGTGGCAAAAAACCAACAAGTTTTGAATAAGTTGACTCCTGAAAATTTCTTCCTTATAAAAGAAACTGCATAAAGCGAACCATATTACAGCATTAAAAATAATTGGTATAAAAATACCAAACTGGTTCCTTTTTCTTCCTTCATAGAATAATGGATAAAATTAAAATCTCTCTCTTGAGAGATCCTATCTCCTTGGGGACTTTTTTGTACTTTTTACCTTTTAAGACAGAAGGAGGGAGTTAAAGGAAACGTGCTGTGAGGGCAGTAACCACTACCTCTGCGCCTCTTGTGGCACCCAGTGGGCACTCAGTGGGCACCCAGTGGGCACCCAGTGGGCACCCAGTCAGGACTTGTTGCTTCGTTGATTCTCTAAAGGTCAATTCATCTTATGTTGCCCCTGTTCCAATTATACATGTTGCCAACAAGCAGAATTTTAGGATGAAAATTACCCTTAGGGTTCTGAATTTGCTGGTTTAATTTTCGCTCGTCACTGCTTTTGAGGTTATTTCATTCTGGCGTGAGTCATCTCTGGTGGAGGTACTGCTCCCTGCCTTCAAGAAATAGTAGTGAAATCAAATATTCTTTATTTGATTTATTTTTTATACCTTTAGATTTCAGATTATAATTCATTTTTGTCAGATTTTGGTGCTTTGGGTTTACATTGCTAAGATCATTTAACAAATGTAAAGGATACCTCTGTAAAAATGAAATTATAATTTCCTCTGACATTCTAATTATTAACTACCTTAAAGTTACTTTTATGATAGCCCTTCCTCTTTTTTTGGTGACTTTATATCACCATTGGGAGTATTATTTGTGCACTATAGCCTTATTTTTGCATTCGCCTTACCCGTTAACAGCCAAGCCAGAGTTCTAGGTTTCTTGGCAAGCAAACAAAATGCACATCCCCAGTGTTGATAGACTATGTGAAGTAATAAGGAAACATTCGCCAGGGTTTAAAATAAAATATTTCCCCATTGTTTTAAACCTATTTTCTTTGATTCCATCTGAAGAAACAAACTTTGATTAATAAGAAAAAGAGCCGTGCCATTATTATCATAGGTCTCAAGATTTAGATCTTAGAACATTAGCTTTTATTGAGTTGTGGGTTTTTTTTTTGTTTTTTAATAAAAGGGGCAACCATTTGGCCTAAGGGGCCAGAGTGAACTAAAGACAGTGACTACATCCAGGTGACCTCTCATGTCCCTTTTCAGCTCAATAATTCATTCACTAAAATACATTTATCTCGTATCAGTCAAAATACTAACTCTTCTAAATTTGGAAGAAAGAGCAATGTGAAAAGGACATGTAATTTACAAAACTGCGGTCAAAGACCTGTTGTTAGGTTGGCTTTCCTGACTTTGCTTTATCAGGGTTTTTCATGGACACAGAGCACTTCGTTCTGCATTGCATCATAGACTTACTCTATCTTTTCAAGGTACCTGTCCCTAGTGCCAGGTAGACTCATTACTCATACAAATCTAGGTTATATTTTTTCCTAGGAAAATTAATTACTTTATACTGGCTGCATATGGCTAGCTTGTCAGCAGGAAACCTTTAACATATTTTGGGGCGGTATAGCCATTTAAGCAGTCTTTTTTTTTCCTCTTTGTGCACAAAGCTGTTTACTAATATACAATATGTTAAAATTAATATATTTTGTAATACTAATGGTTTTCATGGAATACTGGAGAATTCCTTCTCATGTTTATTGCAAAGTGTAAATACCTAACTTCACAATCATGAATAAGGGCACAGACTGAAAACAGATTCTAGGGGCTCACTACAAACCTCTGGAAGGCCATGATATATGTACTCAAGTGAGTGCTCTTTTGTACATCTTACTATTCTGAAGGATATATTAAATGTAATAGAGTGTTATGTAGAATGTCTCCAATATAATATGAATACACAAGGCTTCTTTGGAAAAAGTCCAGCCATTGTTAATATAATGAAAAAGGTTTGCATGGCATCAGTGTAACCTGGCAGCCAAGGGGAGTGGACTGTAATGCACATGTGTGAACAATGACAGCTTCACTGTACTGCTCTGTGGGGGGGGTGGGTAGATGCTATTGAGTGAGCACCTGTACTGTGTGGCCGTCGCATTGAAAATGACTGAGTAGAGCAACAAATCTGCATCAAATTTTGCATTAAGCTTGAACATTCCTCCATGGAAACTATTTGGATGATTCAGAAGGCTTTTGGCAACGATGCAGTGAGTGCAGTGCAAATATAAAAGTGTGGCACAAAACCTTCAAAGATGGTCCGGAATCTATTGGAAGTGACCCACATTCTGGAAGGCCTGCAACAAGCGGAACACCTGAGAATGTTGAACGTGTACAGGCTGCAGTCACAAAGATCAGCGAAAGACAGTACAAGAACTAGAAGCTGATCTCGGGATTCCAAAATCTACTGTGACTGAAATTAAATTTGTATCACGGTAAAATTTGTTCTGTGGCTTCTGCTACAAGAGCAGAAGGAACATTGTGCTGCAGTTGCCAGTGAACCAGATTTCCTCAAGGAGGTCAGAGCCAGAGACGAATGAAGGGTGCCTCCTTTGAAGGGGACTGAGGTGTCATTGTCCTTTGTGCAATTTTTTTTTTTTTTTTTTATCTTGCATCTTCCTTAGTAAATGCCTCTATTTTTCATACCACATGATTGGATACTTTCTGGACAGACCGTATACCATTTGCAATATTTAAGTAAGTATAAAAATTTCAAGAAAGGGAGTTCATTGAGAGCATTTTAAGACACATGAAATGACTTTATAGAAGTAATTCCTGTTTAAGTCTACTTTGTGTACTAGACATTCAGTAGTCAAACATTCTAATAGGACCTCACCTTTTATTTCTACAATTTTTTATTACTTAAATTTATTCTATAAAATCATTACTAGTTTGTTTCTTTTTCCTTTAAGAAATGTCTTTTTTGAGCCTATAGTTTTTTACTTTCCTAGGAGAAAAACATTTTCTCTAGACAAAAATTTGAAGACATTCCTTGAAGTCAAGGAATTTTAAGACATTTCTTAAAGTACTTTGTAGAGGGGGACTTCTTACTGTATTTGTTGAGCTCTTAGAATCTTTTCTGTGTACACATAAACATTTTACATGTCAAGTGTCTGGGGGGAGTACTGCTGTAAATTAAACTTTTATGTTATTTGCTAAGAAACTTTTCAGTCAAGTCATTGTAAGATTTTGGTCTATCTGAAGATATATTCTCAGAGGTATCTGCTGAGATTAACTCTTTTTTGCTCAATTCTTTTTAGATAAATGTGCTGGGTTATATTGTTGCGTTGTTAAAATAATGTCTGTATTATCCTATTGGATCTAATAAGTTTAGGCTTCTGTATGGCATATTTTGTTCTAAATAACAGTCACCTATTATTATCAGATAGCTTTCCATGTCCTCGACTGACATCCTGTGCACCTCATGAGCCGTTGCTGTTTAGCCTTTCCTTTGGGTCTGTGACTGGCAGAAGTGGTTCCTATGTAACCCTCTCATGCTCAGTCATTTTTTTTCCTGATCTTGCCTGAAACTGCTTTTGATGTTGTTGAAGTTCAAGAGTTATACTGTTACTGTCCCATCAATCTGTTTTAAGTCTCAAACTCCTAATACATTTGGTCAAGGAATTCATATGTAGCTTAAATGCCCTAGGTCTCCAGCCTTCAGGTAAATGGCTCTTCCTTTACATGTGTTGTTAGAACATGGAGAGTAAGTTTAAGGCAAGAACTTGCTAACCCTCTAGCCCTTTTTCTGTATATTTTGACACTTTTAACCCCCTGCCTTCCGTACAGGGAAACCCCGAATCCCTAACAGACACGTGGCTTTGCACTGCTTCTGTCTCCTGTTACACCCCTGCTTCCTAAGTCTGACTCTGCTAATTTGGTGTGTGTCAGGAGTCCTTCCACTTTCCTGCATTGCTGAAGAAAGTCACTTTGGTACAAATTGGAACCTATTTACTCTCCTTCTGCCTAACATGTATTGTTAGTCATCAGTGCTTCTGAGGACAGCAATAGCTACTCGAAGAAAACAAACCCTCTTGTACACCTTTCTGAATATGTCTTAAACATGACCTAGCATGTTTCAGTTTTGAACAAAATTAATGATATGAATGCTTTGTAATTTGTTGCCTCTGTATCCTCTTTTTAAAATTTAGTTGTAAAAATATGTACAGTACTTTATTGCTTAATTAAACTTTATCATGTAATTAAAGCTTTCATTTCATTAAGCATCTAAATTGTTTGTTTGTTTGTTTGTTTGTTTTTGGAGGGATGCTCTGGATTCCTTAGAAAAACAACCAGGGTTTTTCTTTCTTCCTGCTATCAGTTTTAGGGGACATACTGCTTCTTCGGGACTGTCATACCAATAAATCATCCCAGATTACTTGCAGGCTTACAGCACTAAAGTATACCATGCATTTTAAAGGAAATCTGCTATTTTCTTTTCAATCAGATGAGCAATGTGAAGAGACTGCGGCCACGGCTCAGTGCTATTCTCTTTAAGCTTCAGTTTGAAGAGCAGGTGAATAACATCAAACCTGACATCATGGCTGTCAGCACCGCCTGCGAAGAGATAAAGAAGAGCAAAAGCTTTAGCAAGTTGCTGGAACTTGTATTGCTAATGGGAAACTACATGAATGCCGGCTCCCGGAATGCTCAAACCTTCGGATTTAACCTTAGCTCCCTCTGTAAAGTGAGTGTATTTGTCTTTGTCTTTTTTGAAATACATATTTGCCTGCACACTTACTCATAGAATGCCAGCCCTGATTACATTATTTATTTATTTTTAATTTTGATAGGTTCATTATCAAGAACCTGAACTGAACCATGAACCCAAACCCAGAGTGAACTGAGCTAATTTTCTTAACGTCTGACCTAAATCCACACGTTAATTCTTTTTGGCCGGCAAATCCATCTGAAGGCATTTGCTTAATAACAAAATCATGTCATAAACCTATGCTTTCTCAAACTGATGCAATGGGACATCAAAATATTGTTGTTCAATTTTGGTACCTGCCTCTATGATGATATATTTTGACAATTGCTTAGGATTGCCACTAAAATATTTACCTTTAACTATTTAAATATTTCTTTATATTTAATTTTTGCAAGCAGACTAAAGGGAGGGAAAAGTGAGATTGCTTTATATAAAGGGGAAGTTATGATTATATAAAAGAATAACAGATTTTGAAATGTTTTTATCTAAATATAATTTTAGAGGATATGAAAATTGTGTAAGTTTACAGATTTTTGTTTCTGCTAGATTCTTCCGTAGGTTAACATTTTCTACAGCAAATATATTCAATGTTTTATGTAAGAGAGCTTTTTTCTAAATAATGGGTCAGAGTAATAGTGCTTTATTGATTTCCTCATAACAAATTCTTCTCACTTACACATCTCAAGGAAAGCTTTCTCTTATTCTTGACCTGGTAGCATGTACTCTCCCTGACTAAGGAATTTGATTATTGCTGTTGCCAGTTAGGAAGGGAAGGTGAGAAACAAGTTCAGCTTTAGCTGTGGGTTTGCTGCATAGTTAATCTCTTGGTATTTTCATGACTTTTCTTACATTAGTTCCCCAACCTAAGCCTCCCATTGATATCAACGCTCTGTGAGCTTTTCCCCTCTTCCATCTCCATCTTTTCATTTTCCTCTCTTTTTTTTCTTGGCTGTCTGTATTCTGTTAAGATCTTTAGCATAGGTGATGTAATTCATAACACATGTATTGAAGACTGTGCGTTTAGAGAGTGCTTACTCATTACTGTTGCACCCAATGCTTGACCTGATCGTCTCATTTAATATGATTAATATTTACCTAGCATGTGTGAAATGTGCATTTTTCACATTTAAACCATTAATCGTGATTAAATGTTTTAAGGGAGCTTATATACAAAAAGTTACAGCAGCAGAGTTAAGAGAACTTAGCTCTGCTAAGGGAGGGCAGTGAAGTATTCAAGGAGGAACAGAAATTCGCACTGGATATGGAAGAGTGAGTGGGTGTTCCCCGAGAGGAAAAGGCATTCTAAGCAAGAATCAACAGTTTGTATGAAAAGTGTATCATGGTGTGTGTGAGGACACTGACTGATCCAATACAGTTGGAGCCTAGAGAGGAAAGGAGCAGAGAAAATGGGAATGAGGTAGTAAATGGGCCTAGATCACGAAAAGCCTCAAATGTCACTCCTCATGGTCCAGGTTTTATGGAAACATGTTATCTGTATAAGTCAAGTGCTGTTTTCAGGTATCTTGTAGAAAGATAATTCTAATAGCAATATGGAAAAAGGTAAGCTACATTGTCACCATTAGCCAAATGTTTTTATTTAAATTTAATCAAAATTTAAACTTAATTAAAAATTTACTTCCTCAGTCACACTTGCCATGTTTCAAGTGAATCAGTGTCCGTACATGCTAGCAACACAAATATAACCCGTTTCTGTCATTGCAGAAAGTTCTATGGACAGCACTGGTTGGAGGGCTACAGTGGGAGGGACTGTCATTGGCTGACAGTAGCACGTGACCTAGGAGAGTGACAGAGGAAATGTAGCTGAGAAGATAGATAGGGAAGACAATGGAAGGTGAAGGAAAAAGGGGAAGGGTCAGAGATAATTCCATGCTATTGACGTGTTTGAAGTGGTTGCTCAGAAATGAAGTTCAGGTGGTTTGTGTTTTCTTCCCCCTGTTTACCTCAGTGTCTTGAAGAGCATCTGATTGATGTCCCTTATTTAATTACATAGCAAATATTTGAGGGTCCATTAGATAATAGTCACGGTGCTTTGGGATGATGGTGGTCTGAGCTAAGGCAGTAATGGAGAGGTTCTAGGTAGAATAGGGCAGGGGATGGAGGGAAGTGCCCACATTGAAGGAACATGTGGGGAACTGCCAGGGGGTGGTGATTATGAACTTGGAGGCTGAAGGACAAAGAGGGAAGCTAGACTGCTAGGATCAGGGTTCCCTGAGAAGGCAAGCGAAGGAAGAAAACCGGAATGCAGAGCAAGTGGTGGAGAAGGTAAGTTCACACCTAGAAATTTCCTGGTGTTTTTTTCCTGGTGTTAGGTATCTGTTTCTCTTTAGATACTGCCTCTCAGAACTATGGCCAACTCACAAAGCGTTGACCACATGTCCTCCTTCAAAAGAGCACTGTTGAGGAGAAATCAGGTCAGACTAATGAGGTGGAATAGCCTGACAGTGCTTGGTTTGTAGTAAGTAATAAATAAATAGCTACTGAATGACAGTGCAGTAGAAACAATGCTGTATCTCTTAGTTATCATGTAGTTGAAAATAGATGTCTTGTATTGAGATACAGTCATTGATGCATAGTAATTTTAAAATCTTTTACAAATGCAATGCATACTGTTATTATTTTACTATAGTCAATCTGCAAACTGGCTAATCTGTCTCCAGATAATAAAGTCGACTGTATTTTCAGCCAGTGAGACTGGATATTTTAATCATCCCTCTTAGGAGACTTCTGTTGTGTAAAAAACAAAATAAATAGTAGAACTTCATATTTTTTTATTAGCCTACGCATCAAGTTGAAAGCACATATTGAACAAGATGATATCTCATCATGTTTTCTCTTTTTTATTGTAAGTAGCAGTTTGATCTTTCACAATTGTGATTGAATTTTCACACTGAGTATAAAGCATTTGGTTTGATCATAAGTCTCCACACAAGGAATTTCAAATTTACTTGAAAGTAGAAAGATGGAGTTATATTTTAACCTGTTAAAACATGCCAGGTAATCCTGTGACATCTAATATTCTATATCCCAATTTTTTACTTGTAAATATCCTTTGTACATTTATCTCAAGTATGAACCATGCATGAAGATTCATATTAAATTTATTAACTTTGCACAGTTTGGAATAATTACATGAATTTTGAATTCCATATACATTATATTTTAGGAGCTGTATTATATTCTTGTATCTATTTGTCATTGCGATGGCTAACTAAAATAACTGAGTTCAGAGAGAGAAAAGGGTTCATCTAATTTCTTCTGTCCCAAAGATTTAATATAGCTTATGATAAGTAAATATAAAAGTGAAATATGAGATATAAGGTAAACATAAAATAGAATCTATTATTAAAATTTAAATAAAAATTATAGTAGATGCATAGGTTTGAGCCTTTCTGGTGGTAAAAATGAAGTGCAAACGTAGTTATGAAAATTTTCATGACCTAAAAATAGTGGTTTCTCTGATTAGCCAGAGCTGGACTTCACAAGAAATTTTGCATGTGTAGTGTCATAAAGGAAAAATGTGGTACAGGGCTGTGTTCTTACAAATGATAAGTGGGAGAAAATCCATTGCAGCTATCCTCTTACCATCTTTTCCCCTTTCTCATCTCCTACAAATATGTATTCAGGGCCTGGCAGGGCTTGGCACTCCAGAAGAACCCTCATACTAAGATATAAGTATGGTCTTTAGTTACAGTAATGCTTCTAGTTTAAGTAAAATGGAATTAGTAACTTGCTTTTTGATAGCATGGCTTTTCAAATGGTTTATTCTTCCTGAGACCTGTAATTTAGGACAATGGATGGACTACTTCATTCATAAAAGTCCTCCAAAGGTATGACTAGACTTTAGATAAAAGCGTGATAATAGGTAGTTTGAAATTATATTCTATTTTTTAGGAGTTTTACTGATTAAATGAAAATATATATCCTTAGAAATTTAATCAGCAAATAGTAGGGTCTTGCTTGACTAAAATGCCTGCAGATGTTGCCGGTGGAAATGGGGTCCTTCCACGGAGTCAAAAGAAAAGCATTTGAATGACCTACCAACGGGAGGATGAGGTATGGTGGTAAGATTTACTGGAGTGGAAATAAAAGACTGCCCCCAGGTTCCCTGTGTCTCATCCCCATCCATCCCGCTGTGGAAGAAGTCCAGCCTTGCCTTCATCAAACCCAGAAGAAGGGCCAGGGTCCAGAAATTCTGTGCTATTGATTCGGTCCATGCCAGAGCTGAGTCCAGCTCAGTCTCTGTCCCTCTCTGGTTGGCTGAGCCTCTGTTTCTGGCCGCGCTCTGGCCGCGGATGTGCTGCTGTGCCCAGGCCTGTGTTTGGGCCTGCGAGGCTGCCAGGGCCAGACAGCTGACAGCTTGCACTCGGAGCCCATGCTTGGGCTCCTGTGGCCGCCAGGCTGGCATGGCAGCTACGGAGAGGGAACAGAGAACGAAGGAAGGAAAGTACCAGCAAACGAATGCGTTACTGAGCAAGAGACCTTTGTCAAGTTCAGATTATATTATCTTGGGCTTTCCAATGGACCAGTCTCCCAATTCTTTATCTGCCTGTGCTGGACTCTCCCTCTAACCAGTCCATTTCATAGATCTTTGTGGGCTTGTACTGAGTCTTTCCCTGACCTTTCCATTCTTTTTCCCAAATTAAACACTTCTCTTTCATGGTCGCCATCTTGGCTTCTAGTGCACGTGGGCCCAGAAAACAAGTTTTCCCTGCTGTTTTTTCTCTAACCCGGGTAATCTGGGCTGGCGACCGGTAACCAATCTTCCTGCCCACTTCCGGGATTAGGTCCAGAGTGTAGAGGATGCAGCAGTCCCCTGGGGTGTGTGAAGCTGTAGCTTCCTGCCTAATGAAGCTTAGCCAGTTTTGCTTCCTTCTCCTTTATTAATATATAGCTACCTGCACTAACGCCTAGAAAGAAATTGTTTGTGGATTATGTTGAAGTTTGTGTTCTAAAAAACCTGTTTGTAAGACCAACATCTTTTGGTCTCAAGTAGATCTAGCAGAAGAATGAGTTGACCCAACCATCAAAGTTCAACACCGTATTGAAATATATGAGATGACTTTATCTTGTAAATATGAAATCGTTGTTATCAATCCACATGCAGTAACTATATCATGTGTTTAGTAATGTTCACTATGATCTGAATAACAAATCATCTCAGTGAATACAAATTAATGCTGGAGCTGTAAAATGTAGCTCTTTGTCAAGGTAATTAAACTAATTTTATATATCAGGATAGTAGATACAATTTTTGGAAGACTTTACCAACTGTAATAACTAATTTTATCAGAATTTGTGCTGTTATTTTGGGGATTGCAGAAACAAGTAGCCATTGATTCTACTATGAATTTATCCACAGCATGGCTTTGTAGCACACTGTGTGTGCTCGGTGGCAGTAGCACATGTGAGTTCATCTCGAGGAGTAGTCATCAGGGGGTGCACAGTAGTGGGCACGGCTATGGGAGTCAGGCGATGAAGGTGGGGGGTTGTTATGCAAGACTGGCTTTTGTCTAAGTTCTCTTTTCTAGTGTTTGAAAGCTTTATCTCATCTTCTAAATATTCCTTTTACAAGCACAGGACAAAATTGAATAACTTCGCCAAAATTGTGCCCGGGAAGATTTTTTAGAAAAAAATGAATTTTTTTCTTTAATATCTCCACCAGCTGCAGTGAGTGATTTCCTGAAATTGTGAACAGCACTCTTGTAGGACGTTGATTCTCAACCCGGAGAACTATAAGAAACACTCACACGTCAGCCCCACATCAGATTGCCTCAGCATGTATGGATGTGGGTTTTGATTAGTGATATTAAAAAAAAGTCCCTGGTGATTTAATGCACTGACTGACCTGAGAATCACTTTAGCTGTCTCTTGCCCTACTATCTTGTCCCAGAATTGAAGATCTTTGATTGGTAGTCTGGAACCAACCAACAAACAAACAAAAAAAGTAAAACCCAACCAACACAAAAACAAAACAAAAAAGAAGCAGCTTTACTTCTTCACTGTAGGATGATGAGCGGTGAGAGAATTTCCAAAAGCCATTACTTCTCTCTTTTTTTTTTTTTTTTTTGCGAAGATGAACACTACTTTGAAATTTAAAAAAGAGGGGGGTGAAAGGAATACGAATGTGAGGCACACAGTGGAACTGAAATAAGCTGATGGCAGTATCCTGAGTTGTTTCACAGGGCTCCCTCCACCTTGCACAGGTGAATTTTCAGTGATTATAAAAAGCAGGAGACAAATACCTCTACCTGTCACAGGCAGTTTGTATGTTGCCCACCTGTCACAGTCACACAGGTTAACTTTTGGTTCGCATAGGTTACCTTTTCTTTTACACTATGAAATTATTCTTAAGAAAGACCTCTACCAAACGAACCCATTGTTCCATCTGCAGTCAGTGTTTTACAAGAACTTTAGAGAAATTTCATTTCTTATCAAATTGGCAAAATCACACTAGTAAATTTGGCATCTACTGAAAGTAAAGCAGTTTTTGGCCAAAGACTTACAGATAACAAATGCCATTCTTACTTTATATTCAGCCAATTAAATCACTGAAATACTGACTTCCAAGCAACATGAAACTACTTAGATTCTTAACCCCTTTTGACTCAGTCATTAACACCATTTAATGCATGGCATTCTCCAAGAAACATACAATTGGCTTTACTAACTAGTGTTTTCGATGAATTCTATTCATATTACTTGTGACTGTTTTTTCAATTGTAATTAAGCATTGTAAATTAGAATTATTATTTTAATAGAACTGTAATGCTCCAGCCAGCGAATACACTGCTTGTGTGGTGTGTCTCACTGCTCCTGTGACAAACATTGCTGGTCTGTTAGACTCCCTTTCTCCCCCACACAGCCTCAGGGTCCTCCTCAACACCTTGCTTATCAACAGCTACCACAAGTCAGAGGTTGCACCACCTGCCACCCTGGTAATCGGGGTGCTTTATTTTTTATACTCCAGGAAGCTTGTTATCTAGCTCTCCTTTATCAAGGATCTGCATTGTTTCTTGATTTTGGGGATCAGGGGCAAAACATTGTTCCTCGATTTTGGGGATCAGGGGCAAAACACGCAACATTATTGCCTGTACTTTCCGAGGCGTTTATGCACATTGATTTTAAGGTGGAGGGGAAGGGTATGGCGATGAAATAGGTGTACATCAAAACCAGACAAAGACTATAGTAAGGGGAAATTTTAGCTTAATGGCTCTCATAAACATAGGTGTAAAACTCATCAACAAAATATTGCAATTTTTTAATTATATGTCCATGAGTATATGGTAAAGCCAGCTTATTTTAATTTTAGAAGTCCTTATTATTCATAGGATTTTTTTTTTGCTTATTTAATGTTTCAACCCTCTTATTTTAAAATGAAAATTTAGCACAAATATAAAAATTTTCATATAAAAATACCATAAATTTATTGAACTATCTATTTTACCCAGTATTGATTGACTTCTACCCATCTTTAAAATCATTATAAAAGCTTTATTATATGAATTAAAAATGGTTATAGCCATGCCAGGTATACATCTTGTTTTGTTCATGTTAATATTTTTAATTCCATTCATTTTGGAGGGATACACCATCTTTTTGAAAAATCTAATTAGGGAGTGATTATTTTTAATGTGTTTATGCATATCAGAAAATATTGTCTATTCTATGATTGTGGGTTGGTTTCTCTAGTGAACTTGATTTTTTGAACTTCTTATCTGAGTAATTATGACATATTCATTGGAAGTTTGTATTTACACATCTATTTTTGTGTGGATAACTTTAACTTATATTTAGAGATGCTATTTCATACATACACAAATCACTTTATTCTGCAAAGGATTTGAGAGGAAAGATGATGTTCTTATGAATACTTGTTAAAATCTGTTGAAGTTTAAACTTTAGAGATATGATTTCACCCAACCATATTCATATTTTATGTCAGCACTATTATTACATTAGCAATATGGAAAGGCTTGCTGTTTGAGTTATAGTATTCAGGTGGCATTTTATTAACATAAAATATAAAACAATAGAAAGAATATCATGCTCTCGGAACTAGAAATAACATGAGGGTGGAGGGTGTTCATTTTCAGAGGCTTTCCAGGCTAGAATTTTCAGGTTATAGAGCTTCAGTATTTTAAATTACATTAATGCTCTTTTGTCTTACTATTATTTTTGTCTACTGTGTTTTTGAGAATTTTGTTTCTTTTGATGCACAATAAAACCCACTAGAAAAAGACTTCTGTCGAGGAACTGTGTTTGTAGTGGTGAAGAGGCTTGAATTCGCAGACATGGGTGCAAATCTTGGCTCTACTAGATAGCAGCTATGTGATGTGGGGCTCAGTACGCGATCTCACTAATGTCTTTGTTTCTCATCCTTAATAATGGGAATGATGGGTGTTTCAAGCACAAAACATATATTTTGGCCTGTCTCTGCTTCATCACAAGTGCCGCATAAAAGAGCTGCTGCTGTCATTCTCAGCATTAATACTGTTCACAAGTGATGGTCTTCTAGGATGTTCATGGGGTCATTACTGGTACTCATGATTTTGTCATTTTTCTGGTGGTCAGCAATTTCTATAACATCTAAAACTGGTTTGTGGAAACGTGCTCAGATTACAGGAACATAATGGGAGGAGAATTACTAATTTAATAATATTCATATGATACAAGTTTCATTATTGAAGAGTAAAGGGTTACAGTCTTTGAGTTAAGAAAATCACCAAGATACTAAGGTTTATTTTAGGAATTTTCTTCATTGTGCCTAAAACAATGGAATATTCTTTTTTTATTTGATTTTATTGTTGTTCAATTACAGTTGTCCCATTTCCCCCTGTTGCTCTCCCCTGCCCCACCCCATTTCCATCCAAATTTGTGCCAAATACCTTAGAAATAGTCCAAAACCTTGCACTGTAGCAACAAAGAACTTCTGCTCCAGACTGACAACTAGGCAATGATTTATTACAGTATCTGCTTTTAACATTATTTTGTCTGGAATGAATAGAGCAGTTGAAGAAAGTCCATCCATCTTTTTGTTCATTTGACATGTATGCCACATTAAATGTACCTTACAGAAGCAATATATAAATAAGAAATTCTAGTTAATAGTGATGATTATTCATCAGGAAGATAAATCTCTTGACAATAATACAAAAGGAATTCTGTCAAGCAATGTCTGTTAAATTTAAACAAAACGTATTTTTAAGCCTAAATGAATTTTCAAAGCAAATATTTTAGCTTCACTTCTTTCCAAAAGTTAGCATTACAGAATGTGCTCAAGTTGATCTCTTCAGCAAAATTATCACTATCTCCCAAGCATTCCTCTTCTGGCTTAATCACTGATTACGTTTGATATGAGAAATTAGTAGAAATAGGATGTGCCCTCCTTACTGTTAATGTTTATTAAAAAGCTGAAAAAAATTGAACAGCAAGTAAAGATTTTGACAAATACATTTTGTTGTGCTTTCCTGCTGTTAGAAGGAGTTTGCTTGTTTGTTTGTTTGTTTTTTTAAGTGGTTTGGGGAAGGAAGGAGCAAATAGAGTAATCGAGGCAGGAAGAATATCTTGACAGAATTACACAATTTTTTCTGAAAATGTTAGACCTGAGTAAAAAAGGTCTGGCCTCAAATTTAGAGCCACATAGTTTGTAAATGAGACACTGTGCATTATTAACAAATGATCCCTGTGTTTCTTTCTTGAACTTCTTATTAGGTTTAATTTAATTTCAGATTTATTTATTGGAAATTTGCGGGGGCGCATTTTTTCTGTCACAGTTGTTAAAAATAGATTCCGGAGGCATAGGAGAATTCTCCTTCCTTTTACCATTCACAGTATACTTTTTTTAACATTAAAATGTTACCGGTATGCTACTTGCTAGTTAGTTGATGTTTTCAATGTACAACCAAGATACCACCCTCCTCTGTAAATTAGTGTGTAGTTTCATAATTGTCTCTAAATACTTAAATGTATTAGACCTGCAGACTTAACTTTCAGTAAGTTTGTAGATGCTACATAAACTATAGTATTTCCAGGATTCTAATTCAGAAGCTTACTGCTCATGAATAAAGGTCATTGATCCAGTTGGTTGTTGTTGGATCCTAGAGGCTTCTTGGTATATTAATCCTAGCAGTTGCTGGCTGTTCAGCTGTGTTACAAATAGCACTGCAACACTCTTTCCAGGCTTTACAATTAGAGAGGTAGGCGGTGCTTGTCCTAACATCCCACACAGGCTGTGTATCTAGTTTCACATGAAAGGAGCACGATAGGCAAGGTGTAAACTGGTGACTGTCAGGAGCTGAGCGTCCACAGAAGGGACGGGATTCCCCAGGTGGACAATGCTGTAAAGGGGGTGGGGTGGAGGGACAAAGAGCTTCATCACTGGGATGCTATTAAGAAAAGAGAGAGAGAAAGAGACAACTTTTATGCTAACTGTTAATTGTACAAAGGAAAACTACATTTGCAGAAGTTTTCTACTTTTAATCTGGCCTTATCCATTAAAGATGGCAGTCTTTAGTATGAATGCAATTACAGTTGAGAGGTAACTTTTATAAATTGTATTAGCATTCTCACCATATGTAAAAACTGAAACTCAGAAAGATTTTAATTAGCTTAAGCATTCAAAAATAACTTTTGAACTGAGATTATAACTAGATTTCTTCATTTTTATCCTACTATTGTTTCAAATTAGATTTTGCTACATCCACCAGCACTAAGTCCACTAGAATATTTAAAAATACTTAATATTTTTAGAGCGGAAAATGAATTAAAGAGTTCTCTTTCTCTGTCTAGTTTGTATTCTTATTTTACTTCTGTGAAAATTGAGGGCCAGTAACTTGCCCAAGGCTATGTAACTAGCTTAGGATGTGTTTTAACATTACCAGGTCAACCATGCATGTTAGTGGCCATTCTAGTATTCAGGTCATTTTTGAAGTACGAGGTCTGTCCAGAAGGTATCCACCCATGTAATATGAGAAATAGAGACATTTACTGAAGAAGATACAAGATACAAGACACAATGTACAAACCACAATGATACCTTAGTTCCCTCCAAATAGGTACCTTGGGATCTCACACAGTTCTCCCAATCACCATCATCTTCCCTGTCGTATTTTTTTGAATTTCATTGATGGTCAAAATTTCTGCCCTTTCAAAAGTGACCTTAGTTTTGGGAAAAGCCAGAAGTTGCAGGGTGCCAAATCTGGGACTTGGCTGTAGGGAGCTGAGTCACGTGGGTGAGTTGATGTTTCACCAAAAAACTCTGCACGAGATGTGATGCATGAGTGGGTGTCTTGTCATGAAGAAGCTGCCAATCACCAGTTGCCCAAAGCCATAGCCTTCTGAATCATGGAAGTAGTTTCCACGGAGGAGTGTTCAAGCTTAACGCAAAATTTGATGCAGGTCCATTGCTCTACTCACTCAGTCATTCTGAATGTGAAGGCCACACAGTGCACATGCTCACTACCACCCCCACTGACTAGTACAGTAAGGTCGTCACTGTTCACACATCTCCATTCCAGTCCACTCTCGTTGGCTGCCACGTTACATCACTGTTACACAAAACATTCTTGTTATATTAACAATAGGTGGGCTTTTTCCAGACAGACCTTCTATACTCTTTCAAAGCACTCAGCCAGATTTTGTGATTTCTGTTCCTTTTAAAAGGCATTAAATAATGGATTAAATGTTTATACAAATTTTTAAAATGCCAGGAGCCATCTTACTTTCTTTATTAAAGTATAGTTGGCATACAATATTATATTGGTTTGAAGTGTACAACATAGTGATTCAGTATTAGTTCTTGTGTTGAGTAGGTCGATGTAATGTTTGACCCTATTACATGGGTAATCATACGAAAGTCAGGGTGTCTAGAAAAGTAGCTGCATATTCCAGGAATGTGCTGGGTTTTCTATTAATAAGTTGTGTGTGTTTATATTTATGATGGCATAGAATTGCCCCCATTCTTGTATGGTGTACTAACTTTTCTTCTGATGGTGATAGTAATATTTAGTGATGGTAGGATTTGTAAAAATATTACATATGTGGATATATATTTATATACATACTTATACATTATTTTTAATCCTCACCCGAGGATATAGTTATGGACTTGAGAGAGAGGGAGGGAGGGAAGGAAGAAGAGAAAGAGGTGGGGAGAGAGAGAGAAACATTGATGTGAGAGAAAGATCGATCGGTCACCTCCCAGACATGTCCTGACTAGGGATCAAACCCACAACCTAAGTATGTGCCCTGACCAGGGATCAAACCTGAAACCTTTTGGTCTATGAGGCAACACTACAACCAACTGAGCCACCTGGCCAGGGCTGACACATACATATTTGAAAGTGGGAAATTGTTGGAAAAGAAGCAAGAAAATAAGGCTATCCCAGTTAGGTAGGCCAAGAATTTCCAGCTCTAAATTAAATTCTGGTACGCAAAGAGTGATTTTTTTTCCCCCTCTCGTACATGCATCTGCTCTGGATGATTCCTTGGTTATAGGGAACACTGCCAGATGGTCTGCTTGTCTGTCCTGTGTTCGCACTCAGTACTCCTTACCCTAACAAGCACATGAAACGCAAGCTAACTTTCTGTTTATTGCTTGGACTTGAGCTTCACCACCTCTTCTTTCTGCTTGCATTCCTTGGCCATTTCAGCTTAGGGTGGGTCCATTCAGATTTTCAAGCCTCTGTTCTTTCTTTCATTCTCTGTACCTGTTGGAGTTTATTTGATCAAAATTTCAGCTTTAGGGCTAACAGCTCACAAACTGATGCTTTTAGACCAGTTGATTCCTTTTAAGATTCAACCACCTGAGGAATTTTCAACAGTTTTTCACCTTTGAAGGGATAAAAAAATTATTCTTGGTGAGCAGAAATGCCTTACTGTTGTTATGTGTAAAGCACACATGTACATACAGTACCTAAGCATATGTACATGTGCCTGTGGTTTAAAAATTCCATGGGTGCCAACAGCTGGGGGGAAATTCCTTAAAATAAGCCCCTTCGCTGGCAGTGATGAAAAAGGTTGAGAAACACTGTGGTACACCTATATAAATCTGTCTTTTTTGGACCTTGCCACTTGGATGTTACTTAAAAACTTCAAATTCGACTTGTTCATAACTGAACAAGTTATGAAGTGATTTTTCCGCTGCCCACCGCACCCAAACTAATTCTCATCCTTTCTGGCTTGTCTCACTTAATGGCACCACCTGAGCTTCTGTGTCCACTCTACCCTTTGACCTTTATTCCCGATGCATTACCTCGGCTCAGGCTGTCATCTTTCCCTGCCTGGAGTATTGCTGCAGCTCTTTAAATTACCCGTTCTGCTTCTGTTATTACCCTCGCTCTAATCTTTTATCCGCACCACCACACAGGGAGCTTTCTGAATCTCGTCATCTGCTTAAAAATTCCAAATTTTTAGGGGTCAAAAATGCTATTTCCATTGCATGGCCTGCCTTTTCTTTTATTTTCTTATTTTTCTGTCCTTCCGGATTTATATCTTTTTACCTTCTTGCCCTCCCCGACACACACTCGTATTTCGGAGTCCAGCAGACGCCTGCGCTGCGCCATTTCCCCCCGCATCCATGGCTGTTTGCCACAGCTGCTCCTTCTGCCCGTGGTACTGAGCTTCTGCTTTTTTCCTTTCCTTCCTAACCCCATGCAACTTCCTCTCTACCAGTGTTCAATTTAGATATCATGTCCTCCTAAATGGGCTTTGTGATTAGTTTACTCTACTCTTCGGCACACCAGGGTAAATACGTACTTTCTGTTCCTTTGTTTTTTTCACTAAACAGCTTCTTGAGGAATGACTGTGTCATCTGTGCATCTGCGGCTCCCACGGTAAATGGTGCACATTCCATCCGAACGCACCAAGTGAAAAAAATGACCAGATGAGGGGGTGTTTTAAAAAACGCTATTAACTTTGAGGTTTTCCTGTTTTCTTAGGTACTTACCTAAGAAATACTTACCATATTTTTTTCCCATAAAATTGTTGCATACCAGATTGGATTAAACTTATTCCTTCTTTTCAATTAATGCTAATGACTTTGACCAAACAACATGTAAAGGGTAGCATTGCAAGTATTTAAGTATTTGCTTTTCAAAAATAGAATTAACTAATCTTACTCTTTTATTCCTATCTAGAAAATATGATATTAACATTATTTAATAGGCAGGTTATCAAAATATGTTTGACTCTGTGTTTTTTCTACCTCTTGTCCCATTTATAGCTAAAGGACACAAAATCAGCAGATCAGAAAACAACACTACTTCATTTTCTGGTGGAAATATGTGAAGAAAAGTACCCTGATATTCTGAATTTTGTGAATGATTTGGAACATTTGGACAAAGCTAGCAAAGGTTTGTGCTTTTATAGAAAACATCCCGCTGTTCTGGGTCTTCAGTTCTTAAAGACAGAAAATAATGCCTTTTATTTGAGCATGCTTGCTCTTCTGTCACAGTGTTTCATACTGAATGCGTCATTTTAAAAATAGAAGTTGTAGAACATTTGTTTTATGCACTGTCATTATTTGAGTTATGAGTCTAATTTGAGTTGATAGTGAGCCCTACCTATATTTAAAAATTGGATGTTGTGCAGTTTAAACCTTGGGGGTACCTGCCAGCCCCACCTCTGCTGGGAAGCCTGCTCCACTGGTAACCAGTGTCATGCTCCCTTGATTCCGTGTCATTCTCCTGCACTTGGGGACTATTGTGGATCTGAGCCAAGCACTAGTGATCAGTGTCCCCTGTTTGCCCAAGTCCTGAGTCCATCTCCACCCATCTTGCAGGTGGAGCCCACTTTCTCTGTCCAAGTAGACACCAAACCTCCAGAGGTTCCGTTCACTCCTTTTCTAACCGGCTTCTAGCCCTGACTGTGGGTTTAGATCGGGTTATAAATGATCATAGGAAGAGTTAGGGCCTATTAATAATACTTGGTTATAATGTGATCAATTGTAATTTTTTGATTAGTTTTTGTTTGTATGTAATGTTGATCTTATGGGGGGCTTTAATTGGCTCACAACAGCCCATTCATGGACACACACCTGTATGAAGATACGCAAATGTGTGCATATGCATTTTGGAGGGCAACTCACTTGAAATGGTGACTGTCCTCTTCGTGTGGAGCACGGGTCATTAGCCATGTCAAAGTATTTTATCATTCATTTATTTCCTTCTTAAATTTGGAATCTGTCAACTTAAAGAAAGGTACTTTATTTTTTCCATATGAAGTGAATACTTCTTAAATCAAAAAATTCACTTTTATCATTCCCTATCCCATTTAAATAGTTTTTCCTTCTATAAAATGGGGATGTAGTAATTTATCTGAATAAAGGCATGTGATTCAATGAGATGATATATTCTTTGACACTTTTTCCTGAGATGTATGTTTTTGGGGGTGTGGGTAGGTGCCGGAAATACTGGTCTGGATTTTTAAGACCAAAACTAAACTTTTAACTTTACTTTTTACTCCTGCCTCCCAATGCTCAAATGATAATTGAATTATTTACTTTGTCTTTGTGCTACCTTAAAATGTGCTTGGTGTAAGAGTATTGTGTGTGTGTGTGTGTGTGTGTGTGTGTGTGTGTGTGTGTGAAATTTAAGAATGGAAATAATTGAAATTGTGTCATATATTAAACAGCGTGAGATAGGGCGAAAGGGCATAGAAGAAAAAAATAAAAATAATTCAGTGACACTCAAAATAGTTTCTACATAGACAGTTCTTTAACTTAGGGAGCGTGACTTTCCTAAATGAGATTTCTGAAATTTTGGAGTAAAATGTGAATTAACAAATAAAGAAGAATTGAAAATAGGTGTTCTTGATGAACATTATCTTTTATAAGTAACAGAATGGTAGATGAAAAAGTGGTACAAAGTGCCTTAAAATACAGTGAAAGTTTCCTTTTTTTTTCCTCCTAGGGAAGAAGTAGATGCGTAGTTAATACCTTACGTCAACGTTAGGTATTGAGCAGGAGTTAGAGCAGTGCAGGCATTTTCCACTAATAGCAGTTTGTGTTTCTGATCACTTCACCCTCTTTCCTGCAAGTCCTAAAACTGAACAGTAAGCCCGGACTTCTCTGGCAGACGCAGTTTGTATCACAGAGCTTGTTTTCTGGCAATTTTTGCTTGTAAATTAAGTTTTTGAAGTATCATTTATCATGAGTCATTTGATTGTATGTAAAATTCTGTGCAAATATTACAATATTTTACTTTTGAAAACTATTTAACTTTCATAAGGTCTTGCAGAGTTGTAACTTGGTAATTAGGTTCTTCTGTTTGTCTTCCGTTTCGGTGTTTCTGTGGGGCAGTCCGGGCCTTGGAGGCTGGTTTCCACCTGTTATAGCAGAGGAACGCATGTGTGGACGGGTCAGCAGATACCACTCATGTGTTTCTCAGGGAGCGGCAAACTTCATGTTTGAGATAGAATAGCCACTACTGAGATAATTGTTTATAGTGCAGGTAATTGTGGAGCATAATTTCTGTCTATGCTTATATTACCCTACTAATGCATGAGATTTGGGAGGAATAAATGTAATGTTTTGGATGAAATAAGTCGGTTTGTTTTGGAGTATTTCAGTGCTCTTATATATCATTATTTTAAAGTTTCTAGATTTGGAATCTCCACAGTGAGCTATCTCATGAATTAAAAAGTACCTTTGTTTTTTGAGACATAACAAATCTTGGCCATTAGGCACTCTTGGATCAGCAGGGGGAACTTTCATTGCAACTAATGAGCTTACCCGGATGACAATTTTCAAAAATCTACTTCATTAGGGCTGCTTCTTTTCTGAGAGATAATAGCTTACAGCTTATCTGTTGTATTTCAGTGAAAATACTTCAGGTCATTATTGTATTTCTGTATACAATTGTGATAGGTCTTTTCTTTCTGGACTTCTAAGGGTTGAATACATTTTCCCTTGTCTAAACAAGTGAAATTAATGAGCTCTAATCTATGAAGGTTTTATTGATTATCTCACACTACCTGCTTCATTAAATTGGAATCATATTTTTTAATGAATAGAAAATATGACAAAACTGTGGAGTTCTTGGTGTATATTAAAATGGGACAAAGGTAAGTTCACAATGTCACCTTGTTCACCTTTGTCATTTGTAGGGTTATCCTACCTCTAGCATATATTTCCACTATTCCCTAGATAGTGAACTCTGAAGTTTAGAGGCTCCATGCAAGTTCACTCTGTAACTTACTCACTTATTCATTAAACCAGCATATGTTGTGCGATTAGTCTGTGCCAGAAACTGTGCTCTTGTCTTACCGATGATCCAGGGCATAGTTTCTGACTTAGTGCAACTCGGCTGTGTCACTCCTATCTGGCTTCTGTCCCAGCAGGCTCCTCCCTGTTACTTTCACTGCCCTTTAGTTCCTCCTCCTCCTCCTCCTGTATGCAACCTCTAAGTATTGCTGTTGTTATTAGCCTACTACTGAGTCCTTCCCTTTTTTTCTCTCTATACTTCTCAGGTAATCTCTTCAGGTCCCGAGGGCTTAAATAACATCATAACATTAATGACTCACAAACTTTTATCAGACACTTCTAAGCTCCACACTTGCAGATTCATCAGCTTACTTGCCATCTCCAGCTACATCTCAATTTGTAGATTACAATATGCCATAAAATGTAGCTGTTGGTTCCTAGACCCTGAAGCTCTCCTACCCAAAATTTAATTACTTGAGAAAATCCTCCTTAGCCCCCTTCCATTCCCTTTTCTCATTTGCCCTGTCTTTTTACCACCTTTCACCATCTCAACAGAGAGGTCTGTGGTAGATTCTAAGTTAAATCTATGGGAAGTGGCACCTGTGGCCCGAAATGTCTAGTTTTCTCTTTTATTAAGTAACAAGTAAATGTCACCTTCTCTTCAGTGCTTTTTCCTGGTCCTTACTGGGAACCTCACCAAAGTCTCTGTGTATTTATTACACTTTGTCCTTAAGGATAAATCTATAGGTTTTACAGAAAATCTTAGACCAATATTTAAAAACTCCTGCTACATATTAGAGACCATTTCCAGAACTGCTGGGAATGTAATTAGCTTCTAGAGAAAAGGCAATATCCCATGTATTATCAGAGTGGATTTAATGATCACCCATTTTAATTTTTGTCACGTTTTTGTTTCCACATTTTTAGCTTTCAGGAGCATTCTTTGATATATTTGATTCTTTTTCCTCCTCATTTTAAAGACCTCTCTGCTTTGAAGGCTCTATTTGTTTGCTTTTAGCTAGTAATTTCTTGGTCTAATCCAAATATTTGTCTATTTAAATATATCTCCTAGTCTTCAATTCCTCCTGACTTTCCAACATTTTATGATAAATGCCTTACTAAATACCAAATGTTTGTCTTTTATTCACCTACTGTGAACACTTAGAACACTTAATTTCCAGGTGGCTGCCACCTGGAAACTGCATAGTGTTTGAAAATTTCAAATTCATCTGCAATAACAAGCACAAAGCATTTCCAAAGGCTTCCATTAACCTCCTTATGCTTTAGACCTCCAAAAATGTCAATTAAAATTTATTAGTGAGTTTTATAGAGAATATATATTTTGAATATTCAGTATTAGTAATTCAATGACATTTTATATTTCAAATATATATTGTCAGTTCACTAAAATATTTATTGTGCAGCAAGTTAACAACCTAAGTAACACTGTGTTTGTTGAAACCATTATGTCGTGAAGGCTGTGGGTTGGGGCCCCATAATTTTCTGAGATAAGTAATTCATTCCATGTCTTAAGTCAATTGTAGGATATTAAAGTTTTTGAAAATACACATTGTTATACATTTCTCCCAATATAGTGAAGTAATTTGATAGTACACATTGTTGCTGGGAGGGCATTTATATTAAAATAATTTTGTTGGAAAAGACAAACATGTAGGATATTGCTTTCATTGAATTGTCAATGAAGCACAAAAAAATCTATATTCTCTTTTGGGGTGAATTCTGTCCCAATGCAATGAGGCCCAAACTCCATGCCTGAGAATGTGACTGTATGTGGGACAGGGCTTTTAGAGGTGGTTAAGTTAAAATGAGTCCTTTAGGGTGGGCCCTAATGCAACCTGACTAGTCTCTTACATGAAGAGGAAATTTGGACTCCACAGAGAGACACCCAAGATGGGCGCACACACAAGACAGACCACGTGAGAACACAGCGAGAACGCGGCCACCTGCAAACCCAAGAGAGAGGCTTCAGACCAGACCAAACCTACTGACACCTTACGTTGGACTCTAGCACTCTGAGGAAAGGATTTTTGTTTAAGCCACTAAGTCTGTGGCATTTTGTGATAGTAGCTCTATCAAACTAATACACTAGCTTTTCTGGCTTAGAAATTGTTGGCTACAGAACAGAATAGCCTACCTGAATGATGTGTTTACCTCATCAGATCAGTTGAAGAAGCAGTCATAGACCTGCTGTGCAGAGTCTTCTTTCACTAGTAATCAGTTAGGGAATGTCAAAGGTTCTTGTGCAAACCATGAATTATCACAAGATTTTAAATAATTACAAGTATGTCTCAATTCCTTTTTTTAATAGACATGACACATAAATTAGGACATGTAGAAAGAAAGATTGAGATATTCTTAATATACTTATGAATATTTACATTTAATTTCAGGGCTAGATCTATGGCATCTCCTGGATTTTATTTTAGAATGCATTCATTTATACTGAGTTATACTGAGTTTCTTTGTTTTTGTTTTTGGGTGGTTTGGTTTTTTTTTTTTTTGCCTTTTAATGACCACATCCCAATATATACTTTTTTTTTTTTTTTTGCCACATCTCCCTGTTTGCTAATATAATAGTTGTAATTTTATTATAAGCAAGTAGCCGATAAAGGCTAGTTACATTGAATCATCTTTTGACACTTTCTGAAAGAGGAGAAATGGATAGGTGGTTTTACCTATATAATTTTCACCCTTTATCCTATGGAAAGGGTGTAAGCATTTGGTGTTTCCTAGCAGGCAGCACAGTTGTACAGATTGGTGGTAGAGTAACAAGCTATGTCCATAAAGCTAGTCTGTGACTTCTGGGTAGCTGGCCTCGATGATCTAATTTGACAATCTGTAGCCATCTGGTAATTATACTTAGGAACCATAATTTCAATATTATTACAAGTCAAATATAGAAAAGCTAAACTTTTAAAAATTGCAATTCACACACATTTTTGCATATACTTACTAAAAGGACAATATCTCTAAAATTAACACTTGCGTGGTGTACTGGTCGGGAGCCACAAGTCCCAAGTTGTCTGATGAACAGCATTTTGTTTTAAATTCTGCCTGTTTATTTTCAGGGATTATCTATGAAGAGTTGGCATCAGGAATTTAAATTGGAGACTTTCATACAGTATTGTGTAGTGCAAATATGAACTGTTTTGAGAAGCAGCAGGTAGAGATTTAGAAAGAAATTACCAAAATGTCTGTGAGGGTGAAGGACTCTGTGGACTGACATTGAAGAACATCGGGCGTGGAGGAACCACTCACAGCTAAAGATTGTTTTTTAAGATACTGAGCTAGGAACATTTCCTGAGTCGGCCGGTGCTTAGGCTGATAGATGATGATGAAGAAGAAAACTGCATCAGGAAGACCTCTATATCTTTTTGGAGGTTAGCAGACGGAAAGTGGCATCAATACAGCATTAATCTTTTCGAGAAACTAACAGCTTACAGTGTTTTCCGATTTCTGGCCAGCTACAGGTTTGAAATAGCTACTCAAACAGTTATATCAGTGTCACCTATGAGCCATAGCTAACATCAAGTAACAGGGCAGGGTCAACAGTGACGACCAAGGTCCTGGAGCTCTCTTAGACTGCTGGCTGTAAAGTTATATTTACTGCCCCTCAGTTTTGCAACCTGAGGTGGAAAATTACAAACAAGGTAGATGAAAGAAAATTTCAGAATGAAAGCATTCTGAAAGACAGCTTAACAAAGCGAATGTCAATACCATCAAGAAATCTGAGCATGGATGGGAAAAACACATTTACGCCAATGTACTGAATTTCATTGTGCACAAGGCTGACGTGGGACCGATGGGGAGGCGTGGAGTTGATCAGATGCAGCAGGTAAAATTGCCCGTAGTGTTTATGCAGCTTACAACATGTTGAATTAGTAATTACATTAGTTTTGTAAGACTGCCATAACTAATTACCACACACTGGGTTGCTTGAAATGACAAATTTTTCAACTACCTGTTGAGGAATACAGAAGTCTGAAATGAAGATATTAGTAGAATTGGTTCTTTCCGCAGGCTCTCAGGGCAGAACCATCCGGTGCCTGTCTGAGCTGCTAGTGGCTGCCCGCAGTCCTTGGCGTCTTTCTGCCCCATCTCCTACTGCCGTCTTTGTGCCTGTGCCCTCCCCGCCCTTCATAAGGACACACCAGTCTTTTCCTTTGGGGCACACCCTAAATCCAGGAAGATTTCTCAAGATCCTTAACAGATTCCCTCTACGAAGATCCTATTTCCAAATAAGTTCTGACTGCTGTGTAGACATGGATTTGGGGGGGACGCTATTCAACTCGGTCCCCTCTTGTCATCTTTATCATCAGTCGTGTAACTGACGGAGGCAGCATTATCGTCTTTGAGTATTAGGGAACAGCTAAGGGAAGATACACTGATAAGTAGATAGGGAAAGCATTTATCATCATGAAACATTTTGGTGTTTAACAGTTGTTGTGGAGCTTATGGAGCACCCTTTTCTTAAGTCATATGCAAACACTAAAGCAGTTAAAACCTTAATATGCCTTAAATTCACAGTAGGCCTCTGAATTGAGGAATTTTTACTGACAGCGACAATTACAATAACTCCAATAAATGATTTCAGTGGGCAAAATAAAAATGTGATCCCAGTTAGATTGCATAGGCCTCGTATTGTGGAAGAGGCTGTTATTGCTCTGAAGCTGGACAATTGGGATTCACACCCCAGATCCGCCTGTTGATAAAGGCATAGCCTTAATGAGCTCCTTATTCTCTCTGGGGCTTAGTTTTCTTGTTTTTTTGTTTTTGCTGCTTTTTTTCTTTTTGACCTGTGTAATGAAGATTGTATAGTTGTGCTAAGTCAGAGGTTTGTAATGAGGATTAAATAATATGTGTAAATATTCATAAAGTTTGAATAGCACCTAGTAAGCACTACATAAATATTCTCTATATTTGTTATAGTTGTTGTTGCTGTTATTTCTCAGTGATTATTTCTTGTTGACATAGATCTGCCTGTGGTGTCAGTAATGGTCCAGGTAAACATGAGTCTCTGTGAATAGTATATTGTAGACTTTTAATATATATTCTCACAGGATATTTTAACAGATACCAACTGTGTCTTACCTGACACTTATGCAAGCTTTAGAATGTAAGGCCAAGAACTTCGTAGATTTCTGTTATTAAAAAATTTTTACATTTTTCTAAAAATTAGAGAATAATATCCATATAGGAAATTACACAAATCATAAATGTTCAGCTCAGTGCGTTTTCACCATTGGACATACAAGTGTAGGGAATAAATTTGGAAAATGAGTTCTATTTTCCCTCCTGTGCTTCAGCCTGACACTCTATTTTGATAAGATTTGAACTTCGATAAGATTTCTTTATGGAAACCCTGTAGAAAAAGGGTTTCTATGACTAAATAACCTTTAAAAAGAACTAGTCTTCCAGTAATTCTTCAACAACTTGGAGATTAATTGTTTTTTACGGAAGTGTTTACATATTATTTAAAAAACAATGTTATCAGACCCAAGTTAAGGAGTACCATATGAAAATATGAACTAACACTTCAAATAAGTGATGTAAGTGACAGAGATGTCTAAAAAGATATTTAACTCGCCTTCATAGGAAAAACTAAAGAGAATGTCACACTTCTCAGAGGAGGTTATCTTTAAGGACAGATTTCAGACTGCTCCCTAAGGAGTCCCTTTTGTTGTGTACATATGTCCATTGCTGTGATGTCAGCTTCTCAGCAGCTGTTTGTCAAGCTATTTCTTTAAGGAAAAAAAGTACTAATGCTTATTAATAGTTTTTTTTTTAATTTATGTTGACACTGTAAGGAAAGAACTGTTCTCCCAAAATTTATTGAATTCTCACTGCGTAATAGATACTGTCCTAGGTACTAGTATGAGCAAGGATTAGACTTGACTTCCAGTGACAGGGGAAAAAAATAACAATGTCTTAAATAAGATTTATTCATTCATTATTTCATGAGTTGTTTCTGTAATGCCTCTTCTGTCCCAGGCCCCATTTGGGGTGTTGGATACAGTACATGATCACAAAGAAAAGTCTCTGCTCTCTGGAAGTTTACATTTTAGTTTGTGGATGCAGAGCATACAGCAAAGAAAGCAGTCAGTGTGTGTTATGTCGGATAGTTAGCTTTGGAAGTCCAGGGCAGAGTGTTTTGGAATTTATGTTGAGCGGTCAGAGAGGCCTTGTAGAGGCGGTGGCCTTTGTGCAGAACTTGAAGAAGGTGCTAGGGCACAAGGCCTTTTGAGTGTTGGAGAGAAGCAGTCTAGGCAGAGGGAGGGACAACTGTACGGGCCCCAAATACGGAACTGGGTCGGAACAGAGGGAGGAAGGGGGAGTATTAGGAGATAGGTCAGAAAGGTAACATCCTGATAATGTCCTGGTCCTGTAGGACATTATTGGCCGTTGTAAGGATTTGCCTTTACTCTGAGATGGGGAGCCATTGGAAGGGTTTTGAGCAGAATGACATCCGACTTGCATTTCCGTAGGATGTTTTCACTGTTGTGTTGGAGGAAAAGTGCAAAGGACCAATAGCAGGAGGGCAAAACCACTTGGATGGTTTTAATAGTAATAATGCAGGGGAGAGAAAAATGTTGGCTTAGGCCAGAAGGAGGTAGCAAGTGTAGTGGGAAGGGTTTAGACAACGAATCTACACAGAAGGTAGAACCAACAGTATTTCCAGTGATTGGGTGTGTGGGATATGACAGAAAGGGAGGAATCATCATTAACTGAGATGATGTAGGAGTGGACTCGGGAAGGAAGGTGAGCAGTTCCATTTTGAAAATGTGAGTTGCCAATGCCTGTTAGACATCAAGGAAAGATGTCCAATGGACAGTTGGAGTTTAGGGGAAAGAGCTAGACGGGAGGAAAATTTGGGGATTTTTTGGTCCAGAGATGGACAGGCCAGGACTTGTTAGGCAACATGGTCTCCAGTAGCCATAAAAGAGAACTCATCTCGTAATCTGCAAGTCAGTCGATCTGTCCTTAATATTTACGGTGGAGAACATTTAAAGCAACAACACCTCCCTCCCGTATACATGCAGACAAAACCACTACTATCCTGAGAGAACATTTTGATATTGTCACAAACAACTCTATTATGGACCACTTTTGTTTGACATTTGTCATGTTCTTGAGCATCTTATTTATAGAAAGGGATTCTCAAATTATTACATGTAAACATGATTTTCTATTAGACAGGCTTCTCCCACTAATATTGTTTTCTCTCCTAAAAAGCTATTTTGCCTTTAAACCCTCTTCATAGTTGAGGAATAAGGCTGCTTGTGTCTCCCAGGCGAGGGTGAAATGGGACAACAGAGCTGACTGGCACCCTTCACTGGCAGTGCCTGTGATCGCCCCTGCTTGCCTTCTCCCTGTGCTCTTTCCAGGTTCCACAGCAGACATAGGCCGCCCTGTTGGGTGTGATGTTAGCAGGAGCAGCAGAACCTTCACTGCAGAGAATACAGTAAAGTGACAGGGGGCGGGAGGCAAGTTATGCTGTATTTGGCATACGGGTTCCGTCAGCGATCAGAGCACTGGGAGGAAAGGAAAGCTGAGTGTAGGAAGGTAGGGCTCTTGGTGGGGGTAACTGGCTTTTGTTTCTTTCAACTGATATTTTCCTGATGTGAACTAAGCTGCAGTTTATTTTGAGTTTGTGCTTCTTTACCATCTTGTTTCAATTTCATACATTTTCAAAATAGTAATGTGTTTTATAATGGTATTCTAGAACTTAGATTTTGGTATAGACCTACTTAGAAGTATGGATTTTTTTAATGCTACTGAAGTTTTGTGTATAACTTGCATTTATGAAATATTCTTATAGTTTCATAAAAATACTTTTATTATTACAGTCTTCTAGGAAAAATTGTTTTGTTGGGAGCCTGAAATGCTTTAGTCTCTAGTTTCCTTCACTAAACAATTGTGTCAGTGAGTGTCAGAAGGTTAATTTAGGTTGAATGTTTAAATTGCTTTATGGTAATAAGTTGTTGTTTAAGCATTCTTTAAAGAAATTAATGTCTGTGAAATATATTATGATACTTAAGCGTGAATGGCATTCTTTGTAAGCTTCTTATGAAATAATAGCCAACAACTTCAGGACATAGTCAAAGAAGATTATTATTTCATTACAAAGGTTACTTAACTATGTGTAGTAAGCTCTATTCACCTTTCTTATCTGAAATTTTAACATGGCAAATCACAGAAGCCATCATGTTACAGAAAGCCTATATCCATGATTGCATTAAACTTAAATATCTATAGTTATTGTAACAGTGTGCAGCCAAGAGGGGGGCCCCAAATAGGGATTTAGAATGGGGTCCAGAACTCAAGGTGTCCAGGAAATATTAGAAAGATATATAGGATGTCCTCACACTTCCCCCCACAGGTGTGAGTTGGGGGAAGGGACACATGGAGCAAGAACATGGAGAGCTGTTTTGCATAACAATGGCTTTGCATCTAACCTCTGACATGGTCATTTAACGTATCTATAACCATTAACTGGTTTCATAGATATGTTAAATAGCTGTGGCCTTGCTTTGAGCCTGGGGGATGTAGGTGACTTCAACCCAAGATGTAACTGGGGGGCATCTCCCCCTAGTCACAGCACCTGCGTGAAAGCTTGGACAAGATTGGCTCCATGACATGGGGCCATACTTGCCCAGACTTACAATGGCAGCCCAGTAAACCTGGAATAATACAGGAATGCTGGCAGGTGTACCCGATCATAGGAGGAGTCGGAAGTAGGACTGCAGAGGAAGGTTGGTGCGGGGCATTTAAACCCAGACTCGGCAGCCACATGAGGAGAGAACCACTCAGCTTTGGCAGAGAGGGGACCCTGTGGCTTTGGCAGGAGTGAGGACCACGTAGCTTTGGGATGTTCCCTTTGGCCACATGGCTTAGGAAGCAGGAGAGACTTTGTCCGGAAGAAAAGGGGTGGAAGGACTCTTTATGGTGGGCCATGAGAAGGTGCCTCGTGGCTTTGGATTAACTGGAGATCCTGGCAGCAATGCAGCTGTTGGTGCCCAGAGCCTGAATCACGGACTTCTACTTCTTTTCCTGAGATATGGTACCCCAGGTTAGGGCAGAGGGAGAAGGAAGGAGAGTGTGTGTGTGTGTGTGTGTGTGTGTGTGTCTCTGTGGGTATCTTAAAGGACTTTGATATTTTAATGAAGACACTATGTCACTACTTTAAGTCTGTATAGCTTTAAATAGACATTTCCTTTCCTTTTCACAAATCTCTGGCATTGAGAGACGTCTTTCCTCTGGTGGCGAGCATAGCGATCCTAGTGGGGGTCCTTTTGGAATAGTATATTGTACCCCACCTGGCCCTGTTCTGTAACATGATTTTAGTTTTTGTTCAAAGCTTCTTTAATACCTCTAGAGTACAGCTATTATAATGACAAGGAATCTGTGTCTTAGATTTTAAGGTTTTAGATATTTAATCTGCTGTGTTTTTCTATTTTTTATTTTTACTGCTTTTACCTCAAAAGGTAAACGTTAAATCCAAAACCCATTCCTTCAACAAATGTTGAGTGTCTGTACTATGTTATATAATTGAAAATACACAGATAACTAAAATATGGCATCTTCTCTTAAGGAAATTCCAGTCATTTGGGAGAGGAAGACACATGAGAAAATAAAATAGAGTGTAGTACTTGCAAAGAAGAGGTGATTACCAGGGATGATGCATAGTGAGGGCAGCAGCTTACCCGGGGGCTGGCTGGACTTTTTAACTCTTGCTATCAGGTATGAATAGGATGAGTTGGGTGAGGAGGCAAATGGACGTTATTCCCGGTGTCAGGTGCAGAACGGGTGAAGAGGGACGAGGTAGGGAAAGTACAAGCAGGATGTTGTTTTGGAAGGAAGCACGGCAGAATAAGTAGTAGCGCCAAGCCAGATGGGTGGAGCTCAGATGTTTGTCATATAGGCAGTTTCCTGACCGGTTTTAAGCAGGGAAGGGACATCTTTATATTAATGTTTGTCAGGAAACCCCCATGCACGGTGAGAAGGCGGCCCTGGAGAAAAACAGTAGGAGGCCACTCGATGTGTGAGGTAACAGAGACACCACGTCTGTCTGGATGTTAACTGAGTGAAATGCAAGAGTTGAAATTGCCTCAAACGAATCTAATCAGCTTTGTTTGATGATGGCTATGTTTTGTTGCTTCTAAATAATTAAAAGGAATAGAAAAGTAAGATTAATTTCTTGGTCAAGAAATGTGACAAAGTTGAAAGATAAAATTCATTCACAGGTCACATAGGGGCATATCAGTAAATTATCACTTATTTGAGAGTGTGCAATTAAAAACTCTCTGCTGTAGTTCAGATTTCTAATATTAAAAAAAATATTGTCACTGACCTCAAAGAGCTTGACACATAAGAAAAGTGTAGCTAAAATTATGTTTGAAGATGTATAAAGGAGCTAATATAGAAATAGAAATTGCTGAGAAAGAAAAACCGCCCTAGCCTGTGTGACTCAGCGGATTGGGCACCAGCCTGCTAAACAAAGGGTCGCCAGTTCAATTCCCAGTCAGGGCACATGCCTGGGTTGCAGGCCAGGTCCCCAGTAGGTGGTGCATGAGAGGCAACCAGACATTGATGTGTCTTTCCTTCTCCTTCTCCCTTCCTTCCTCCCTCAAAAAATAAATAAGTTTATGGGTTTTTTTTTTTTAAAGGAAAAACATTAAGGAAATTCTTAAATGCACCTTAGTTTTACCCATCAGAAGGCCCCAAATGTTAGATTCTGTTTTATTAGCCTAGAATATGTACATGCCTTTCTTTCTTCCAGGTGTGCTCTGATCTTTATTTAAAGACCTACAGTGAAAAGTTGGTCAGTGGCACGGAAGTCCTCTGGACTGCAATGTACGAGCATTGCATTGGGAGACTGCCGATGAAGCATGAGTTATGGCTTGCTGGGGTTTCCCTCTGTAGAGCAGGCACAGAGCCATTGTTTAAGGAGGGCTGCGTTTTATGCTGTTGACCTTAAATGTTTGAATACACTGCAGTCATCCCTAATATTTTACTCTTGAAATGAGCAACTTTTCTTCGTAGCCTGACTTCTAAGTCAGTGTTCCCAGGTGACAGTGACGGTGATAATGATCATTTACTTTTCCTTTGATTCAGTTACCTACTTGTATTTCAGTTGTGAAGCTCTTCATGTTTTTTTTTTTTTTTTTTTTTTTTTTTTTTTTTTACTAAGAATAAGAGTAACACTACATAATGCACTCTATTTTTTAAAAATTCTTCATTCTATGTTATAACCTATGTTAAAAATATCAATATATATTGACATTTTATGAGATGTCTGTGAGGTAAAAATATGAGGTAGGATTCTACTCGTTCCACTGATGTGGAAACTGAGCCATTGAGAAATTGCTTCAAATCACAATGACACAACATGGTTACTGACCCACTGGCTACCAAGGAGTTGGAAAAGGCTAAAAGGATCACCTAAGAAGCCTTTTGCCTGAACCTTGTGCCCTTCTTCTCGCTTTCCACTGAGAAGCACTTACTCACTGGGATGGCTCAGTGTTCAATTATAAGCAGCTGGCCTCCTCTGAAGGCAGCCCACGCTATTTGCTCTAAGGATGACAACTCATTAATCAAAAATGTACTTCACTTACAGCTCCTCACAGGTACTTGAGTTCTGTCCTCCAACCAGACGCACACTTCTGTATCCGTGAGATATAGTAAAATATATGTTTGGTCTTTTTCTTGATTTCTGACATAGAGCTCCTAAAACCCAGATGTTCTCATGCCCCCTCCCTCTTACAATACTTCCACAATTTGCTAGGATGACTCAACAGAACTCAGGAAAGCACTATACTCCCTGTTCGTATAAAGAATACAACTCGGGAGTAGCCAAACTGAAGACATGCATAGGGAAAGGAATGGTGTGTTACCACATTATATTTAAATGTTCATTTAAAAAATATAGTAACATATTTGTTTGTTATCCATCCAGCCAGAATGCTTTGGGGTTTCTTAAGTAATAGTGTATTTTGTGTTTCAGTGAGATGATTCCTCTGCAGATGGTAAGCAGGGGGACTCTAGATGTTTCAGAATAGGGGGCTGGTTGCCAGAGCAACCATGTGGTTAGAAGGTTAGAATCATCAGTCTACTCTCTGACTTCCAGGAAGGGGAGAGGGGCTGGAGGTTGAGTTTTATCACTAATGGCCAGTGGTTTAATTAATCATGGCTGTGTAATTAAGCTTTCCTATGAACTCTGAAACAGCCAGACTAAGGGAGCTTCTGTTTTGGTGAGCACGTTGTGTACTGGGAGGGTAGTGCACCTGGAAAGGGCACGAAAGCTCTATATCACCTGTCCTGTCCTCCCCGTTCCTTGCCCTATGCATGTCTTCAGTTTGGCTGTTCCTGAGTTGTATTCTTTATGCTAATAGAGAGTATAGTGCTTTTCTGCGTTCTGTTGAATCATCCTAGCAAATGGTGGAAAGTATTGTAAGAGGGAGGGGACATGGGAACATCCAGGTTGATAGCCAATTTGCCAGAAATGTGGGTGGTCTTTGGGACTTGGGACTTGGGACATTTCACACATCATTGTGCAAAATGATGGCAGTTTCATGGGACCAAGTTCTCAAACCCGTGGGCTAACTTCAGGTAGTGTCTGAATTGAATTGAATTGGAAGATACTCAGTTGGTGTTGGAGAATTGGTAGGTATTGGAAGTATTTTGTGCCAGAAAAAAAAACAGTCCAGCTATGTTCCCGCCCATTGTCTGCCTTATGCTTTTTGTTCATGTGGGAGCCTCTCAGACTTATTAGGCCTTTCTCTATATCTTTCCCTGACTTGATGTACGTGCGTAATAAAATTGGATCACAGAATAAATTATAATATTTTAAGTATGTGGCTTTGTTCAGTGATGTGTTACCACATTATATTTAAGTGTTCATTAAAAAAATATAGAAACATATTTATTTGTCATCCATCCAGCCAGAATGCTTGGGTATATTCTCCTTGGTTTAGCCATATACAGATTACTTGGCATTTCACTAGGCAAGAATACTTATATATTAAAAAAAAGTGATTTTGTGAAGTCTATATGTGTTCTTAAATGTTGTTACAGATAGGTAGCTAGGGGTTGTAAAAATAAAATAATGCTTGTAGTTAATAATTTCTGTACAGTTAAATGGTTAAAAAATATCACCTAGAATTAAACTGCCTGAGTTCAGTTTCTGGCTTTACCACTTTGTAGTTAACTTTTACCTCACCCACTCAAGTCTAGTTTTGTCATCTGTAGAGTGGGGATAATAATCTATATCATACTGTTCTGGTGAGGATTACAAAAATTAATGCAGAGCACCTAAGCTAGTACCTGAAACACATATACATTCAGTAAATTTTAGCTGCTGCTTACTCTTCAATATATTATCACTACTACAACCATTGTAATTCTTGCTGCTATTATTCCAATGCTGCTAATACAGTTCTTTTTTCATCTAATTCATAGCATAAAGTGGTTGTACAGGTTACAGACTCTTCCAATCCTATATTTACCTCAACACAATATATAAGGGACATGAGATTAATCGATTGAATTAACACACTAAACCCTGTTGTGATAGAAATATTTTGTGCACTCCCTTGTCTGAGTTATTGTCTCAATTTTAAGGATCACAGGAAGGGGAAGAAACACAAGTAGCAAAAAACCGTGGAGAAAACACGCACCGGTATAACTTCACAGTGTCTTCACCGCGGGGGAGCAGAGGTTCAGTATCGTCGCTCTTTAGGCACAGCTGTCGCATGTGACTCTCTGAAGAGTTCAGTCGTTGGTCTCATTAAACAGCGTCTCTGAGAGTTAGCTTGCTAATTGTGTTTATAGCCAAGTATGTTAAGGTTTTCTTAACAGCTATCAATATGTTATAATAATGAATGTTATTTTGTATGCAGGTAATTTCAAAAACAAAAATAAAAAGAGTCCATGTCCTCATACAACATTTTTCATGCCTCCCTCTATTCCATTCTATTGACCCAAGTTTGCAAACCACAATGCTTTTTAATGCAATCCTTGTGGTTGGGCAATTAAATTGCTTTCAAGGGTATAAAATATTTTCATTCTTACAGGTGAAATATGACTTGACACCTCTTCCTCTGGGTTAATTTGAAGCCTGAAAATCATAGCATACCTGGACTTATGATGTGCATTTTTAATATTATTTTGTATACTTCACATTATTGGGGATCAAAACAAATTGTAACTAAAATTTATTTGAACCTAAAGCAAATATCCAAGAATTTGGTTTGAGCCACTATGTCTTTACATGTTGTTAATCCTTCTTGATGTCTTCCAAAGTTGACTATGCAAAGACATTAGGAAGTGATACCTAAGCTCTGTCCTGCTGGGTGGCCAGTCCATTCTGATAGTGCCTCTGTGCCCTGCCTCACCATTTGTCCCTTCCTGTTCACTGTGAGAGCAACTTTAAGTCAAAGATGGAAAATCTTCATTTGACAATCACCACAGATTGTGCTCAGGGTAACAGTAACGAGAGCTTGATACCTACCATTCCACATGTTACTCTAATACGCTCTGATACCTTCATTCCTGCTGTAGATCAGCCTGGACAAGAGAGAACCCATTCCCTACCTTCTTCATATGCTCACCATTCCCTCTCAAAGAGATAGTGATTTTGAAGAATGTTAAAATTACACTGATGCTAATTTAATGTTAAAAACATAGTCTTTTTTTGTCTGTCCATTTGAATAGACTGATTATTTTGTAGTATATTTAGAGGTCAAGAACTCTAATTTTAAATACATTTCCTAAATATAGCTTGTCCATGTGGTACACTCTGAATTTCATCCAATGTCTTAAAGACTCTTAATAATTTCTTTATTCCTGGATTTTAAAATTGAAAGGTTTAAAAATTTACCTTTATTATAGTAATTTTTTATTATTGTAAGATTTTTCATAAATTTTTTTCTAGGCTGTTTTACCTTTTATATATTATACTTTCATCCTTTCAAGGCATTTAATATACTCTCTTTTAGTCTCTGTAGAAATGCTGGAAAAGAACTTGAAGCAGATGGGAAGGCAGCTTCAACAGCTTGAGAGAGATTTGGAAACCTTTCCCCCTCCTGAGGACTCGCATGATAAGTTTGTGACAAAGATGTCCATATCCTTTTGATGTCTAAATAACTTAAACTATCAGTCACGTAGAATTAGAAGTTACTTAACATTTTAAGTATACTTGCATAACCAGAGACCCTTCTATAGTGCCAAATTGCAGGTTTAATCTTTGCTTTCTTACAGAGAAATTTATCAAAGTGTTTATTTATCATGAACCATTCAGAAATGTATTCTGTTGATTTCAATTTTTTCCCCTTTTCATCAACTTGGATAATATGTTCTCTCATCTTTTTCCTTCCGCATGCCTTATTTCCTTCCAATGTTCATGCTAGATTGAAAGGATATGAAAACTCAATTTGAGGAAGTTTGAATCTAACGTGATGATGTAATTTAGGTATTTTGAAATGTTTCAGGAAGCAGATAAAGACTGTAAAGTAGAGTGACTACTCAGCTTAATTTCAAGTGTTGGTATATACTAAAAATTAACTCATGTTTCAGAAACTTTACTATTTTCTTTAGAGATACTATAGTTCCAAAATCAAAATTGAGTTTGTCACCATCATTACTTGTGAAGGTATTCTCCGAACACCCCCAAAATGGACAAATACATGTGTGTGTGTATATGCATGCGCATATATAAAATTAATAGCTTGAGGCTTGTGTCCTACTTCATTTAATGTTTCTTTTGAATTCAATTATCTTTGGCTTTGCTAACTTTGTGGCTTAAACTCTAATGAGTAATTGAAGTAATAAACTTTATTTCCTGAAACTAATGTTAAGTTGCTTTGCAAACCATTCTGTGAAATTAGAGACTGATATCTTTTGTGTTATAATGAAGTATTACTACTATGCATTATTAAAATCCCATATGGACTTTAGAATTCTACATAAAAGGATAACCCACTTTTACAGTGAGCTGTTATAAATAGATACTCCTAATATTTTATTTTAAACGGAGTTACTTGAAGTAAAATAACCACTTTTCCTCTCTCTGTCACTTTTCCCCTGAGATTTGGCAAATCACAAAATTATTATTTGGCTTGTCATAGATTTTCTTGTATATGCTTTCAGCTTGATTGTGAATTAGTTCCTTTTTAGCTTTCTTCACTGTATCTTTTGGGAAATATCATAAAAATACACTCCAGCGACAGTCAATCCAGGCTAATGTGTTTGTTCCTTTTCTAGCTTTCCTGCCTATCCAGTTTCTTCCTTTATGAGGCAGGGCGCCATTATTGCTGCACTGGAGATGGCTGTTTTTTGTTTGTTTTTTAACTAAAATGAAGTCTATATTTCTCAAAAATATTTTTGCAGTACCTTCTCATTTGGCAACATATGGTTTTTAAAACTAAATTTGTAAAATTTGTTATTGCAGAGTTATATTAGTTTCACCCTTCTTAGCTTTTTTCTCAGTCACCTTATTGTTAAAATACTCATATGTAACAGTTTATTTTAATCATTAAGTACTGTTAATTGAAGTACTTATTATTGTTCCCTACAGATAGCATTTTAGAAAAGGTTTTGCTTGCATATAGTTTCTGGTAATACATTGTGAGTGTATTAATTATGAAGGTCAGGATTCTAGAACATATAACCCAAGATAAATTCCTGAGCTTAGTGTAAATGTTGTAGAGTCGTGCTCAGCATATGATCTCAGGACCACTTGTATTTGTATGACACAGGAAGCTGAATAATGTTGGCTTCTTGAAAGGTGTGCAGCTCATAAAAAGCACCTCTCAGGAAATCAGAAACTGGAAGGATGATGCTTTGTTGGAAACAATTTTTTATTCTGAGTACAATTATACTCTATGGACATGATAGCTACTACATCCTGTCACTAAATATCACAACCTAGAAGCTTCTAATGAACTGATTAGCATTCACATATCTCTTGGAAGTCAGATATATGAACACTTGGTACACTTTGCTATTGACAAAGCTTATGATCATAAATATTCTTTGCTGAGATTAGATTGCACTTGTTTGCTTTTCCTCTTAGACATACTAGCATCCAAGTAATTAAATTCATTCATTGCAAAGCTTTGTTTACTTTAATTAGGAGTGACAACAAATGAGATCTTGAATATTAAATGCATTCATACAGATCCTATTAAAATGGCAAATTGTGATCTTCTTAGATCTTAGCAAATGGAAAATTTGGAAATGACAATGCACAATGAATAAAGATATATTTAACAAAGTTTGGGTTATTAGCATTCACACTTAGTGCTTATTAGTTGAAGCACATATCAGATGTTTGCTTCATCAACCAATTCTGGCAGAATAGGTATGTTATCCAAGTTTACAACTAGTCAACGTGAGTAAACAGTCATAACTTGGTGAACTATTAAATAATCTGTTAATCAAATTGTCTTAAATTATGATACAATTTTGTTATAGAAAAATTTGACTAATAACATTCAATTATAACATATTGTTATTATTTCTCATACATGCCTTTTCTTTGCATATACTTCTTAATATAAAAATGTGAATTTAGTACATCTTTTAAAAGGCATGAACAATTATTTCATACATATAACATTAACTTTTAGTAATGATGATGTTACTTTACAGTTGCTAAGCCTGCTCAGAAATCTAATTAGAGTTAAATAGTTTCATTGTAAATGTTTGCTTGAAAAATGTTTAACACAAATTTGAGGTGAGGTCATTTGTATTGTTATACACAAACTATTATGTGTGAGGTGAATATACATATTAAATTCTTATCAGTGAAAAAATTAAGAAAATGCCAGGATTTGTGTCATGCAGTGCTTGTTCCTTTCTGTTGACCTTCAAATTCTGGTATATTTCTTGCTTTAAGGGAAAAAAAATAGATCATAGAATATTGTCCTTGAAATTCTCCTTGCACAAGCCTTAATCTTTCTATTTTCTTTTCTTCCTACCCCTTCCATGTGTCTTAGGAAAAAATCATTTTGCTAGACATTTATATTTTTATATTTATCACAACTTATGTAACAAGTTACTTGACTCCTCTGTGTTATAGTCTTTAAATTTCTTTTGCAATCTAGCTTTATTTTTGTGGTTTGTTTCATGTTGTTCCACTACATAGCAATGTTTTAGTCATTTTTGAAATTACTCTGTAGATGATAAAACTATTTCAATAAATTTTTTGAAAGACATCTATATTCTACACTGCATAAAATAGAGCATTTTTTGAGGTAAAGGAATTCAGTACATTTTTATTTATTTGAACTATAGGAAGTAAAATAGAAGAGAGGAATGGGTGAAATGTAAACTTGTATAATACATGGGCCATTTGCAGGAGTGAGAAGTTGGGTGATACATAAAAGCAGATTTTTCTTAAATTAATCTTCTCTCTCCTCCCTTCTTTCTCTCTCGTCTGTCTTTCATTTAACCCATTCTTAACAAACTTATAAGACTTAGGTTAAAATATCCTGCTCCTCATCCTCTGTGAATCTTCAATTTATATTGATCTCTTTCTTCTCTGAAATCTTGTTACACTCACAAGGGCTGTTTCACAGCTTAGCGCTCACGGCTGTTTCACAGTCACGCCTCAGTCACTTTGGTCCATGCCACCTTCATAGTCAGGACTTCCCTGGCCATGCAACATAAATTAGCCTCTGCCACTTTGTATTACATCACACAATTTTTTTTCATACTTATCACTGTCTATTTCATTTATTTTTAGAAGGCAGGTTTCACAAAAGCAGGGACTTTGCTTATCTAGTTAACTACTGTTTTCCCTAATGCCCAAAAGAGGGGCATACAGTGGAGCTCAGTGAATACTTGCAGATTGGCCGACTAGCTGCCTGGCTGTCAGATCCTCGGTACTTAAAAAGATGTATAAAAGGTATCAGGCATGTATGACTGAAGCTGATCCTTATCAGATGTGTTAATGGAAATAGTAGACATCATTTGTGGGGAAAGTACAAAAATGAAGGCAAGACGTAAGAATAAATGGAGAATACATTAGTGCTAGGTAGTTAGGGAATGAGCAGTAATTGTTGACCAAGAGTGAATCCCAAATCTTATTCTTGCTACTTAGTTAGCCAATGCTAAGTATTAGTGGTTCAGCAGGTGGGTACACAGGTTATCCGTATACCTTGCACATGGAAGGATTACATCGGTTCAGATAGAAATTCAAGAGAACTTGGCCTTTGTCCTAGTAAAGGAATAGAAAATAGATTTTACAAAAATATCAAGTGTTTGGATTAATATCAATATTTTTGTAATGAATTTTATCAAATATTTATTTTGTTGCATAGCTCACCTATTTTTTTAAGCTTTTTACAAGTATAGAACTTTATGCTGGGGAAAAAATAAAGCCTTACTACTACTGAGATGAGCATTGCTTTTATCTGCCATTTAACAGTCTGCTCAAGAACACAAACTTTTTTTCTTTTGAGTGATGATGATGATGATGAAGTTATTTTTTTTGTCTGAATGTTTTACCATGTCTTTTCTGAAAAACTTTATTTATTGATTTGAGAGAAACAGACAGACATCAGTTTGTTATTCTACTTATTTATGTATTCATTGATTTTGCACGTACCTTGACCTGGGATTGAACCTGCAACCTTGATGTATTGGAATGATACTCTAACCACCTGCGCTACCCGGTCAAGGCTCACCATCTCTTACTGAGTAACTCATTAATGTAACCATTTATTTTGTCCTATTGTACAATCATTTTAATCTTCTGAGACCTTGACTATTTCTAAAATTGTTTCAGTTTAATCACAATTTTACCATTCTTGTTGGTAATTCCAGTTATTCAAAGCTCCACTTTATTTCCTTTGGGAGCAAGTTGTTTTATAGGTAACAATTATAATAAAATTAACTTCTAAAGCTTTCCAGCTGTTAGAACAAGACCATGTAATTTTCATGGTTTTACTCTTGGTCTTCTTTCCCATCTTTTTAAAATAGAACTATACTATTTTAATATTAAGTGTACCCAGGCATATGCCAAATATTTCATTAACTTTTGATTCATATCTGAAAATCTAAAAAATATTATTGGATAATACTTATAGCATTAATTTAACCTACTTACCAAATTGGTTCTTGAGAATAGGCATATTCCTAGGTATTAGAATAAAATTGCTAGGATTTGTGAAGTGCCTTTTTGAAAGCTCAAAGCCTTATAAGCTGTGATAGGGGCAGAAAGTAGTACCTGTAGAACCGAACAGTTTGGAACACTCATGAAAACAGTGCAGCCTCTTGTCCAGGACCACACCTGTTCAGGCACTCGATTAGCTCTTAATAGGGCATCACAACTGTGTGTGGGAAAGTGTATACATGCAGTTTGATGTTCCATGACTTTCATCAGAATTGTGAGAAGACCTGTTACCCTTCCCACCAAAGTTTAAGACTGGTGACAGCAGAGCGAAATAAGTGATTGTCACCAGTGCAGTTGTAGATGATTAGACCTAGAACAACCAGGAAGGTGGAACCTGGCATTTAGAGAAGGGGCTGATAATCAGAGGTGACCACTCCCCAGGCCTAGGGCAAGAACAAAGCACTACTAGGGAAGTGGATTGGAAGGGGAAATGTGCAATGTTATTGCATATGACTACAGTGGACTACAGACGCTGTATGTCTTCAGTGGAAAATGATCACTCACAGCTGCAGAGAAGAAAGCTTCATGGAAGAGGAAGAATTTAATGAAGCATTGAATGGTAGACTTGGACCTATAAAGGCAAAAAACAATTTCTCTTTTAGACAGAAGTTAAGGATATATAAATAATCCATGTGGATACAATGTCTATCTGGGATATAAATAATTTTAGGTGTGAGTTTATAGATGGAGTAGATGATAAACCAGTGTCGATTTCTGAACCTATTAGGTAAAGGGAGAGATTGATATTTCACTTTACAAATGACTCACCATATCTTCCATCTAATGACAATTCCCGAATGCATTTCAAATGTGGTTATTTATTTATCTAAGTTCATTTTACCTGCAACATTTCATGTATATGGATATTTCACAAGACAAAGTATATTGAAACCTATCCCATGTGACTATATTGTTATAATTCCTTGTGATTTTGTGATTTGACTAATTGTAAGAAATTTTTGTTGCTCATTCAAGAATTAAAGAATGATACCACATATAAAGGCATCAATCACTGGTAATATTATGATCTAGATTCTAGAAAATATAAGGAGGCAATTTGCTATTCAGTTGAATATAAACTGAGCCACAAAAAGATTTATAGATTTTCTTAAGGTCATTAAAAATAAAAATCAGCTCTTGCATTAAAATCAGACCCCATGTATTCCAAAAGTGTATGTGTGCACACACACACAGTATAATATGAACAGCAGAAACACAGAAGAGCAATAGGCAGCCGCTGGACTGATGGTAAACATGGGCACAGGCAGGCTGTACTTATCTGGGATGCTCTGTTCCTTGTTGGGAGGTTGAGTTCCGATTACTAGAATTCTTCTGTGCCCTCTGAATTCACCACCTACCTGGCAGCAGCACTATCTCTTTCATCCTTGGTCTTCCCCCACCCACCCCCGCCCTCCCCTGAAAATGAAGGGCCTGGATCAGTTGCTTTATTTTATCCTCCACTGGGCAATGCTCTGACCGGAGGCTCTATATCTGTTTGAAGTTGTGGAGAATTTTTCTTAACATTGGCATGTTTAATAAACATGACATTTTTGGTTTGCTTCTCTTGGCCTGAATTTAGTTATTCTTATTACTGGCCTTTTTTTTTTTTTAAGTGTGCTAATGTTTGTTTATCCTTTTGTGTTAGAGACAATAAGATGACTTAAGGAAGTTTGACTCTGTATCTTCCATTTATTTGAATAAATCAGTTTAAAGGAACCATAGACAATTATGATTGATGCTATAAAAGTCATCTTTCCAGACTGGTGATTTTATATCTGACTGCATCAGCAATATGTCACACCACAGAGAAGTTCCAGGTTTTGTTTACAAAATGTGTTCTAGCTTCCGACACATTCACATTTAGTCTTATCAATCTCAATGTGCCTTGAAGGAAGTTGTCATAATTAAGTGAGAGAAGAACACCTCCATGGGTGTATAATCATAACTTGAAATCAGGTAGTGCATAGGAGAACCTACTGATTTTCCAAAGGAGAAGTTAAAACATGAATTTACTTACAAACAAGGTTTTAGATGTAACTCTTAAAAATTTATTTTTAATCATCCTTTCTACTTTATATAAAGCTTAAAATGAATTAGTGGGCAATAAAATACCAAGTATTTATACCTACTCTAAATGCCATTCGTTTTTCTAAAAATGTTTCACGTATTAGCTCATTTAGTCCTCACAACAGCCCTAGAAAGTAGGTAACATCATCATTATTGTTCTCATTTTACAGGGGAGGAAATTTAGGCACAGAGAGATGAAGGCATTTGCCCACAGACACGTGACAGCCACGTGTGGGAGCTGGGGCCTGAGCCCTGGTCACCCAATTTAACTGCTACACATGATACCTGTTGCTGATTTCAGTGCCATCGAAAGTACTCAGCTACAACTACTTGAACTGTAATTTTAAATCACATTTCATAATCTGTATAATATAGATGGGCAGATTGGAAGAAAATTTTCCTTGAATTCAGTTGTCAAAGACAAATATTACATGTATAAATATCTAACTTTTCTAATAATTTTTCCAGAGTTAATTAGAAATTGAATTTAAGATTTCATCACTGTACAGTATAGATTGAATTGTAAGAGTGGTTGACTTTAAGAGGTGATTTTGATATTTTGGATATATGTAATAATAGCCAACAATTACATTAAAACATTGGACTTAAAAGGTTTTGTCCTAAAACATTACTTTGACATTTCAGAATTCCTTAACTATGATATACAGCTTTGTTATCAGTGCAAAGGAACAATATGAAAAACTTTCAAAGTTGCATGAAAACATGGAAAAGCTGTACCAGAGCATAATGGAGTACTATGCCATTGACGTGAAGAAGGTGTCTGTGGAAGATGTTTTGACTGACTTAAATAACTTCAGAACTGCGTTCATGGTATGTTAAAAAAATAATTTATTTTTTCAAAGTATTTGTGTTTATATTGAGCTGGCCAAAAAGTCCATTTTTTTTTTTTTTTCTGTAAAATAAGAGACACATTTTTCACTTACACCAATAACTTTATTGATTTGGACATTTTGAGTTCGCCGGCTATCTCCCTTGTGGTATGACACTGATTGTCCTCAGTTAATGTCTTAATTTGATCACTGTCAACTTCAACTGGTCTACCCAACCATGGAACATCATCCAGTGAGAAATCTCCAGCAGGAAACTTCGCAAACCACTTTTGACATATTTGATCAGTTTACAGTACCTTCTTCGTACGCTGTAAAATCCTTTTTTGAGTTTCAGTTGCATTTTTACCTTTCTTGAAATAATAAAGCTTTTGAAAATAATGTGCTTTTTTTAAATGCATGCTGATATGACAGCTATCACAATACAATCTAACAAAATTGTGTGGAATGAAGTTAGAGACTACTAAGCACTACTAGAGCCATCTTACAGAATAAAACAAATGAACATTTTGGCCAACCCAATACTATCTCATCTATTACCATTTTTACTTCATTACTGCATTTCACTCCTGTTGTCTAGTAATACCTACCTTTTCTGATGTTGAAAGTTAGCTTTTAAAATTTCAAATTTTAAATCTATTGGAAAATGTGTGGTTTCTTCCTTTTTTAGGCCTTCCCAACATTAAACTGTAATTAGATATTTTGATTGAAAATGTGACAAATTCTGAAGTTTTTCATAGAGACTCCCCTCCTGGCAGATTACAGAGCACTTTTGTAATAAGTTTTTTGGCTATGAATTTGTTTCATTATACTTAAGATCAATTTGTATTTTTGTGGTATAATTTTACCAAATTCCATGTAGCTGTTAGGAAGCTTTTTTTTCCCCTTTTCTTTTCTTAATGCATTGTACAATAAGCTACCTGCAGTTTGCCTTTGAATGGATTTTACATTCCTAGGGTTTCCTTTAGATATTTTAATAGGGAGGTCAGATCTTTGATGTGGAATCCTTTCATTTAGGCATTAAAAAGATCTTTTGAGAAGTATTAACTGATTAGATGGGGGGAAAGCCACAGTCATATGAAAATGAGGAAGCATTGTTGCCTCCCTGGGGAACTGAGATGCATTTCTGCAAAGAAAAATTACATTATTCTTAGTAGATGGGTAAGTCGTTTCTGTATTTCAGCAAATGTTTGAGGGGATTAAAAAGTTTTGAGTAACTGAGTTTTTTTTTTTTAATTTGAGGAAAACTTTATTGCTGAATTGATTGGACTGGTTATAATCACTTGGTTATGATTAGATAGTTTTTGAATAAAAGTATTTTCAAGGAAAACTAGTTTGTCTACGTTAAACACACATTTTGCTTACAGCTTTGGTTTATTTTCTCTACAAAATGAAAGTGATTCTTTAATTATTTTTTTATGCAGAAGTGATTTTGATTATTAAATGTACAGTGATCCCTCACCTATCGCGGGAGTTACGTTCCAGAGACTCCCTGCGATAGGTGAGAATCTGCAAAGTAGTGGCATTATATTTATTTCATTATTTATATATATTTTAAGGCTTTATAAACCCTTCCCACACTTGTATAAACCTTTCCCACACTTGTATAAACCTTTCCCACACTCTTATAAACACTTCATGTGCTCTTAAACACTTTCTACACTCTCAAACCTACGTGATTTTAACAACATATAAAATTCTACATGGGTGCTCACCAGCGAAGTGTGCAGTCGTCCCTCGCTATATCGTGCGTGGCTCCCTTATTGAGGCTTCACTGTATTGAGGGTTTTTTAAGACAGTGAAGCCGCAACGAGTGAACCACAGTATAGCAAGGGACAACTGTATTCTGTGCCTATATGTGTGATGTATTGAATGATATGTAATTTTAATTTTTATAAAGTTCTGTGAGGCATCATGGCTTAGTGTGAGCAGCAAAGGCCTTGCAGTCTGAAAGAGCTAGGTTTGGATCACATACTCATTAAGGGACTAGGAACACTGGCCTTCCTGAGTACCAGTTTCCACATTTGTAAACGTGGATGTTGACTTCTTTCTCGTAAGAGTCTTTAAATATTAAATGAGATACTATATGTTAAGTGTTTATCATAGCTTTTGGCACATGGTAGTTGCTTAATAAATTCTTATTCAGTAAAAGGTTAGTTAACTGAGCAAACTTGAGGTACTCAAGCCTTGAGCATTCCAGAGCAAGCTCTGGCCTTCAACTGACTCCTGGGAGATCGGTCACTTCCAAACCCTTGGAGGATCCTACCTGAGAAGGGTGTCTTTGTATACCCAGGACCAAGCCAGATAGTTTATGCTAAGTGCATGATTTATGGTGAATACCTGTTTTGGTTCACCTGATACACTGGCTGCACCGTGTCATTTGGTCCTCTGTGGGGCACTGGAGACTGATGAGCTCAGTTCCTTCGTGCAGGAGACCCCTGCCTGTGAGACCAACCTCCCCAGTAAAAATTCCTGACACCAAGGCTTTGGTGAGCTGCCCTGGCTGGCAGTCCGCTTCCTCTGCTATCACACATCATTGCTGGAAGAATCAAATCCCATTGGGAGAGGACAGTGTGATTTTAATCTGTATCCTTTTCCCCATAATGAATTGTAACAATGGATAAAATAGGTTTTCTGAGTTCTGTGAGTCCTTCCAAAAAATAATCAAACTTGACGCTTGTCTTGGGGACCCCTAACATAATTATGCATGAAATTATAAAATGCATATATAACATAATATCCATTATATATTCAGTATTTTCTGTGAACCAGACATTTTCCCAAATACCTTACATATATTTTCTCAGCTAATCTGAATAATTCTCCACCTTTTCACTGTTACCATTTCTTTGTGGCAAATGAGGAAACTGAGGCACAGAAATAGAATATATCTAGCTCAATGTCACTTAGGTATAAAATGGTAGAACTAGAATTTGAACCAGTGCAAGCTTCCTGCAAAGCCTGTGCTCTTCAATGCTAGACATGGCTATTCCCCTAGTTCTATAGCTTTTGCTCAATTTTATAAATAGGAACACTGGCATTCAGAGGGTTTCCTAATGAGACTAAGTCCATATTGTAAGTAGTTGAACTGGGATTTGAATCCAGCTCTAATTCCAAATTATTCTGAAGTCTGGTAAGATTAGAGGCTTTGGGCATTCTGTAACTTGGCATTTCTGTTATTAAGTGGTGGCAGATGGAGAAAGTAAGTGTTTGAATGAAGAATGGTTCAAAAACAGAGGATAATTGAGTGATAATAAACTTTCCCTATTTCAGACAGCTCCTAGAAGTAGCTGTTCTCACATACTCACACACTCATGCACACACACTGTACCAAATAAAAATCAGTAGAGCTTAACATTTTTTTAAAATGTATTTTTATCTAAATAATTTGAAGAGGAAATTTTTCTTTAGAATAAAAATAAAGATAAAGATGATTGGATGGGAAATACAATTTTACATCCATTTTATTCTTTCTTTTTTAAATGTATTTTATTGATTATGCTATTACAGTTGTCCCATTTCTCCATCATTCCCCTCCACCTTGCACAGCCCCTCCCACCCACATTCCACCCTCTTCAGTTCATGTCCATGTGTCATAAGTTCTTTAGCTTCTACATTTCCCACACTATTCTTGCCCTCCTCATCTATTTTCTACCCACCGTCTATGGTACTTATTCTCTGTAATTTTTCCCTCTCTCTCCTCCTCCCACTCCCCTGTTGCTAACCCTCCATGTGATCTCCATTTCTGAGTTTCTGTTCTTGTTCTAGCTGTTTGCTTAGTTTGCTTTTGTTTTAGGTGTGGTTGTTAATATCTGTGAGTTTACTGTCTTTTTTACTGTCCTGTTTTTGATCTTTTTCTTAGATAAGTTACTTTTAACATTTCATATAATAAGGACTTGGTGATGATGAACTCCTTCAACTTGACCTTATCTGAGAAGCGCTTTATCTTCCTTTCCCTTCTAAATGACAGTTTCGCTGGATAGAGCAATCTTGGATGTAGGTCCTTGCCTTTCATGACTTGGAATACTTCTTTCCAGCCCCTTCTTGCCTGGAAGGTCTCTTTTGAGAAATCAGCTGACAGTCTGATGGGAACTCCTTTGTAGGTGACTGTGCCCTTATCCCTTGCTGCTTCTAGAATTCTCTCCTTCATTTTAATCTTGGCTAATGTAATTA
>PVKU01001310.1:0-119172 GCA_004027475.1 Anoura caudifer
CAAGCACTGCAAGAGATACTAATGGGACTGCTTTAAGAAAAGGAAGAAAAAGAAAGAGAGAAAGAGAAGAACATAGGCACAAAAATGGCAATGAATAAGTTCCTATCAATAATAAAATTAAACATAAATGGATTAAATGCTCCAATCAAAAGACATAGAATAGCTGAATGGATAAGAAAACATGACCCATGCATATGCTACCTACAAGAGACCCACCTCAGGACAAAAGACCTACACAGACTCAAAGAGAAGGACTGAAAACAATTTTACCAAGCAAATGAACAGTAAAAAAAAAAAAAAAAACTGGGGTAGCAATACTCATATCAGACAAAACTGACTTCAAAAGAAGGGCCATAAAGAGAGACCCAGAGGTCACTTCATAATACTCAAATGAAGAATCCACCAAGAAGACATAAACACTGTAAATATATATGCACCCAGCATAGGAGCACCCAAATACATAAAGAAAATCTTAGAGGACTACAAGAAAGATATTGACAGTAGTACAATTATAGTAGGGGATTTTAACACCCCACTGTCAAAAATGGACAGATCTACCAAACAAAACATCAACAAAGGTATTGTGTCATTGAACAACACTCTAGATGAAATGGACTTAACAGATATATATAGAGCCCTTCATCCCACAGAAACTAAATACACATTTTTTTTCAAATGCACATGGAACATTTTCAAAGATAGACCATATGATAGGACACAAAACAAGCCTCAACAAATTCAAGAAAATTGAAATCATACCAAGCATTTTCTCCAGCCACAGGGACTGAAACTAGAAACCAAGCCCAAGGGGAAAAACCCAAAACACTCAAAATCATGGAGATTGAATAGCATGTTATTAAACAATGAATGGGTCAAGAATGAAATTAGGGAAGAAATCAAAAAGTTTCTGGAAACAAATGAAAATGAACTCACAAAGACCCAAAACTTATGGGACACAGTGAAGGCAGTCCTCAGAGGGAAGTTCATAGTGATACAGACCTACCTAAAATACATAGATACATTTCAAACAAACAGGTTAACCCTATGCCTACAAGAACTCAAGGAACAACAACAAAGACAGCCCAGAGCAAGTAGAAGGAAGGAAATAACCAAGATCGGAGCAGAATTAAATGATATAGAGACTAAAAGCACAATTCTAAGGATCAATGAATCCAGGAACTGGTTCTTTGAAAAGATAAACAAAGCCAACAAGCCTTTAAGCAGGCTCATCAAGAAAAAAAGAGGGAGGACCCAAATAAACACAATCAGAAATGAAAGAGGAGAGATTATAACTGACACCACAGAAATACAAAGGATTGTAAGAAATTACTACGAAGAACAGTATGCCAAGAAATTTGAAAACCTAGGTGAAACTGACAAATTTCTAGAAAAATATAAGCTTCCAAAACTCAATGAAGATGAAGCAGAAAGCCTGAACAGACCAATAACAGCAGATGAAATTAAAGCATTAATCAAAAAACTCACGGCACACAAAAGCCTTGATCGTTTCACAGGAGAATTCTACAAAGCATTTAAGGAATAACTAACCCCTATCCTTTACAGACTACTCCAAAAAATTCAAAATGGTGGAAGATTCCCAAACTCTTTTTTGAAGCAAGCATCATCCTAATCCCCAAACCAGATAAAGACACAACAAAAAAAGAAAACTTCAGGCCCATATTGCTGATGAACATAGATGCTAAAATCCTCAAAAAATATTGGCAAACCGCATCCAACAATATATTAAAAAGATCATACACCATGACCAAGTGGGATTCATCCCAGAGATGCAAGGATGGTTCAACATTCAATAAGTGTAATACATCACATAAAAAAAAGCAAAGATAAAAATCACATGATCATATCAATAGATGCAGAAAAAGCATTTGATTAGGTACAGCTCTGATTTATGATAAAAACACTCAGCAAAGTGGGAATAGAGGGAGAATTCCTCAACATAATAAAGGCCTTATATGCGAAACCTTCAGCCAACATCATACTCAACGGGCAAAAACTAAAATATTTTCCACTAAGATCAGGAACAAGAAAAGGTTGTCCACTTTCACTACTTCTATTCAATATAGTAATGGAAGTCTTAGCAACAGTGATTAGACAAGAAAAGGAAATAAAAGGCATCCAAATCAGAAAGGAGGAAACAAAACTGTCATTGTTTGCAGATGACATGATAGTGTACATAGAAAATCCTATAGACTTGGCCAAAAAGCTCCTTGATCTAATAAATGAATTTGGCCAAACAGCAGGATACAAAGTCAATATCCAGAAATCAAAGGCATTTTTGTATACTAACAATGAAACAGCAGAAACAGAAATCTAGAAAAATATCCTGTTCTATATAGCAAAAAGAAAAATAAAATAACTAGGAAGAAACCAAACCAAGGAGGTAAAAGATCTGTATGCAGAAAACTACACAACACTGAAGAAAGAAATCAAGGAAGAATCAAACAAATGGAAACATATACAGTGTTCATGGATTGGAAGAATCAACATCATCAAAATGTCCATACTACCCAAAGCAATTTACAGATTCAATGCAACAGCTAGTAAAGTGCCAATGGCATATTCCACAGATATAGAAAAAACACTTCAGAAATTTATATGAAACCATAAATGACCTTGAATATCTGCAGCAATTTTGAGAAAGAAGAACAAAGTAGGAGGGATTACAATCCCTGATATCAAACTGTATTACAAGGCTGCTGTAATCAAAACAGTCTGGTACTGGCCTAAGAATAGACACATAGACAAATGGAACAGAACAGAGAGCCCAGAAATAAACCCAAGTCTCTACGGTCAATTAATATTTGACAAAGGGGGCAGCAACATAAAATGGAGTAAAAATAGCCTCTTCAACAAGTGGTGTTTGGAGAACTGGACAGCTATGTGCAAAAAAAAATGAAAGTCGAGCAACAACTTACACCATACACAAAAATAAATTCAAGGTGGATAAAATATTTAAATATAAGCCATGACACCATTACAGTTCTAGAGGAGAAAATAGGCAGGAAAATTTCAGATATTTCACACAGCAACATTTTTACTGATATGTCCCCTAAAGCAAGGGACATAAAGGAAAGAATAAACAGATGGGATCTCATCAAAATAAAAAGCTTCTGCATGGCTAAAGAAAAAAGCATTAAAATAAAAAGAGAACAAACTGTATGGGAAAACATATTTGCCAATGATATCAGATAAGGGTTTAATTTCCAAAATATATAAAGAATTTACATGACTCCACTCTAAGAACACAAGCAACCCAATTATAAAATGGGCAAAGGACTTGAACAGACACTTCTCCAAGGAAGACATACAAAAGATCCAGTGACACATGAAAAGATGCTCATTATTGCTAACTATCAGAGAGATGCAAATTAAAACCACAATCAGATACCACTTCACACCTGTCAGAATGGCCATCATAAACAAAGCAACAAACAACAAGTGTTGGAGAGGTTGTGGAGAAAAGGGGACCCTAGTGCACTGTTGGTGGGACTGCATACTGGTACAACCGCTATGGAAAGCAGTATGGAATTTTCTCAGAAAACTAAAAATGCGTCTGCCTTTTGACCCAGGAATTCCACTGGTAGGATTTTATCCTAAGAACCCTGAAACACCAATCCAAAAGAACCTAAGCACCCCAATGTTCATAGGAGCACAATTTACAATAGCCAATTGTTGGAAGCAACCTTGGTGCCCATCAGTAAATGAATGGATCAATAAACTATGGTATATTTACACAATGGAATTCTACGCAGCAGAAAGAAAGATGGAGCTCCTACCCTTCATGACAGCATAGATGGAACTGGAGAGCATTATGCTAAGCGAAATAAGCCAGGTGATGAAAAACAAATACCATATGATCTCACCTTTAACAGTAACCTAATCAACAAAACAAACAGGCATAATATAACCAAAGACACTGAAATTGAGAACAGGCTGACACTCACCAGAGGTTAGAGGGGAGGGAATTTCAGGTGAAAAATGGAGGGTTTGGAGCAACAAGTATGAAAGACTAATGGACAAAAACTAGGCAGGGTGGATATGGGAGGGAGGTGGGGAGGGTTGGGGTGGTGGGCTGGGACAGGAGTAAAAGACAGATAACTGTACAAGAACAACTATTAAAATAAAAAAAAGAGAAAAGAAAATAAAAAGAAAAACCTAATTAAATTCCTTAGGACTCATATAGTGCTTATTGTGGTTTTCTTTTTTTCTCCTGTATTATAACTCTTATATTTCTTTTTGTGAGCTGGTGATCCATTAGTAGAAATTGATCTGGAAGAGGGAGTGTGACAAAATTACACAGCACAAGTTTCTCTAGTTAAATTTTTAATTTGGTGCTGATATTCAGAATACTAGTAAATTATCTGACATTATCAGGGAGTGTCATTTGAGTGATGCACTTTATTGGCCTACTTTACTCTGTTTTACTACTTAAGGTTTTCTGTCTTCTTACTGATTTATTTAAAGCCATGAGATCATGATTAATAGAGGCAGCAAAATGAGCCTTCAGCAAATTAATTATAATTATGCATGCCATGTATGTGAATAATAATCTGGTTGATAAATTTATAATTGTGGAAACTATTGTGTGAATTAAAATGATAAAGGCAGTTTTAGTAGGGGATTGGGAAGAATAGATAACTTAAGATGTTCACAAACTCTTTCAGTCTACTATTGCTCCCAGCTGTGATTCAGGTGTTGATATGAAGCTATTTATTTTTAGTGTAATTGTAATAAACAGTTAGAGATATTATGAGATGCCATTGTGTAATATCTGAGCAGTGCACTGTTCCAAAATACAATATTGTATTTTTGGAAGCATTCAGTTTGCCAGAATTTTCCAAGAACCTTAAACTAGACTTTAAAAAACCCTTTGTGTATAAAGCACCATTCACAATAATGTAACCAAACATTATTTTATACACTAAATTTTAATGATAAGATAGCATCTTAAATGTATATGTAAAATTCTTAGCGTTGCTCAGTAGCAATTTTTAGTCAGTGGTTGGTTGAGTTAATCAATTAATCCCATTTTTATGATAAAGTTTGCCTAATATTATGTTAAGAAAATAATTGTAGAGAGTTGGTTTTCTCTTGTCCTCCTCATCTACACAGTAGTTGTATTTTTGTAAAGGTAGTCATGTCACAGTCATGTATGTTGAGTGCCCTAAACGACCTTCTTATGTCCTTTCCACATTGGGTATCAAAGCCGACCACATGACCAATTAGGATGCTTAAATTCCAGTTTAGGATTGAGCAGAGAATTCCTATATAAGAAAATAAGATAAAGTAAATGCTAGAGAAGTAAACAGTAGCAGAGCCCAGTAATGGAAACAACAACCTAATTCTAGGTAGTGGTTTTGAATGAATGCCAAATCCAATGAGTTTAAAGTAAGAGTTATAGAGGTCACAGAGACAAGAATCAAGAGCTAGGGAGATTCCGCCCTGGCTGGTGTAGCTCAGTGGATTGAGCGCGGGCTGTGAACCAAAGGGTCGCGGTTTGATTCCCAGTCAGGGCACATGCCTCGGTTGCAGGCCAGGTCCCCAGTGGGGGCCATGTGAGAGGCAACCACACATTGATGTTTCTCTCCCTCTCTTTCTCCTTCCCTTCCTCTCTCTCTAAAAATAAAGAAATAAAATATTATAAAAAAGAGCTAGGGAGATTCCATCAAGTGATATTAGGGAGAATTGAGTGTATGTGTTTGTGTGTGTGCTGGAATTGAGTGTTGGGTGACCATGGGGAGTTAATTGCTTATGAATCACCTACAAGCTAGTTTTATGATAGTGTTTCTCAAACTTGGGAATCACTTTAGAATCACTTGGGGAGATTTTAAAAGATACTGATGTTGGGGTCCCGTGCCTAACCAATTTTATCATTGTCTCTGGGAATGAGCACGTGTATGAGTAGCTCTTTAAAAGCAGATAGTTTTATACGTTGAGGTCAAAATAGAAAAATCCTGCTCTATCACAGTGATATGCAATTACAAAGGTTTGAGTCAGAATCCTACTCTTTTTTTTTTCATTGTTTTTCTGTTACAATTTATATTAACATGAGCCAAAGAAAGTGAAGGGTTGATAACTCTCTCCAGGTGGATCATGCATAAAGGAAACTATATGGTGCTATCATAAGTAAGTATTTCTAGAAACTATGTTTTACCAGGTGCATCATTTATTTTGCCTCTTCATTTGGTAGACCACGTGATAAGCCATACAGATTACGGAGGAGAACAAGCGGTTATGATGGACAATAAAGCTAGTGCATTCATGTTTTCATGTGCACATAAATAATTTGAAAAAGCTGCAACAATCCAAAACCAAAATGATTGCATGCACATACGGTTATGTCCTGAGGGGATTGCCTATATGATCTTTATTATAGTATACTGCCTGTGAATTAATTTGCATCTTTTCTTCATTTTTGTATTCACTGGTATGGAGGATTTATAGGAAAAGTCATACATTTCTGTCAAATGTATGAATTAAAGCTATATACAAATCTACTGTACAAATTTAATTGACTATGTAATTAGCTGAATACATATATTGATGTTTCTCAAGTTTTTTTAATCTGTTAAGTATAGGTTATGAACTTTTACTGATAACATTATAATGATTAAGTTGCATATTAAGGAAGAGAGTCAGATAAGAGATCATCTGGCTTAAAGTATAACTCAAAATATTTCTATATTATAAAATATAATTCATATTTTATAAATTATAAATGACCTGCAGCTCATTTAGCACAGGTGTTTCACAGAGTAGTTGATTAAAATATGTCAGCATCCCCACTGTCTCCCATACTCTCCATTTCCAAGAAGATTTCAAGACATATTATGCTGGAAATCTACCTACACTAACGTAAACAAATACACATTTGAGTAAAATTTATGAGGCAACTATACTAGCCATAAGAATTTATTTGACTATGTGAGTTAGTATTACATACAACTCTGAGCTTCCTGGCATCCAGGAAAAAAACAGAAAATACATTTTCTTTTCATAAATAGTAAGAGAATGAAAATCAGCTTGACAGAAAACACTTTTTCCCTGATATGATGTTCTAAGAGGATATCACTCAAGGTCTTTTTCACAGGGACACTGAATAATGTAAATGCAATGCTTTCAAATATGATTTTATAGCTGATGCAGAAGCCATGTGCATATGGCTGTTCCTTGCATCAACCCTCAATAAAACCCAAGGGCATGACTTTTAAGGGTACCAACCTGATTACTATTACATGTTTATGGATGACTCAAACATCCTTTTCCATTTTTGTGCAGGAAGAAAGTCAAATGAGGGATCATCTGGCTTAGGGTATAACTCAAAATATTTCTATATTGTGTGATAGAATTCATCTCACAGTTGTAATTATGACACTTTTCTGTATATGTTTGTATACTTTATCTCTTCTATATCTTAGAAAATTAAAATATGGAACATTGTAATATTTTAGTACTACTAAAATGTATTTGTGTCCCATAGGCTATCCTATCATGAAACAGAAAGCAGTCATGCCCTTGGTCCACAAAAGCAAACAGTTATAAAACATACTAAATTATAGATGTGCTAAAGTTGTATTTCATAAAAAGAAACAAAGATTAGCAAAGTAAACAAAGTGAACAATACCTTTATGTTTATATTGACTGTCAAATGACATGAAATGCCTCTGTAAGTATATGAAACTTCAGACAATTTAGCTAATTAGTAGGTAGTTGTCACAGGCAAAAAGTAGTGAGATAAGACTCATTTCCCTTTACTTGCTTTACAAAAGATTTTTACTTTTGTTTATGTCTAAAGTATTTCTTCCTGGTTACATTTGTCCAGCTGCAGAATGTATGATGTTTATAAATGTAACATCATAAACTCTGAACGAAGGCTGTGCTCAGATCTGCACTCACCCACATAGAATTGCAAATGTCAGAATGACACTAAGTATAATACTCAGATACAATGGCAGGGCCATGTAAAACATTTGAATTATTTTGAAGTATCAACACAATATTTCAAATGTTTCATGACTTTGTGGTAAAGCCAAGGGGGAGTAGATAGTTGTTCAAATTATGAATACATTATGAATTACAAGTTTTTCAACATCTTAAATTCTTAAAGAATTTATATAATTAATCTGAGACCACCTAACCAGTTAGTGGCAGAATCAAGAATTCTTGTCTCCTGGTTTATTTCCCCAGAAGGCTGCCATCTGGTAGGTTAGTGTCACATGGACAATGATTTCTAGGTAACCACAACCTACAATGTTGCTTTCAAAGCTAAGAATTTTGTTTCTTTCAAATTGTAGGGATAGGAATTAGATTGTGCATTAGATTTTTTTTCAAAGATTCTGCATTTCAAAGTGGTAACTGAAGAACACAAATATTGAATGTTACATACACTTGTATAGATACCTCTGTCATGGTGCTCACACACACAGTCGCAATCCCTGCCCCATTGAGACCACTATAGGAGTTGTAGTCACCCTTTCTACTACAGTTATCTGTTGGAAACACTGTACTATCTCTCACTATTAGAACTTCTCCAAAGCTTTACAAATTCCTAAACTCTTGTTTTAACTTGAGAAGGAAAATTCAGAATAGCCCCTCGCTCTATCCCAGGCATGGGCAGATGTGTTCCTAGTAGTTCAAGATTGAATTCAGAAGGCTGCATTTCATATTAGAAATTTTGAGAAAGGCTCACACTCCTCTGCGAACAAGGGCAAAACTCACATAGCCTCCCTAAGTATCAGTTGCCCATCTGGAAAATGGAGTTAGTGTAACCTCTCGGATAAGGTTGTTGCTGAGATAACACATACGCTAAAGTGCTTGGTATAGTGAATTAAATATCTCACAGACACCAATAAATAGGAACTATTATTATTATTAGACAAAAATTATAAATGTTTTAGTTCTGGATTATTAGAATTGTACAGGAGATAAAATGATTTTTAAATAAATGTTAATGGACTAGCCAGGTAATTAAACTTCAAAGAGAATCAGGGAAGTTTAGAATGAAAGGAGCTTTTGGATTTATCCAAGCTTTGGATTCTAAGTATGGAAAGACACCTCAAAATTGGTCTAGTCCAACTGTCATTTACAATTTTAAAACTAAATAAAATAAAAAAGTGATTACTTATGAAGGCTTCTACTAGTAGGGAAACCACTACCTCTAAAATCATGCTCACACCTGAAACTCTAAACAGGTTTAAATATTATTAAAATGTGCTTCTTTATTTTGAAAGTGATATGCAATTGACATTCTATGATTATTTTTATTTAAAAATATATTTTTCTGAATATCCATGAAAAATAGGTACATTTTAGAAAAATATCTTGTTTTAAAGAAAGTCATTGCTAATATTTTGTCATGTTCCATTTCATTATTTTTATGAACTTTTTCATTGTGTACATATTATATAATCAATCACTTTTTAGTTATGAATTGTATTAAGAATTTAATCGTGTGAAACAATTATAAGATTTAATGACCATGTGAGTTTTCGTTGTATGAATTTGTTCTATTGCTTTACAGCAACTTATTTATTTGTGTTATCGTAGCCTCATTAGGAATATATTATATGTGTGAATACTTATACAATATATATAAATTATACTTTTGAATGGTTTCTGAGATCTGTAGTTAATGGATCAAGGTTGTAATAATTTTTAGGGCTCTTGTTTACATACTTACAAGTCTCTTTCCACAGAGGCTGCGGCACTTCAGCCAGCATGTGCCTGAGCCATGCGCCCCTTCCATCTCCACACCTTTCATTTTTGTTCAGGAGCAATAATTGTGTAAAACATTTAATTCCAAATCACAGTTTTCCTTAAAAATTAACTTGCACCTTATATGTTCTATAAAATAAGAAAAAATAGTTAGATGGCAGAAATACCCAGGTTCATCATACTAATTTTAACAGATAAAAAACTAGAAATGCAAAGAGGTTAAGTACTTTACTATTTGCCATAAAGCTGGCAAGGGCAGAACCAGGGTGAATATTTAGACCTGCTCATTGCCCAGCCATTCCAACGGAAGAAAAATGGCCTGCATTTCCATTATATTTATGAACCAATATTTGTAACCTAACACAGCCAATACATTTTTTGAACAAAATGCATTATTTAAACAAAATGAATATAATGATGAGCATGGAAAAATTGATGTTATGAAAATGTGTGGATTGCTTAAATATTCACAGAGCAGTTTAAATATGCATACAATATTGAAATGGTGATGATAATTGGGAGGAAATTAATATTTTGTATATACAAGGGAAAACAAAGAAATAATAATGGACTAAAGAATCTCTAGCCTAAAGGTGACACATGGATTCAACTTATGTTTATTAAGATTCTGATATTTGGTAAGATAATTTTTAAAACATAATAAATGTATTGTTATAGAACTATATGTGTTATTATAATAGGACCTACATGAATACATTACAAAATTATGTCTATGTTTATATAGAGGCTTTTAGTTTGTAATAGTTGATATGCATCATACAATATTACTTATGCATTCTTACTTAATTCTCCAAACAATCCTCTGATGTACCTGTTATGCAGATGACTATATTGAAATTCAGACAGGATAGATGGCTACACAAGCATATCTTTCTAATCAGTGAGGGATTGAAAACTAGAGAAAATTTTTTTACACTGTTGAGAGATCAATCTCATTTTCTTCTATTTTAAGAAATACTTCCTGCTGTTGTTTGCTCCAGTTGCTTAGCATACAGGATTATTAGCTGACTCAAGATGCCATTTTACTTAAAATCTTCCAAATATGAGGTATGCCATCCATTTATATATGTTAAAGTATCAGGTTGAAAGTTTGTTTTATAATCCATTCATCACAAATGTATTAAGCACCTGCTCTATGCTTGACACTCTAGTAATGATTAAGAAAATGACAAATTATGTTTAAAATATAAGCTCTTCCCAAACAACTGTTCAGCACGTTGTGGTAGGTAAGAGCATTGAACTCATTGTTAGGAATGTGGAGCTTTTTGCTTAACTTCATGTATAACGAGTTAAATGGATCTGAATAAAATATTGTATCTCTATGAGCCTTAATATGTAATTTTAATCTCTCATTCTATACTGTACATATCTATCTCTACTACATTTGATAACTATATTGCATTATTACATAATTAAATGTTATAAGTTTATGTGTTATATAACATAAAATTTATAACTAGTTATAAACATATGATGCAGTCACCAGCCCACAGTGTCCACGTCATTATGGATGAAATGAGACATTCACATGGACTACCGAGTCTGGTGGAGGAAAAGGGACAACATGGCTTTTCTCTCAAGGGGAGCAAAAACCGCAGCCTCCACCATGACAGGCCTTTATAGGGTTTCTGGTCACATTACATGAAGGTCCTCATTAACTATGCACAGGTTCACTTTAGGTGGTTACCTTTTACAGACAACAAAGGAGCCAATGCCACTAATCACATCACAGAAGAGTATTTGCAAATGATAAAGCAAAAGTGGTTGAACTGGTTACACTCATCCTACGAAGGTAGGATTTTAGGAAATAGAGTAAGCACTTGCTGTCTCAATTCAGGGTGAGGGAGTTTTTAGAAAAAGCAAGACTCAAAGCTGCCTAGGCACAATGCATGCCTGATCCCCCACGGGAGAACCTATCTGTGGGCGTGGGTCCTGTGCATCTCCGAGTGGGAGCTGGGCCCATCCCAGAATGGTCTCCTACAAATATATAATTATATTCATTTATAATTTATATGTAATCTATAGTATTATATCTCATTAAATATATAGCAGTCATATGTATTATATGCATCATATATATTATATATTGGAGTGTGATACATACACATTTTATAGTAGCTACAACTATATTTTCTATATGTAATTACTCTATATAGAATGAATAATATAATAAAATATATTAGATATTTTATGAACTCCTTCTTCTATAGAGTAGATAGTAAGACTTTCAAGTCCAGTGTTAGGGAAAACAGAGGGCATGTATTTCAATATCATACATCACTGGGTTGGTTATTAATGCACTAACTAGTTAATACACACAAAAACACATATGCTGGTCACCAATTATGCACAGGAACTGGATCTGTAAGGTTTAGCTCCTCAGTTTAAAAAAATTAAATATGTATCACTAACTTCACTGTAATAATATTATAAAACAGAAAATACCTCTGTGACATACAGTTGAACATGCAGAGAAGAATGACTCTAGCAATCAGAGTAGTGATAGCGATGGCAACTTAGGAAGATTTTCACTTTATCTTTTGCTTGTACTCTTTATATCATGTTATATTTGTTTTGTTTTTATTCTTTTTATTGGATTTATTGGAGTGACAGTAGTTAACACATTTTTACAGGTTTCATGTGCACACTCTATAACACATCATCTGTACACTGTATTGTGTACTCACCACCCCATGTCTAGTATCTCTCCATCACCATTTATCCCCCCTTCACCCTCCTCCACCTCTACTCATCTTCCCCTCCCCTGGGAATCACCACACTATTGTTCATGTCTAGGAGTTTTTCCTCTCTTTCTCTCTTTTTTATTTTTTCTCAATCCCTCTACTCCTACCATCACCCAGCCCTCCTATTCCCACAGCTGTCAGCCTGCACTATGTCGATGAGCCTGACTCTATTTTGTTGGTTACTTCATTTTGTTCACTACATTCCACATTTGATGAAATCATGACTAATCCCACAACCTTGTTGCACAGGGAAGCCACTCTAAAGAACTCAGCTACCTGGTAAGGGCATATCCAAGATTCAAGCTTTATTACCCTACGAGAGGTATGTTGGGGCTTGAGAATGGCCAGATTTAGAGTAAAAACCAGGAAAGAGAGGGTGGGAAAAACATTTAAGAAGTGCAAAGAAAATCTAACTACCAGAAAAAGACAGGAATAAATGTTCTGAAAAGGAAATAAAAGAATAGGGAAAATAAAAAATAGATATGTTCACTGAAACTTTAAGGATAAGATACTTTCACAAGTGATCCCACTATCCAATGCAACAGATAGGTTAAGATGGTCTGAAAATTTACATTGGGTTTGATCCAAAGCTAGTCATAGTTCAATAAAAAAAAAACCACAATTTGATAATTAGGATTCCAGTTCAACAACTTTTACAAATCATGGAATCTTGAGCAAGTTAATTCCTGTCATCTTTCATTATTCCCTCATCTATAAACTAAGACTCTGAGTTTGTGAGAGCAAGGTGAGAGGGTAGAGAAAGAGGGAGAGTGAGAGGCAGTTGACTCTCAATTAAACTTGTATGAATCTGAACCCTTACACTTATGAACCAAATAAATCCTTTCTAATTTCATAATTCTAAAAGTTCCACATACGGCATTTTCTAGTTCTGGCCTGAGAAGACCTGCTACTGACTTATGCTAGGAATATCTTCCACGAGGATCTAAGGAGTTAGCAGTCTGAATAAGCTGTCAATGTAAGAAACAGAAACATCAAAATCTGTAAGAATTTTTAGTTAGGAACTTATTTGAGCCAAACTGATAACAATTGCTGGGAAGCAAAATCTCAGTGAATTGAGAAAATCATCTAGAGAATGGCTGTTTAGCACCTTATTTTATACATCAGTATCTAAGAAGATGTGAGGGGGTGACATAAAACCCACTGGTCATTGATCAGAGAGGCAGGAGAAAGCAAAGTGGGAAAATCTCTGGGACTGGATAAAAGTTAAAGTGATAGACACATACTTTTATACAGGTTTCACAATCAACATGATAATAATAGCAATGAGGGGATTTGTGGTCTCCCCCTGGTGCAGGGCCTGTGCTTTGAGGGGTGCAGGAAAAGGAGATTTGACATTGCAAAGGTGTGTTATGCTAGATAGAAAAAGACAACAGCCAGGCTCTGTTAAAGGTAAACATTGACCTTTATTAGGAAAAATGCCAGCCGTGGAAATGACTACCAGCCATGAACTGCTTTTAGTTAATATATTTTAATTTTAAATCATTCTTTGTGGTTAATTTAGGTCTCTGAGTTTGTAAAGCTGCCACACAAACCTCCTCTGACCTTGTCAGGTTTACTATGTAGCCCCTTCTCTTCCACAAAGCAGTATGTGGTGGGAGTCATCTTTGGATTCCTTTCAATTTCCTTTTTCTTCAGCATTGGGATTATTTACAGGCTTCTGTCATCCTGAATTCTCTCCTTGACCCCAAATGCTTTATTTTGGCTTTCTTTTACCTGATCAGCAATAATTATATAATTTTGGGATTCATATTGAGGCTGAAATAGGTATTACCCCCAGTGTTATTATAATAGGGTGCAGAGCATGAGGTCCCCAAAATACAGAATATTTCCCATAACCTTTGGTTAGGGGTTGGAGGAAGGAAATGAAATGGCTTAAGATACTTTGCATATCTATGACAAGTTGATTGCTAGTTAATAGTTGTGCTATCATCCTGGGCAAAAGGACTGTATGACATTAAGAGCATTCAGGACTCATGGCATAGCCAGGGGAGGGTGAAGCCCCTTTGCATGAGTCACTCTTGGCCTGACTAAGGATGGAAACCAAAAGAATGTAAAAGATACAAGGGAACTAGCAAATGTAGTACATTGTAAAAGGGACCAGGGATAAGGTCATATATGAAGCTCTGGTTAGGATTTAAAACAAGGGCTGGAAGAGATTCAGCCATGCTGTCTGTAGTGATAGAGGAGCTACTTCTGCTCCTCTGGGAATTTGCCATAAGAGCTGGTCCACCATGGGAGAGAGATGCAGCCATGCTGTTTGAAAGGGAGGTAGCCATGAGGGGATGCAGCTACGTGGGCTGTAGTGTGGGCAGCAGCCATGCCACCCTGTAATAAGGAAGTGAAATAGTGTGCAGCCAAGAGGGAGGCCCCAAATAGGGATTTGGAATAGGGTCCAGAACTCAAGGTGTCTAGGAAATATTAGAAAGACACATAAGATGTCCTCACCCCTTCCCCCCAACAGGTGTGAGGTGGGGGAAGGGACACATGGAGCAGGAACATGCAGAGCTGTTGTGTACAACCACAGCTTTGCAGCTAATCCATGGCATGGTTATTTAACACATCTCTAACCTTTAACTGGCTGCATAGATATGTTAAATAGCTGTAACCATGCTCTGAGCCAGGGGGATGGGAGGGACTTCCACCCAAGATGTAACGGGGCGGGGGGGCAGGTTCCCTGGTTACAGTGCCTGTGTGAGCTTGGAGAAGATTGGCTCCATGACATGTGGACACACCTGCCCAGACTCATGATGGCAGGCCAGTAAATTTGGAATAACACAGGAATGCTGGCAGGTGTAACTGATTGTAAGAGGAGTCAGAAATGGGGGTACAGAGAAAGATGGGCATGGGGATTTAAACCCAGACTCAGCAGTCATGAGAGAGAGAACCACATGGCTTTGCCAGAGTGGGGCGCCTACGGCTTTGGTGAAAAGAGAACCACGTGGTTTTGGCCAGAGTAGGGACCCCTGCAGCTTTGGTTGAAGAAGACCACATGGCTTTGGGGTGCTCCCTTTGGCCACATGGCCTGGTAAGCAGGATAGACTTTGCCTGGAAAAAGAGTGAAGGAACTCTTGCCAGCAGTCCATGAGAAGGTGCCACATGGCTTTGGATTAATCAGAGAGTCTGCCTGAATGGCGACACAGCTGATGATGCTGGCAGCCTGAATTGCAGACGTTTGCTTCTTTTCCTGAGATACAGTACCCTGAATTATGGCAAGGGGGGAAGGAAGCACTGTGGGCACCTGTGGGTATCTGAAAGGACTTTGATATTTTAATGAAGATATTCGGTCACTATTTTAAGTCTGCATAACATTAAATAAACATTTCCTTTCCTTTTCACAAATCTCTGGCGTTGAGAGATGTCTTTGCTAAGGCGGCAGACAGTCGAACCTAGTAAGGACCCCTGGGTGGGGGTTCCTTTCAGTAATAGTATATCGTACCCACCTTGGCCCTGTGTGTGTGTGTGTGTGTTCTGTAACAGAAGGAGATGGAGTAGGAAAGAGAAGACTCACTGAGAAACCTGCCTAGAGAGCATGGCAGCAAAGCTGATGTAGCTGTGCAGAACCAAGCCTGGATTAGCGGGAGATACATGGAATGCTGAACTGTGGCCAGGAATGCTGAGACTATAGAATTTTTCCTCTCTGAAGGACATACAGAGAAGCCACTTTCTATAGACGTGTGCCTTCCCGGATTTTACCTTGGTCCACTGTTACACGGCACATGTTTTTCTGGACTGTTACATGGAGGCTCAGAACAATGTACCCAAGATCTTTGAAAAAAGAACTGCTGCAAGGGGATGGGAACTTCAAAACTCACAAGGGTACTTTTCAGAGAGGACAATCTACTTGCATAGCCAATTTAAGAACAAATAAGGATATGGGGGAATTATTGGGCTTGATTTTGGCTTATAGCCTGTTAGAAAGCAAGGGACGTACTGGGTCTCATGGAAGAACAAAGCTCCAAGCAGAAATACTCCCAGAACCCACCCTTACCAAAGTTGGAATCCTGTAAATAAAACCTGCTTCCCTAAACACTAATGTTGGGCCACCTACCAAGGAGCCACTGCAGAAGCCCTGGTTCACTCAGTTGCATTATCACTGGTGTTAAAGTATTGGCTAAACTCAGTTCTATGCAGAAAAATGTTTTAGTGCTGAGTGAGTGCTGACAACTTCAGAGTGGGAAATTATAAGTAATCTCAAAGGACATAATAGGGCCTAAATATATTCTTCCTGTCTCTTGCTACAACTCTCTGCCTTTGTCATTGATTGCATATTGAGATGTGAAGATAGTAGGAGTGGTGGGAAAAGAACCAAGAAATAAACAAACAAAAAAAGATAGATTTTGAAACAGGGTGCAGCTAAGAGGAGTTCCCCAAATAGGAATATGGAATGGGCTACAGAATTCAAGGTGTCCAGGAAATATTAGAAAGATATATAAAATGTCCTCACCCCTTCTCCCCACAGGTGTGAGTTGGGGGAAGGGACACATGGAGCAGGAACCCGCAGACATGTTTTGTACAGCAACAGCTTTGCAATTAACCTCTGGCATGGTCATTTAGCATATCTATAACCTTTAACTGGTTGCATAGATATATTAAATAGCTGTGGCCATGCCTTGAGCCAGGGAGATGGAACTGACTTCTATCCAAGCTGTAACTGGGGGGCAGGCCTCCCTGGTAACAGTGCCTGCATGAGAGCTTGGAGAAGATTGGCTTCGTGACATGTGGCCATACCTGACCAGACTCACAATGGCAGCCCAGTGAACCTGGAATAATACAGGAATGCTAGCATTCCTAGCATTCCTGGCATTCCTGTGTGACTGATTGTAGAGGATTCAGAAATGGGGGTACAGAGAAGATTGGTTCAGGGATTTAAACCCAGACTCAGCAGCCATGAGAGAGATAACCACATGTTTTTGGCAGAGGGGGGACCCCTGCAGCCTCGGTGAAAGAGGACCACACAGTTTTGGCCAGAGTGGGACCACCACAGCTTTGGCATACACTCCTTGGCCATGTGGCTTAGGAAGCAGGAGAGACTTTGCCTGGATGAAAAAGGCTGAAAAGACTCTTACTGATGGGCCATGAGAAGGTGCCACATGACTTTGGATTAACTGGGGTCCAAAGATGGAGATCCTGATGGTGACACAACTTATGGTGCCAAGTGCCTGAATCTACTTCCTTTCCTGAGATAGGGTACCCCAAATTAGGGCAGAGAGAGAAGGAAGGACTGTGTGCATCTGTGGGTATCCTAAAGGACTTTGATATTTTAATGAAGACATCAGGTCACTAATTTAAGTTTATATAGCTTTAAATAAGCATTTCCTTTCCTTTTCACAAATCTCTGGCATTGAGAGATGTCTTTCCTCTGGCAGCAGACAATGCAAACTTAGTAAGGGGTCCTTTCAGTAATAGTATATCGTACCCCCTAGGCCCTGTTATTTGACAATTTGGTGACATATTAGTACCATTAGCAATGTATCCCATTGCACAAAGATGGAGATACTTGTGTCCAGCCAATATAATGGCCCAGACAAACCGATATAAAAATAGGAATAAAATTTGCCAATCTCCTGCAGTGAAACTGGTCCTTTGTGTCTCTGGAATCCCATAGAGCCATGATTGTTTGTTTACAAAAGGTATCTTGAAGTTGTAATAGAAATGACCTCTTGCCTACATGACACATTCTATATGATGAGGGGATGACAAAAGTGAACAAGTGAAACAAAACAGCATCTTTTGTTGAGTATTAGAATTATAAGTAATATGATGTGCTCATGTGTCCCTCAAATATAAAAAGCAGCTTTTGTAAGTCTCCCCTCTCCAGATTCCCCTGGGAAGGAAACAGAATCTCTGTATTTCAATTTTGCATTTTACTTTTTTCTGTAATATAGATACATCCTGAGTGATTTACTAGGTATTTTTCACTTCTTATTTTTAGGACTATCTGACAGGTGAAGGAGAGAGAGTCTGTCAAAGCATAACATTGGAGAGGTCAGATTGAGACAGAGTAGAATTCATTGTTCTGACAAAGATATAACAAGACAAAATGGATTTTTAATTGTCCCTAACAGATATCTCTATAATGCAATAAGTGAGACGCTTTTAAGAGTTGTGGAAGAAGAAACCAAAGCTACGATTAGGAAAGCCATTCTTTATGTATAACCACCAATAATTAAATAAATAAAAGAATAAAACATGAAGCTTGTCTTTAAAGAAAATAGTTATCATTCATACCATGTCTTGTCTCTGCTGACAAATAAATAAGATTCAGCAAAAAGAAATATAATTAAAAGCACCGGGATGAAAGAAAACATGAGATAAAATGAAAGTGAAGATGGGAGTGGTCGACTGGGAGCAGTGTATAAACCATAAGCTTGAGAGCTTGAACGAGGTCCCGAATTCCACTGTAAGCATTCTTGAGGTCATTGCAAAGACAAGTTCATATTCACTTATAAAATTCATAGAACTCATTGTGTAAAATCAAACTAATCATTCAAAAGAAGCACAATAATTTCTGATACTGGTATAAAATTTTATTTCAAAATTAATTCTATTTAAAAGGGACATGGGTTTGGTTATAGACAGCTTTCTTATTGAAAATGCTGTACAGCAATACATTTTGTCTCAATAGTCAATAAAATGCCTCACAAAGGCCAACTGCATGATGCAAATTTGTGATACAGTAGGATGTGGCACTGGCTTTGGATTTGGAGAGAAAAGGGCTCAGGTGTTTTTTTCCTGGGAAAGGTACCTTGATCTATGTGAGTCCTAGTTTCTCATCTGTTAAAATAAAGATAATTATGTCTCTTGACACATAAATAGTCTACCTAGTCCCAAGCACGTAGAATGTTCCACATAAAGATTATGTAGTTTCCTTTGCCATGAAGTTCTTTATAGAATTCTACTACACTGTAGCATTACAATAGTATTGTCATGTCATTAAAAATGGTTTTTGTGACCTGTTGTTCTTAATGGGGTTACCAGATTCTTAATGTAGATGAACTGCCTTTTGCAATGAATAACTGCTCCTACATTTCCAGCACTCAATCATGCTGAACTCCAGAAATGTGGGACCTTTTAAGGCTTCCTTACTTTTATTCTATGGAAAGAACTTGGCTACCATAGAAACAGTCCCAAGTGCTCATTGTGCACATTTTGTCCCCAGTGTGTTAATCAGACACAGCAGGAAGATAGCATCAAGAATCCTATGTGTGCTCACTTTAAAAAGGAAACTAACACTTCTTCCTACTACCTTTACAGTAATCTTAAATAGAGAAAGGTGACAGAATATGTGATATATTTTATATTGATTCAATATTTCTCAGACAAAGAGAAGGTACTGAAATTCATAGAGACTATTTGGAGGCTGGCACACATTTCTGCAGAAGTGATCGGTATCTTGTTTATTTCATCTAAAAGTGCTATTTGGTGTGATTTCACATAGTGAGATTCAGCATTACTTTTCATTTGTTGAAAGGTGTTAAGGCAATGGAGTGTGTATAGTAACACAGAAAGAGAAGATATTAGTAATGAGCAGTATGTAGGCACCACTGAGTATTTTTAACAATTGAATATGGTTTATAGTAGAAAATAGGAACTAAAGAGAGAGCTCCCAGTAGCTTAAAAAAGGAATTAAAATAAAAGTAGGTGAATCTTTTTAATGTTGTTCATTCTTTCTGTCCATGAACATGGTATGTGCTTCCGCTTATGTATACCTTCTTCAATTTCTTTCTTCAGTGCTCTATAATTTTCTTAATATAAGATTTTATATCTTTGGTTAGATTTATACCTAGGTATTTTATTCTTTTTGAAGCAATTGTGAATGAGACTGTTCTCTTAATTTCCCTTTCTGTTAGTTTCTTGCTGAAATACTTGGGGTTCTCTGTGTACAGTATCATATCATCTACCAATAAAATGTCCCTGCTACCCAAAGCAATCTATAGATACAACACAATTTCTATTAAGATTTCAGTGGTGTCTTTCAAAGAACTGGAAAAAATATTCAAAAATTTATATGGAACCACAAAAGTCCCTACATAGCAACATGGATACTGAAGAAAAAAAAGAACAAAGTTGAAGGAATTATACTAGTTAATATCAAAGTATACTGTAAGGCCATAGTAAACAAAACAGCATGGTACTGGCATAAAAACAGATGCATAGTTCAATGGAAAAGAACAGAGAACCCAGAAATAAACCCACTCCTTTGTAGTCAATTAATATTCAATAATGGAAGCAAGCATGTACAATGGGCTAAAGATAGTTTATTCAATAAAGAATAATGGGAAATTAGGCAGAACATGCAGAAAAATGAAACTAGACCACTTTCTTACATCACATGCAAGAATAAATCCAAAATGGATTAAATACTTAAATGTAAGATTCAAACCCATAAAAATCCTAGAAGAAACTTTAGGCAATAAAATCTTGGACATTGATCATAGGAATATTTTATCTGGTATACCTCCTCAGGCAAGGGAAACAAAAGAAAATATAAACAAATGGGACTACATCACACTAAAAAGTTTCTACACAGTAAAGGAGACCATCAACAAAATAAAAAGACAACCCACGGAGTGGGAGAACATATTTGCCAATACATCTGATAAGGGGTTAATATCCAAAATTTATAAAGAACTTACAAAACTCAACATCATAAAACAAACAATCCAATTAAGATATGGGCAAAGGACCTGAATAAACACTTCTTTAAAGAGGACTTACAGAGGGCCCATCGACATATGAAAAGATGCTCAACACACTAATCAGCAGAGAAATGCAAATTAACACCACAATGTGATATCAACTAGTAACTGTCAGAATGACTATCATTAATAAGTCAACAAACTACAAGTGTTGGTGAGGATGTGGAGAAAAGGGAACATTTTTGTAGTGTTGGTGGGAATGCAGACCAGTGTAGCCACTGTGGAAAGCAGTATGGAGATACATCAAAAAGTAAAAAATGGATCTGCCTTTTGACCCAGTATTCCCACTTCTGGGAATATATCTAAATAAACCCAAAACATTAACTCATAAGAACATAGGCACCCCTATTTTTATTGCAGCACTATTTGCAATCACCAAGATATGGAAACAGCCCAAGTGTCCATCAGTAGATGAGTAGGCAAAACAACTATGGGACATTTACACAATGAAAAAGTACTCAGCCATAAAAAAGAAGAAAATTATACCTTTGGGGACAGCATGGATGAAGCTGGAAAACATTATGCTAAGTGAAATAAGCCAGTCAGAGGAAAAAAAAAGACCATATGATTTCACTTACATGTAGAATCTAATGAACAAACTGAACTAACAAGCAAAATAGAGACTGACTCATAGAGAACAGGCTGACAGCTATTGGTAGGGGTGGGGAGTTTACCTGGTGGAGGGATGGAACAAAAAGGAAAAAGGACTCATGGACATGGACAACAGTGTGCCAATTGCAGTAGAGAGGTGTTGCAAGGGGTTTAAACAGTAATGGAAACATATATAATTTTTTTTGAAATAGGTGAAATCAAACAGTGAACAACAGATTGCCCCCCTTTGGTATAATCCTATTCTATATTCTGTGATTATAACTTCCTTTTCTAAATAAATATATGTATTTTAAGCACATAATCAATTTTGCTTCAGGTTAAACCTTACATGAATGGAATTACTTCATATGTATTATTTTGTGCCTACTTCTATTACTTAAAATTGTATTTTTGAAATTTAGTTATGTGTCAGTAATAGTTTGTTCCATTTCATTGATGTATAGTATTCCATTAAATGACTGTAGCAATTTGTTAATTCATTTTAGTGGTGACTGTTTGAGTATTTCCAGGTTGGAACTATTATGAACGATGTTGCTAACAGCACACCTGTACATGTGCACCAATCTCTAATTCCTAGAGAGGAAATATGTTAAGGAATGAAATTTCTGGGACATAATATCTGTGCATCTTCAAATTAACCAACAAATGCCAATTTTTTCCCAAAGTGATTTATCAAATTTTCCCTCCAAGGGATATATGAGAATTCTCATGGCTTCATATACCCACTAATAGTACTGTTGTTGAATTTAACAGTATTTGGGAAAAGGGGTCCAATCGGGACCTACTCAGCAGGACTTTCCAGGGAGTGGGTCCTATAAATACTTTCAAAAGCTTCCAAGGTGTACTGATCATTAGTCTATAAAGGTAAACTCTAAAATCACAATTCTTAGTCTTCAGTATTAATGTCTATGTCTTCCTGAAAATAGAAAAAAAAACTATATGTATATATTTTGTTTCATTTGTTTAGTGTTTTTAAAGTATATTAAGAAGCATTTATCATGAATATTTAAAGAAAATAAAAATTAATTGCATCCTTCCTAGAGGAGGGACATATATAAGCCCTTTACAGAATTATATTCTTTAAATATTTCACAATCAATGGGCTTAATATAAATTTTAATATTTAATTTAAAATGAAATCTGGAGGGAAACCAGGGTTATTTCTGTTTCACTTTATTTTATAAAGCAATTAATAAGGTAACAACAAATGAAATTGGAAATGTGTGAAATTTAAAATCCGCAAATTATATTACATATTTCCTAGCTATTTGTTGTTTCTTAGCTTCAGCAATAGGGCAAATATGATGAAGGAGAAAATTTCCCAATGTGTCTGATTAAACTCATGCCTGGGCTCATGCACTCCAGATACAAACCCCTATTGATTAGCTAAACTTAGCTGGTAGTGGGACATGGTGGCCTGCTGCTGCTCCATCTTTACTCACAGCACTGCTGCCATCCTGCACAACAAGTCTCATTATGTTCCTTTTGTTATTTCATTTTCTGTGGGGTCAGCAAAACCATCCTGTTGTCACGGTGTCTATTGGAACTCCAGGATTCAAAACAGAGAAATAGACTTCTTTGAACACGAGGGTTGTGTGTTCCGGGCACCGCCACTTCTTTCACTGACTGGTTGATTTACTATATTGTAAAAGAAAGTGCTGTAAAGGCCACTGTAATTTGAAAAGAAGCCTTTTATCTGTCACCAAAACCAGAGCACACTTATGCACCTTCTTCACACAGCACTCCCTGTGATCAGGGAACTCGAGAAGAAATTTCCAGATTCACAGCATTGTTGTTTTCTGTAGTCCCCAGAGCTCCCATCTAAGAAACAAATGGCCAAAGTGGTTGTTGTACTGTATAGAACTGGAGAATTTACCTACCTTTTTTTTTGTCGGACACACAGCTTTCACATGGGGCTTTCTGAAACAGAATGGGGCCGTGCCCCCAGCCTCTGTGCATGTGTACCCTTTATGGCTTTATTCTAGTTTAAGACCCATAAAAAGACTTTAATTAACCGGAAGTCTTTACAGTATTTTTTCTTAGATGTATAAACAGGTTACGTTTTGTAACCAGGATTGTTATAGTCACTTCACAATTTTTTAAGATGAGGAACATGCAAAGAAATACAATGATATTTGATATCTTTTTAAAAATCAGTCCCATTAATATACTGATGTCAAACTTTGACATCAGTATATTAATGTCTCCTATAGTTCTATAACTTCTAGTCCTATCAAGCAGTTTGGAAAACACTGAATTATGACATTTTAAGTACCATGTCTAATTGAATATATAAAATGAAGAAGCAGGGATTGTTTAGCCTGAAGACCAGCTGTTTTCAAAACAATTTATTTACCATTCAAACATTCAAAATCTACATTTTTAAGGCCTACTACATTGCAAAGAGTAAATATCTAGTATTACTTTTCAGTTGAGATCTAGGATCAAAGGTTAGGAATTATAAATGCATTGACTCAGTGTAGAAAAAATTGTCTAATAGCTAAATGGAAAGAATACTGGTCATTAAGCTGCAAACTGTTGTTTTTATTTTACTTACCAGCTGAATGGCATTTCCTAAGGTATTTGAACTCTCCATGTCTGTTTTTTTTTTTTTAATATTTTATGTCTTTTTAGAGAGAGGGGAAGGGAAGGAGAAAGAGAGGGAGAGAGACATCAATGTGTGGTTGCCTCTCTTGTGCCTCTTACTACTACGGACCTGGCCCACGCAGCCCAGGCATGTGCCCTGATTGGGAATAGAACAGGTGACTATCTGTCTGTTTTATGTTTCTGTAGCATTTAATAGAATCAGAATTTGAGCCACAATATCTGACATTGTTCTGCAACTGATGTGGCAGATATATTATTTTTAGTAACACATTATCTAAAAAAAATCTCATATTATTGTGCAGAGCCCACATATTTGGTATAGAATGACTGCTAGTGGCTTATGCATATACCTCTAGCTGTATGTGGTTAACACACATAATCCTTTAGTTACAGTACTTATTTAAACACAGGAATCATAATCTACTGATAGTGAATGCTACACTTTATATTTGTAATAGTGGAGAGGGAATGTTTTTTTGTTGTTTTTTATTTCAATGTCTCTAGTGATATTTACATGTTCATTCTGTTGATTAGGTTCCACTTATAGGTGAAATCACATGGTATTTGCCTTTTACTGCCTAACTTATTTCACTTAGCATAATACTGTCCACTTCCATCCATGCTGTCATGAAGTAGGAGCTCCTTCTTCCTGCTGGGTAGTACTCCATCATGTGAATGTACCACAGTTTTTTGATCCACTCATTTGCTGATGGCACTTAGGTTGCTTCCAGCACTTGGCTATTGTAAATTGTGCTTCTATCAACATTGGGGTATATAGGTTCTTTTCAATTGGTCTTTCAGGATTCTTAGGGTATAGTCCCAGCAGTGGAATTGCTGGTTCAAAGGGCAGTTCTGAGGAATTTCCATACTGTTTCCACAGTGGCTGCACCAGTCTACATTCCCACCAACAGTGCACTAGGGGTCCCTTTTCTCCACAGCCTCTCCAGCACTTGTTGATTGTTGGTTTGTTTATGATGGCCATTCTGACCAATGTGAAGTGGTATATCATTGCAGTTTTAATTTGCATCTCTCTGCTGGCTAGAGATGTTGAGTATCCTTTCGTATATGTCTCTGGGCCCTCTGTATGTCCTCCTTGGAGAATTGTCTGTTCAGGTCCTTTGCCCATATTTTATTTGGAATGCATGTCTTCCTGGAGTGGAGTTTTGTGAGCTCTTTATATATTTTGGAGATCAAACCCTTTTCCAAGGTATCATTGGCAAATATATTTTCCCATATGGTTGGTTCCCTTTTCATTTTTCTGATGCTTTCTTTAGCCGTGCAGAAGCTTTTAAATTTGATGAAACCTCATTTGTTTATTCTTTCCTTTATGTTCCTTGTTCTAGGGGACATATCAATGAAAATATTGCTGTGTAGAATATCTGAGATTTTCCTGCCTATTGAACCAGTGACCCTTTGTTTCACAGGCCAGCACTCAACCCAATGAGCAACACTAGCCAGGGCTTCATTATTGTTTTTTCGTTGATTTACTACAAAATGCTTTTGGGAGAACTAACTACTTTTGTACTTTTTAAATGTTGATTTTATATTTAATATAAAATATATAATAATAAATTGGTATATGATGAATATTATTAACTTTATACAATGTATTATAACACAAAATAAGCTATTTTGCACTATATGATCAATATTGTATAACAAATAGTATTGGTTATATATGTGTGCAATGACATGTGTGTATATATTGTGTTATATATAAAAATATACTTAAATTATATATTATAGTAGTAGCATCTTTATCTTACAGTATATTATTTATATAAATCAATTTTATATAGCCATACACATTCTACGAGCAAAAAAGCAAGGCATCGCCAGAAATGCAAGCAAAGACTCAATTTGTATTTATCAAAAATTTTATTAGAAACTCAAGCAATTTATTATGCTACCACTGACTATGATAATTCAATAGTTGTAGGAAACTATGAGGTTAGAGGAAAGGAAAGAATGAGATGTATGTATAATGGAGAGGTTTAATCTAACTCTCAGTTAGTTCAGCAGATTGATGATAATATACAGGTTCTTCCATATCATAATTGTGGATTTTGAGTATAATATTTCATATTTCTAAGCCTCAGTTGCCTTATCTATAAAATGGGGACCCATTACAGTACCTACTTAATATGAATTGTAATGATTAAAGAGAACATGAATTTTGATCATTTGAGATTCTTAATTGCTCAGAATTGTTAGATATCTCATGGGATTTGCATAAATGTTAAAGGACCAATCTTGAAGGCTGCATAACCAGAAACAATAAAGCAAGGGCCAGTCTCGCCAAGGGAGAAGCAAAAGCCCACAAGAGTGTCCTCATGTAACAATACTTTGTGTCTCTGATGCCATGGATTGAATGGTAAAAACTCCACTGTAGAGGAACCATATATATTTTAAACATAGTATTGTCATATACTTTCAACATGCAGTACTTTTTAATTCCTTAAATAGTTTTAAGATAGATATTATTATTATTCCTCTTTGAACAATAAGTAAACAGAACCTCAAACAGGAAGAGCATTTCATGAAAGTTTCCTCATCTAATAAGTAACTAACGTGATATTTTATGTATACCCGTAATACAATATAAAATGGAAACATAATTTATCAAGATTTCAAACTTGAATGTGAATATTTCATTCATTTATTCATTTAATTACTCATAGCATCTATTAAACATTTTGAAAAGTGGTAGAAATATGACCATGTGTGAGTATCTCTCCATCTTCTAAAACTAGTGGGAGAACTAAATTTATATCCTGAATTGCCTTTTCAGGGAAACCTTTTCACTAACTTTTTATTATTTTATACATATATATTGATTGCTTGTTTAAAGTACATTAGGCTGCATGAGCGTAAGAGCCCTGTATTCTTTACACCTGTGTTTGCCAGGTAAATGACAATATTGGATCATGGTTGTTATAAAAGCCATAGAGGCAAAAAGAAAACCATATCTGTCTCAGTGGTTTCAGGAGTTTTTTCTAGAAGTGATACTCAAGCTGGATTATGAATAGTAAATAGGATTTCCCAAGTGAAAATAGGTGAGAAAGAAGAATTTATTAGGTGTCTTGCTGATATCACAGATTAGAGAAGGTCATTGACACTAAATCAATGATAAGTTAATGAGAAGGAGGGTGTGAAACTAGGTCCTCAAGTCAGAGCCTTAGCTTCTCCTACCCCACACTTCAGAATTTAGCCAACTGCTGATCCTTTGGAAAATATGTTCCAACATGGAGGGTATGAAGGTTGATAGGGTTAGGGGTTTCTGCCTTCCCATAATGCTAATAGACAACCACAAGTCCTGCATGAAAGAGTAATAAACAGGCAGAGGGCAGAGTGTGACCCCGCTATCTTATTGCCAGGGTTATTGAATTCATTCCTTCTAAATAAAAAGTTATACTTTGCTTGGATCAAAATGCTTAATCCACAGTAATTTTATTAGGCCTCTGTTATTCAGTTTGGTTGCCACATTATAACAACATAGGTAAACTTTTTAAAGCAGATAAGAAAATATAGTCAATTCTTTTTTAAATGTTTCTTTTTGGAAACAAAACATGCAAAAATAAACTTGCTATATTCAACCTCAACATGCTATATAAAGAAAAAAGTAGAATCTGGATAAAATGAGATGAAAACAAATCAGGATGTTATTACTTATTTTTCTTTCTAGAAATCATTACATTCCTGAAGGCAAAAAGAAATCCTTCTTTTTAAGGCCTTGTATTTTTTTTTCTTTTCTTTATTATGTTCCAGAGCTGAACTTTAAATTTGCATTACAAAGTCTGTAATTGGAAGTCTAACTTGCAAATATGAGCTGCTTTCCATTTTAATTTCCATGAAAACTCAAAATCAATCTGTGGAAATAAGTCTGTGGAGATTTCATAAAATGTATACATGATAATTTCAGCTTATAAAAACTTTTGTGCATAGTTTGGAAGATACTCATAAAAAGAAGAAGAAAATATTTAAAACTGATTTTTTCATGATGTTATAGGCATATTTCCCATTGACTCATGGACTGTTCTAGCAGGAAGGAACATTAAAGATTATGAAACCCCAATCCTTCAGTTGACAGGTTTGGGGCCCAGCTAGTTGAAATAAGTGTGAGGGGATGAGGTTAAAGTGAGGAATTTGGGGTAAAACTCAGGGCTGTGGCCCATGTTGATCTCATAGACTCTACCCATCGATATATTCTGGAGAAGGTAGGTGCCTGTGCAAGTTGCTCTGCTAATTGATTCACAAGAGCCCTGACTTTTTGTCCAATGATCTGTTCTTTATAACCATGTTACCTCATTTCTGCATAAAATAATGATTATAACTATTCTTTTCTTACACAGTTGTGGGAATTAAATAATATAATGTAGGTAAGGTGACATTCTAGAGTGTTAGTAGATGGTAAAAGATCAGTATATGCATCTACTATTTTTTTAAATTATGTACTTTGTGTTGGTCTTCAGTACAATTACATAGATTAACTTATATAACATTTTATAGTTAACAAAACTATTGTATGTATGTGCATGTGTGTATATATATATCATATAGAATATATGTATATATTCCTTTATGTTCTACTTATGCTCCCTAGTCCAAAAGGAGATTTAAATAAAAGTACCAACCAAAAAATTAATCCCTAATCAAGAGAAGGAATTACAGAACAAGGCTGTGAAAGATTACAGTACCCGACAGGTTTGAGCAAGTTTTTCAGTGGTTTTGAGGAATATGCAGTAGATGACCGAGCAAGCAAAATGGCAAGGCTCGGGAGATCTCATTTTTCTGCTGTATTGTCAAAATGAATGACCAAAATGACTTTTGTTGAGGATATTTAACACTCAACACATGATGTTGAAGTGGAATTTCCCAAGCACTATCCTTTTCCCTATTCTCCATAAATTGCTATGATGATTTTATTCATTTTGTTTATTATCTGTTCTCCTCCAAAGACTTTAAAAAATCCTCAAAGTAAACATAATCCTCTAAGTCACCATGCATAGTATGTAAATTTGCAAGTATTTTATTAAAATTCTAATTAAATTAAAAGAAAATCAGCAACAAACTTATACATACTGTGACTACTGATGGAGAAAGTGACTGTAGTTGTTAAGCATTAATGCTGTATTAGGAAGGGGAAGGGAGAAGATGATATGAAGCAGACAAGAAGAGACTGGAATCAAAAAAGTATGTCAAAAAGAAGCAAAAAAAAAAAAAAAAAAACTGCTTTGCCTAGAGTCACAGTTTGCATTTGGATAAGGTTTGCAACATTGTCGATGCACTTCCTCATCTACTAGTTCACTCAAATCTACGCTGCTGAGGACCTCTGCCTTCATTGTTGTAACACTGGGGCTTCAATCCAGGGAGCTGCTTAAATGTCTGTGATATTCTGAAAATAATCACCCGTTGAACTAGCAAATGTGGACATGCTATTTATCACTCTCACATTACAGGGAAGTGCCCTGATGGCAGTGGGCTGATGCAAGACAGACTGCGCCTCCTCCAGTCTCAAAGGAGACACATGTCCTACACTTGACTCTAAACTACATTACCTGAGTGTGTCTATGCAGAAAGAAAAGGTCAAGAAGCAGTCACGGGACAAGTAGCCATTCTCAAAAGGAGATAAGGATGGAGTTAGGATCCATACCCAAAACAACACACATTTCTTCTGGCCAGGGTTCCACTCCTCATGGGTGGTGGGAGAGCCATGTCAGCATTGACCCCACACTCCAACTTGACACTGCTCTTCCGTCTCACATTGTTTGTGTTAATGTGGGAGGGCACCTGTGTGATGATCATGTTAGCATGTGGAATCTATATACCACATAAACAGTAAAGGCTACATTCCAAGACTAAAAGTGTAGTCTCAGAGGCCAAAGAGACCCAGGAGGAGGGAACACTGCAATAGTCTGTAGCAGTCAATATTATAATACTCATGCACAGCATTGCTGGTACCCACCCTATGAGTTACAGTTTTATTTGCAGTCCTGTTTCTGCATTCAACACATATGGGTATTGGCCATTATACTTCTACCTGTAATGCTGACAGCCACCCCGCAGCACATATGAGCTATGGCTTGGAGCTGTTAGCCTTCTCTCTCTCACAAGGGAAAAAAGAACTTTTCCCACGTCTGCCTGAAGAGGGGGTCAGAAGCCTTCCAGCCTTGTAGCAATTTCCAGCATGTCCAGTTTGCAGGGTAGACCCACCATGAAAAACTAGCAGAGGCTACAATTGGGAGCACTGTGCAGACTCAAAGTCTGAGTAGTTGTTCACAGCAGCTAGCATTCCTGCTCACTGGGGGACATTGTTGCTTCTGCAGAATCCAACCAGATAACCCCCAAGAATTTGACAGAAACTAAACAAGGTCAGAGTATACATCCTATGTAAACAGAAAGAACACAAAGATCAATGAACACAGCAAATTATAAACCAGTTTGAGTCTGCAAGACTGTCAGATGAGAAACCTTCCAAACTCAAGGCTTTTGTTGGAATGAAATTGAGCAATGACAATCTGATACATCCTCTTTATCCGAAGTTTAAATGTCTCTGATGATATCAGCAGGTGCTCAGGTGAATTCTGTTACAGACAGTTCAGTGAATTAGAGTCTACTTTCCACAATTTTGTGTAATAGATTTTACTGAAACATAATTTTCCCCCTAAAATCACCCTCATATTTATCAAAGAGCCATATTAAGATCAATTCATTTATTGTATTAAGACCAGTTTCAATTTGGCCTGATTATTTGCATACACACAACAAAAATAGCATTTGATTATACAGGCTTTCTTAAATCTACTTTGCTGGAATGTTACAAGGAATTCTCAGATTGAGCTTTAACTAGTTCCTCAGCACTCAGAAGCCAAGTCACACAGTTGCCGTAGGCTTTGCCTGCAGTACCTGCAGATTTGGGTGAGTTTCTCAAATTCTTGAGAACCCAAGATGTCTTGAGGTTCTTCCCATGCCACCTTTCAGGAAAGTAAACTCCTTACTTTCACTCCTTACTTTAAAAGACTGCCATGAACCACATGAAAAAGCAAAGTACCAGGCCATTTCTCCAAGGAGCTTTCATTGACTTCAAAGTCAGTCTTAATTCCTTATGACTTTCTGATGACATGCAGAATTCAAGCAAGACTCCTTTGATCATGACATTCCAGACAAAGCCTTAGTTGATAAAATCACAATTGGAAACTGGCTTTATGCATCCTGTTAGGAAGAAATCATACCCCTATTGGGTTTATGCAAACAAACATATTGCTATGGAAAATATAATACCCACCTATTAAGGGCTTCTAAAGAAATCAGGTAGGGAGAAAAATACAAATGTCTCAATATTGTTTATGAAAGTATACTTTACCAAATTTCTTGAAGAAACAGAAAAGTTTTCTTATGTCTGAGTTACAAATGATTAAAAATTAGCAATATTTTTAACAAAAAATATAAAGGCACAATTAGCTTCAGTTTGTTATGTACCATAATTGATTTCTGTTTATCCTGAATATCTGCAAGCACCTGTTTAAATCCAGTTATTTCACAGAGCTCCAGCAATCTTCACTCAATTCAAAAATATAATCCAAAAATCTATTCTCAGAAATATGCAATGCAAAACAAGTCACAGTCCTCTCTATGAACTCCTCCCAAGACATAATATAGTTTTGTAAACATATTAGAACAAAACAATGACTGTGTATAAATGACAAAACTTAAAATGACATGGTTATAGAGTTGAGAATAGTGCAATCAACAAAGGAAATTGCTTTCCTGCAACATTTTAGGATAATACTAAAATTATGAATGAAAATATATTAGAATTTAGGTAATCCCTAGAATATCTACTTTAATAATAGAAATATGGTGTATACAAAGAGAACATACTTATTCTTTATTTGACAAAGCTTCCAATGTACTTTAAACATACTAAATAGGCCTAATTAGTTCCAAAACGTATCTTTTACAAAAAAGGAAGAACAAATACTTGAGGTATTTTGGAGCTTATTGGAATAACCTCAAGTCATTAAACTTTGGAAAGGGTGTCAAATGAACTTAACAAAAATATTATAACATAAACTTTTTGTAAAATAATATATTTTATGGTAATAACTTTAAAATACATTAATTCAACTTAAAACCAATTTTCATATCAAATAATTTGTCCACACCACAGGATCCACCTTAATTTATGTAAGTGTTTACTTTCTTTAGGCCAATAAAATATTATGCCCTAATTATGCAATGTGGAGGCAGAAAACATACCACATGCAATATGCAGAATAACACATATTACATAAAGTATGAAGACTGAAGACCATACATATGAAGACTGAACACATGAAGACTATACACATAATTTAACTCATGTACAAATTAGAACACTCTACTTTTAATTCTATATCCTTTAATATATATTATCATAATTTGCAACCTTTATTATGAAAGGCATATATTTTTTCCAAAATTAAACATAAGTAATTAACCCTATTTGGTGTGGCTCAGTGGATTGAGTGCCAGCCATCCTGCAAACCAAAGGGTTGTTGGTTCGATTCCCAGTCAGGGCACATGCCTGGGTTGTGGGCCAGGTTCCCATTGGAGGGGCATGCAAAAGGCAACCACACACTGATGTTTCTCTCCCTCTCTTTCTCCCCTCCCCTCTCTCTAAAAATAAATAAATAAATAAAATATTTTTAAAAATAAATAATTAGCATCCTTTAGATTGACAAATTCATTAATACATTTACTGGACCTTTAATAAAATAATTCTAAGTAGTATAAAATGCAACCTAACCTAGTACTTTGCAAAACAGAAATAAAAACAAAATCCAAAGCAAAGGCAAAAGAGGAGCAAAGGGGTCAAATGGGGACACTGTAATAGCATATTCAATAAAAATGTAATTTTTTAAAAGGGACTAGGATTATACTCATAATTTTGTCTTCTTATTTTTCTCTCTAACTTAAGTTCTCCCTGTAATTACCATACTTTGGCTTCAGCTGCTTCTTCCTTTTCTCCAAGGTATGTCCTCTGCAAGGCCCATGGGGGTATTGGGGGCATCCCCCCAATACTGGCTGTACCACACCAGGTTTCCCCCAGTTATTTCAAGGATTTCCCCCTGGTCTCTCCTACCTGGCATGTGATCACATGTAATCTACTCACAAGGGTATTTTATGGAATACCCTGCTCGTGACAATTGTAATACATGAGCTCCAAAACATGGACCTGCTTAAGTGTTTCTGAAATTCTGAAGAAACCACCCAGAGGACTAGCAGATGTGGGCATGTCATTTATTACATTACAGGGGAGCGCCTCAATGTCAGTGGGTCAGTGAGAGACTGCACCTCCTCCAGTCTGAGGCTTGTGATAGGAGGTCCCAGAAAAAGGAGTCATGTGCCCTATGTGTGACTGTAAATTACATTATCTCAGTGTGTACATGCAGAAAGGAAAGGGTAAGAAGCAGTCACAGGAGAAGAAGCCACTCCCAGAAGGTTCCCAAAGCAATACACCTTCCTTCTGTCCAGAGCGCCTTGGAAAGCCCTCCTCATGGGTGGTGGGAGAGTCTGGTCAACAATGACCCCACAACTGTCATCATCTTTTGTAGCTAATGAAGTTTACGAATCAAGTATAAAATGCTTTGGGGGATTGTTGGAAAAATCAAAACTAGAGATCAGGTTTCTGTAGTTCTTGAAGTCAGTATTGCTTTTTCTTTAAACTTTGCAGTATACAATCACTCTGTGGCATAAATGGGGAGGATAATTAGTCTATATGTACCAGCTTCTCATCCAATTTCAAAGTTATGTTGAATATTTACTATTTAAAAGAGAGAGAGGGGGAGAGAGAGAGAATTTCTTTAGAAAAATAACAAATTATACCATCATGTCCCTTGATAATTGTGGCCCTAGGGAGCATGGCTAGGAGAATGAAACAAATGTTTTTATGAATAAAAGGTCATCTTTTCTTCCAGTAGATATGACTGAGAGTCAGGAATCAAGCCTTGTATTGTGGCTTGCAGTTGCTACTCAAAACTCGACTGTGTTTTTGTGCAATTCACAGCATATTCAGAGGGCTCATTCTCTTCTATCTTACCTTTCCTGTTTTTTCTACCTTTTTAAAAAAAATCCCCAATTGGACTTCAGATAAAGGAAAACAAACAAAAAACTCCAGGACTACCATGAGGGTAAGGTGATCACAGGAAAGTCAGTGTTGCCTGGTTTTCCAGAGAACAAAGAATGTGAATAAATTAAAGATTTAGAGCTACTTCATCCTGGATTGATATCATGCTGTTGTGATCTTTCACAGACAAACCCACTGGTGGACTAATTCTGGTTCTTTTTAAAGGGTTAGAGCCACCAGTCAACACAGAAGATACATCATATGGAAAGCCTGATCATCCCTAAATACTTCACCAGCACTTCCCAAGGTGTTGCATTTAAGTCATTCTTTTAAACAATGAAGATGCCTTATATGGAAAGCAGATGATCCACACAATTTTCTGCTGATAAATGGTGATTCAGGAAATGCAATGTTTGTGGTAAAAGACTGGACATAGTGTGTCTCAAATCTATTTTACTTTGATCTGAAGACCTTAGTTTCATGAAGAAATCAAATACAAACAGAACTACATTTAAAATGAAAACATTAATTTTGTATCACAATTACTGATTTATCTGGGCCTAGTACTTAGAGATGCAGTAACCACTGATATTTTGGGATTACAGGTAAAAGAAAAATTGCTCTAGTGCTTGTAAAATATGGTAAGGAAGACTTTATTTAAAACTATTGCAAGAGGGAAAAAAGAGTGAACTCAACTCCGTTAAACAAAAGGCTGGAGAATTGTTGTTTTTTTAATCCTCACATGAGGACATGTTCACTGATTTCAGACAGAGAGGGAGAGAGACAGAAACACTGATCAGTTGACTCTGCCTGGAGATGAAACCCGCAACCTTTTCGTGCACAGGTCAACAATCCAGTTGACTGAACCACCAGGCCAGGGCTGGGGAGTTTTGAAGCACTGGATAAATTAGTGGAAGACATTGGAAGTTTTACAACTGTTGTAAGTAAAGGGAGATCTAGGGCCTGTAATCAGGAAGAAACTTGTAGAAAGTTCAGCCCTGGCTGGTATGGCCCAGTGGTTTGAGTGTCAGCTTGTGAACCAAAAGGTTGCTGGTTCAATTCCCAGTCAGGGCCCATTCCTGGGTTGTGGGCCATGTCTCCAGTAGGGAATATATAAGAGGCAACCACACATTGATGTTTCTCTTCCTCTTTTCCCCTCTGTCTAAAAATAATAATGAAGAAAATTTTTAAAAATAAAGTTCTACCAAGTTGTGGGGGCATTAAGATCCTTTTGATCTTCACAAAGAGGGGTGCTAGATAATAAATAAATAAAAATCTTGGAAGCAGTATTGCTTAAAAATATGTGGCAGGTACCCAGATTATTATGAAATTTAAAGTGAGGATTAGCAAACTATGGACACAAAATAAACATAGCTCATTACATTTTTTGCATGATTGTTTGCTCCAAATACTTTAGTCTGTATTTACAAAGAAAAGAACATGTCTCTACGTTATCATAATATGACCCTACGCAAGAAATTTAACATCAATATAGTAATATTATTTCTTGTGCAATCCATATTCAGATATATCAAATTGTCCACAAATTTTCTTTTAGAAGTATTTTTTAAATTCATTCATTAATAATTCTAAGCTCATATTTTGCTTTAGTTATCATGTCTCTTTAGCCTCCTTTAATTTAGAACAATTCTTTCCCACAACATACCTTTGTTGAAGGGTCCAGGTCAGTTAATTTTTAAGAATATTATATAACCTAGATTTTTTTCTTTTTTTATCAATATATCTGTGTAAAACCTATCTCCATTTTTTTTGTAAATAAAGTTTTACAGGACACAGGTATTCTCATTAGTTTAAGTACTGTCTATTAGCATTTTGTGCAACTGTGACAGAGACTACATGGCCCACAATTCCTAAAATATTTATTATTTATCTGGTCTCAAAAAAGTTTGTTGCCCCTTAAATGTGAAAATGCATCTAACACCTGCTAATTTTAATTGCCTTATGGAATTCATTAGCAATGATCAATTCAAAGGGATAGGAAATCCTGAAAGAAGAAACATGTTTTACTAAAAATAGAAGCAGAAATTTATATAAGGCGTAAAATGATACTTAGAAAGGTCCACACTCTATTAACAGTGGAATTTCACAAGATATTTTAGAGTTCATCCTACTAGTGAATGTGGTATATGTGCCAATATTTTCATTGAACATATTCCTCTTGTGAAGAAGAGATTTTGTTCACTCTTAGGAATTCCTAAGAGATGTGAATCCCTAAAGAAAATAGACCTCTCTTCAGCACCAGAGTGTGAATTTGATTGTTTTCAGCTCATCAAGGTTATTTCATTCTTCTAGCCATAAACCAACCAGCGGGTGTGGAAAAATGAAATAAAATTGAGTTATTGATTATGTCACTCAACCAATAAATTAACTAAAACTGAAAAATCTCTACCTCAAGATTTCTTGTTGAGATGGTAAAAATTTCTTCTTATTGCTCATGTAATTTATATTATTTCTAGACTTAGCCTCTAGAAGAAAGAAATACTGCAGCTTTTTTATTTCAAAGCATATTAAAGAACAATAAAAACATTTAGCATTTTAATCATCTGTCATTCATTTCCCAGATTGAAGATATCAATGTTCTTATATTTTCCTTAATGTTTTCTTCAAATTTCTCCATAATGTTTATCTTATAATACATCTTAAATGTCTTCATTTTTTGTATTTAACTTATAATTTCATATTTATTTTTAAAGATTTTATTTATTTACCTTTAGAGAGGGAAAGGTAGGGAGAAAGAGAGGGAGAGAAACATCAATGTGTGGTTGTCTCTCACATGTCCCCAACTGGGGACCTGGCCCACAACCCCAAGCATGTACTGTGACTGAATTGAACCAGTGACTCTTTTGTTAAAAGGCTGGCACTCAGTCCACTGAACCACACTAGTCAGGGCTCATGTTTAAATGCACATTTATAAAGTGCACGGGTCTTGCCTTGGCCAGTGGTCTCAGTTGGTTGGAGTGTATTCCTGTATACCAAAAAATTGTGTTGGATTCCCAGTTAGAGCAAATACCTAGGGTGTGAGCTCAATTCCAGTTAGGGTCACCTACAGCAGGCAACCAATAGATATCTCTCCAAGTCTCTCTCTCTCTCTCTCTCTCTCTCTCTCTCTCTCTCTCTCGCCCCCTGTATGTTTATCCCTCCCTCTCTCCCTCTCTTCCTCCCTATCTAAAATCAAAATCAATAAACATATCCTTGGTGAGGATTAAAAAATAAATAAATAACACAGGTTTTGAGTGTATAACTCAATGAAATATTACAAAGTGAACACATCCATTTAAGCAGCTCACACTGAAAAACAGAAATTACCAGCAGTCCTTTAACCTATTTTTTAGTCCCTGCTTCAAGTTTTCTCTTCAGAAATAAGCAATATTCTGACCTCTGTCATTATAGATTAGTTTTTTCCTCTCCTTGACTTAATATATGGGAATTAAATAGTAATTACTCACTGTTTTGTATCTGGCTTTTGTGAAACATGCATGATATTGTATTAATCTGTAGTGCATTATCTTACTTGCTTTATGGTATTTGAGTTCATTGATATACCACAAATTTGTTATGTATTCTAATGTTTATGGACATTTGCACTATTTCTAATTGAAAGCAATTATGATTAATGCTGTCAAGGACACTCTTATAGATGTCTTTAAGGGATATTTGTGCCAATTTTTATTAAAATATACTTATGAATAGCATTACAGGGGTTGTAGAGTATTTGTATGATTGACTTCAGTAAATATTGCCAATTTTCCAAAATAGTTGTACCAATGTACACTCTCATCACCAGTGTCTCAAAAAAGTATATAAAAGTAGTGCATGAGAATTTTAGTTACTCCACATCCTCATTTACACCTGACATTCCTATTATTTTCATTTATATTCTAGTTGTTATGTAATAGTATATCATTGTGTTTTTAATGCCCATTTCCCTAATAACAGATCATGGTGAATGCCTTTTCACAAACTTACCAGACATCAGAATACATTCTTTGTGAAATATTTGATCAAGCCTTTCATCCATTTTAATACAGCATGTGAAATATAGTCAATAATATTATAATAACTATGTATAATGCCAGTTGGGTACTGGAAATATCAGGGGGACCACTTTGTAAGTATATGATGGTCTAACAACTATGCTGTACATCTGAAACTAATACAGAACAATATTGACTGTAAACTATAATAAAAATAATTTAAAAAACAATCTTTTATCCATTTTTAATAAGTTAGGTTTTTATCATTTATTATTGACTTATAGGAACTCTTTTACATATTTTGGTATTATTTGTTCATTTATTATGTGGAGCTTCTAAATCTAATCCACTCTGTCTTGCCTTTTCACTCTTACTGTTATTTTTCATGAACGGAGGTTCAAAATTACCAGGTTTTTTTTCCTTTATGGTTGGATGATTTTTCCTACTAAATAGTCTTTGACTACCAAACATCAGGAAGTTGTTCTGCTATCTTATTTTCTAGAAGTCTAATCATTTTACCTTTAACAGTTAGGTCTTTAGTCCTGCTAGAGTTTATTTTTATGTATAGTATGAGGAAGGGGTTATTATCCACTTTTTATATCCAAGTTGTATGTCCAAGATAGTAAAGTTTAAAGCATTAAATTTTGCTTTTATTTTACACCTTGATATTTTTAAGTAGGCATATCATTTTCAATTGTGATGCTGATCTTGTTCAATTAAGTAATTACTTTTTCTGTTGGGTGATTGCTCTATGTCTATGATTATGTTTAATTGAGATATTTTCTTTGCTCATTTTTTGAATACTCTAAAAACTTTAAAAATATTTTAGATATGTTCCTATCTAAATTCTTTCAAAACTCTTTCTGGCCCATCTATTCATCATTGTCTTTGCTTTACAGAGATCTTCACTTTAGCAAAAGTGAGGTTTTTTTTCATAGTCTGGATAATATGGATTTTGAGAATAATTATCTTTTCACAGTTTTCTGATGAATAGCAGAAATGGTTACATCCAAATCCTCCTTCTTTGCTGCTGCTAAGATTAATATACTGATTAACACCTTTTCCAAGTTGGAATGGAGTTGAAAGTAATTCCATTTGGCAAAGCCTCATCCCATTTGCTGACATCTTCATTAACCCCACTGATAAGGAGACTATTTCACAATACAAATTTCTCAAGGCTGGAGATTTTATCTTCACAGAGTCACCTAACAATACTAATTTGAAGTATGAAACATGCAGGTTCAATTGCCTCAATAATTTCACTGTGCCCTATCCTTTTATTTTTCCCGTTTAAAGGTTGACAAAAAAACCAATTACTCCTCACTCACTAGAAAAAGTTGATTTTCAAAAGGACATTTTCAGAAAGTGGGTGCAGAGATATAACTTAAATTGAATGGAAGTGTCATAGTAAGGGAAAGACAAAGGGATAAAAATCTGCAAAGACAAAGTAATGTAGTCCTGTTAACCACAGGAAAAAATTCTAGAGTTTTAAAAAAGGCTGCATTTTAACTATTCACCCCATCTTGCACATTAAGCTTTTGATTAAATAAAAATGCCAATTTTTTCATAATCAGTAAATAGGTTAAGTAAGAAAATTTTTATACTCAGTTAAATAAGAACATTTTATTTGAGTAACTTTGACTTTCACAAACTACATGTATTTCCTCAGCTACATGTAACTTTCCAGTGTCTACTGTCCATTCCACAAGAGCAAATTTTAATAGGATTTATAGAAATCTTCAGCCATTGCCAATGGTGTGCAGGTAAATATTTAACATTGATCCTTCAGAGAGAGAAAAAAAAAACACTATGATTTGTCACGTCTGCCAATTTTTATGGAACAAAAACTCTCCATGACCTATTTGGACTATAAACATGATGTCACTGATGCAGAGCTGGGAAGAAAGTGAAGTACACTGTTTGGTAGTGTTATACTATATGGCTACAACTGGTACTGATGTCCTTAAATCTGGGATAACTGTGAAACTGAGTAAAACAAGTATGACATAATGATCTTTCAGTTTATACTACTTGTATTTTAATAGTGTATTCATATATTTATTAGTGAATAGCTATATTTAACAACTAGTCTGTGAGATTCTTTACATTTAATAATCAGTTCTAAGGAGAAGGTATGGTTCAGTTCTAGCACACTAGTTCATAGCTGTGGCCAAAAAAGCAACAACAATAACCTTTTAGTAATAGCTTGAAATCTTATTTTAAATATCATACTGGGGAAACCCAAGTTGATTGTCATTTAGGTTTTTAGCTGCCTTCCTGAGATTAAAGTGTTTGCTTTTATCTCATAGTAGAAAACTTTCTATTCTGTATTCTTGGTGGATTTTAGTCCTGAGTCCTCAGGGTATGAACCATATAGAAACTCAGAGATAAGACCTCAAGATGCCTCATCACTGGAAATCCAGTCCCCAGAAACTTCAACCTCAGGGCTCTGGCTATAGGTCTCTGATAGAATTTAGGATGTTGGGCAAAGAAGAATTGTAAACTGCAGCTGCAAGATTTGATTACTGTGCCATCTCAGAAACATTATCCTGCTATCGTCTGACAAAACATGCAGATTAATCTGCCTAAAAAGATATGGTTTAAAGAAGAGGTTTCTAAACTTGAGCATGTACTAGTACCACCTAGAGTTTCTGATTCAATGAGTGTCCTGTGGGACCTAAGAATTTAGATGTCTAACAAGTATATCCTGATATACTGTAGGCATTTATATACAAACATACTACAGTGACAGTCTCTGAAAATAACACTACCTGAGAAACAGAGTCCAGGTGTCATTTGACATAGCGTGAAAAAGAAAAAGGGAAGTAGAAGTCAGACATTTCAAAGTATATTTTTAAAGAATGGATTTGAGATCCCAAGAAAACAAAACAAAACAAAGCAAAACAAAGCAAAACAAAACAAAACACTGTTAACTGTTCATTTGATTGAAGAATTGGCCAGATTCTGAGATTTGGATTCACAAGACACATCAAGACTAGATAGGAAATCAACATAGGCTAAACTGCAATGTTTTTCCCAGAAGGTACAGCAAGATAGCAACTAAGCTACTGATTTTACCTTCCTGGCTTCAGAGGCATCTAAGGGTTTGGCTGTGGGGAAGGACTGAGTCACTCACTCCAGCAAAGATATATCCAGCCTGAGCAGTGAGCTGATGTAGGGCAGCACATACACTTTAGGCCTGGGGAAGCTGAAATAGAAAGAAACAAGTGAGTGCTGAAATCTTTATTTGCTAATTCACAAAGGAATTTACGTATCTAGTCTATTCACATAACTTCTGAATCATCAAATGCAGAGTACTCTATATGTTGGGAATATATTGATAATTTTCTTTTTTTTTTAGCTGTCTCTAGAAGTGCTCAGAGTTATATATCCTGAAATATGCCATATTACTGATTACTGGAGAAAATTTATATGCTGAAAGCAGGAGAGAGTTTGTGATATCTACTTGTCTAAGCTTAGAAAAAGAAGTAAAAAATATGCAATCATTATGCATCATTGTGAAAATATTATATTTAACCCATACGTTGTTATATTGTTATGCTACATCACTATAACATTATTGTAAGCTATTTCCTTAGCTACTAATTTAGAAAAATCACTGATTTAATGTCACTGTGGCTCAACACTCCCGAGCACTTATTCAGTGTAGCATACACAGTGTTATGCTCCAACATATTGCTAGAGCTCTGTGTTAGATTCCTAGGGATGCTGTAACAAATAGCATGGGCAGAGTTCTTTGAAAGAGTAGACATTTTTCTGAATTATGGAGGATAAATGTCTGAAATCAAGATGTTGGCAGGGTTGATTCCTTCTGGAGTTTCTAAGGGACTGTCTATGCCATACATTTCTCTTACTTGTGGGTGACTTGCAGTAGTCCTTGCCATTCTTTGGCTTGTAGATATAGTATTTCAGTCTCTGTCCCCACCTTTATATGGTGTTCTTCAATCTATGTGCTTTTCACACCTTTTTATATGGACAACAGCCATTGGATTTAATCTAGTATGACTTCATCTTAGCTAATTACATTAGCATGCATTTTATTTCAAAATAAGGTCACATTTCAAGGTTCCAAATAGACATAAATTTTGATAGACACTATTCAACCCACTACAAAATCAACAAAATGCTATCAAAGGTTACAAAATAAAAATGTATGTTATGTATATCAACTATTATTTTTGAAGAGAATGTATGTATGCTAAAATTTCCTCTGACATTGGATTTGTTGTGAAATATTCAGAAATGTTTGAGCATTGTAAAAGACTAAAGTGTATACTGCTATAGTTCTAGAAGCCAGATCTTACATGCCCATCACTGCTAAACCCCACATAATTAATACTTTTATAATTAGTGTTTCCTTAATGATGACATTTTTGCTTTTCAATTCTAGGATCTTTTAAAATGTTCCTTCATTCTGCCTTCCCTCTTTCACCAAACTAGAATATTTGATCTTCTTTGTGACATTCTGCTACAAATAAATTATTTTCAGGTTTAAAGTCCTTCAAAGAATCTTTGCAACTATTTTACTCATTGTATACCCTTCCACCCCAGGTTCACATGATCAAAATCCTTTACACAGCTAGATACTATGGAGCAAAATAGTTGCTTTATTTTTATGCCCAAAATTCTGAAACTATATTTTATATATACATATAAACTATTATATATAATATTTATATAAAGTATTTTACATATTATACAGTATTATAATCTAGCACTCCTTTTATAGTATATGGTATAAAAGGGGATATGTAGTATTTTATAGTATTATATATGAAAGGGTTGATTATTTTTCCTTTCAAATAGTAGTAAAATGTTAAATATAAGGTTACTTCCTCAAAGAAACACAGAGTGATATTAAGCAGGAATTTTTACACAAGTAATGTCAATTATTAATTAACCCTAACCCTAACCTTAATGTCTTGGATTCTGTAGGATTCTGTGTACTTCTTATTGAATTAAAATATATATAATGTTTTGAAAGTGTCATGCAAACCTAATCATACTCTAATATTTTCAGTGATTATAAAAAAGTTTCAGGAATATGCAAAATTGAAGCTGTATGCAATCATGATGTTAAATATACCTTAAAAATCATTTTCAATGTGAAAATAATAAAAATTAAAAAAGGCTAAGTGGCTTTAGAATTTTCTTTGCTAATAATTTAAAGGCTGAGATTCCATAATTATCTGATACTCTGACAAGGTCTTTTGAACATTCCTCTCCATAGATAGCTTTTAAAAATATGGAGAAAGCCTTTTAGTGTCAGTTTTCTGCTTCTGCTATTATAACAAAAAATCCATGATAACATCATAGGTGGCAATGATTTGGTGATTCTACCAGTAAAATTAATATTTTATAAAACAAGAATTTTAAGAAATTATTTCAAACCATAGCATCTCTAAAAGGTCAGTAGCAAGTCCCTTAGTATCTAAATGACATGTATGAGTGACAGAAAGAGGGTGAGGAAGAAAAAAAGACTCTGTGTGTGCATTTTTCTGTTTTGTGGATGGGTAGAGAGTGTCTAATTAGTAGGACAATGGGGTATTCATAAAGGGAAATATGTACTTTCTATTAGAAAAAGTTTTAATTTATTTTTTGGGGAATTTGTTTTAAGGTTGTGGTTAAGAGAAGGCTAGAGTTCAAGCTAACTAAATATGTTGTGCAATAAAAGTACTTCAGATATTTGTTACATAGGTAGAAATAGAATTGCTATTGAAAACGTCTGGGAAATTATCAGTTCAGATCTTCCATTAATAGAATTTAAAACCATTTAATATCTTTCCAAAGTAAATTTCTATTGTAACCTTAATTTGAAGATTATGAATTAATAGGACCCTCCAATTTTAGGTACAAATGAAATCTCTCCTAATTTCTTTAATATCCCTCTTATTATTTTAGGTCTCAGGGCAGATATAACCATATTTTAGGGCAAAAAGAATAGTCTCTTAGAACATATGTCCAATCTCCTTAATTTTGAAAACTATAACCTTGCAATCACTTTATGTCTTCCAAGTCACAGATATTTATTGCTTCAGCCAAATTTAGAATCTAGATTTCTTGACCACTAGTCCAACGGCCTTTCCATTCATCCACACTCCACTACACCAACCTGCTGCAGTCAACATACTACCCATTTTCCATTTTTGAATCTCTATTACCACTCCCTTGCTAAGATACTCTTCAAGTTATTCTGGATCATTCTCACTGTGTGTGCATAGTCAATATGCGCAGCTGCATATTGACCTTACACATACATTTTATTTTTTACCTTTTAATAAGCTAGACATTATGAGGTATACCATTACGTGAAAACTAACTAAAAGAGCATTGTAACTTTTTACTGAGGAATAATTTGTAATATATGATAGATAGGTTTTTGGAGAACATATTCAAGTTTTTAATAGGTAATTATAATGCCTTTCCTCATTGTTGAAAAGCTTTTACATTAAAATGGAAAAAATTGCATATGTAGTATTTTTTTCTTTTCTTTACAAAGACTGGAATATGCATAGCACATTTCCACTCTTTAAGTCTATACAAGCAACTTGATATACATGTAATAATCTATTCTAACTCCTTTCTTCTGTTTTTCTGGTTCTTTATTTGACTTTTAGCTATATTGGTTGCTTGTGTTTAGCATATTTATTTTCCTTATTTGGTATAGTATCTTAATTTTAATTTTTAAAGTAAGTATTTCTGTGATAAAAATAGTAAGTTTATCAAATCTTACTTTTAGTGACAGAGGGTTTTTTGTCTATCTTTTAGTTCATAAATAATCTTAAAATGCTGAAATTACCACTTAATATTTATCTTTATAAACACAGCATCTCTAAAGATTTCTGGAGAAGACTGGGACATGAACATATTTTTGGATCTTTTTTTCCTAATTATGGGCAAAATGATTAAAGGGAAGAAAACAGGCAAACCTATATCAGCATTAGAGCCAGTGAAGGATATTAAGTACATGTGAAGAACTTTAGGGAAGCAATAGATGATTAAGGGAAGCAATTATAGAAATTTTTTTTTTAATTTTAGAGGAGCTTTATTAGAGTAAGGACTGAATAGGAAGGAGTCCTCTGAGAAAGCAACTTGGAATGGCTGTTGTCCAATGGAATTGGTTGGTAGCATTACTGGTGATGGGGGTGGTGACTATGTATTCTTTGATGATTATACAGGTGCTTTTCCTATGGGAGCTTTACTATGTTTTCCATAAATTTCACCAATAAACATAAAGTATTTTGTAATCAGGAAAATTCATAACAGTTATACACAAAGTTGACAGTGTGAGCTTTCCATAGTTTAATTATTTTTTGAAATTCTATGAGATGTAAGTTGATATTTACTGTGAAGAAAGATGATTAATATTATTTGAAGCTTTTAATATTTGCTAGGTCAAGGTTTATAATAAAATTGTTTTCTTGTCCTAGCCACTTTCTTGTTGATGTTGATCCCAGCTCTGGCAGGTTATAAAAGGATATATTAATTACATCTTTTTCAGTCTGGTAGGTAAAAGCAACAGTGTCAGGAAAAAGTGTCAACTTGTTGAAATTTTTGAGGTAAGCTTCCAACACTTTATTGAAAGAAAAAGCTCAGAAGAACATAAACATGAAATCACAAAGTGCATGATTGACTAATATATAAATTCTAAATCTAAAAGTCTTATTTAAACTTATAATTTTCTCTGCAGAAGTAATTTTTTAACCTTTTGTGGAGAATGTATTCTAAGTAATAATATACTTTTCTACATCCATACAGGGTCTTCTCATGTTAAAATAATATATCCCAGACTGTGGTATAGAATGCTATCAGCGGTACCAAAATGAGGCTGAAGAAATAAAAATGGTCACCTGAGTTCCCAAAAGATGAAGCGCATAAGGAAATGAAGAGGGTAGAGAATAGAAGAATTTTCTAGATGAAAAACATATCTATAAAACAAAAGATTACTGCTCACAATAAGAATTTAACAGAAAAATATTCTCCATCAAAATAGGAAATGTGAACCCCTATAAAAATGTTTAATTTTGTTTTCAGTTATTTTTTGTGATATCTTACTTCAAACAAGTTATTTAAATAATCAGATAAAAGTTTCTCAGCCTTCAAGAGTTATTTTAAAGATAAAAGGCTGAGATAACTCTTTAGAATAACTCTTGAAATTTGAAATTGCTTCTGTTTAAGATACAGTTGAGTTATTATAGAGAGTAAATCTTAAAACCTGATTTCTTGTTCAATCTCTACTATTCATTTACTATTCTATGTAAGTTACTAAAATTGAGCTAATTTGTGTGAAAGCACTTTGAAATATAAGTAGTTATTATTATATTATTGTTATATGATGGTACAAACAAATACATTTTAATTAGGTTAGTTTAGGTCATAACAAGATATGTGAAGAATAGAGAGCTTTTCTTTAAAAACAACTGTTAAATCAAGTTAGTAGAATATAAAGTAATAGACAGTAAATATTTTGCAAAAATTTGCATACCATTTTTTTATTGTTGTCCAGTTACAGTTTTCCTGCCTTCTTCACAATTGTTCTTCCAGGTCCCATTGCCCCCACTGCCACAGTCAATCCCCCTCATTTTCTGTGCCCATGAGTCCTCCACGTGTATTCCTTGGCTTGCTCCTTCTCCTTTCCTCATTATCCCTGTCACCCCTCTGCTCTGGTCACTGTCAGTTTGTTCTGTATTTCCAGGTCTCTGGTTCTAATTTGCTCATTTGATTGTTTTGTTGATTAGGTTTCACTTATAGGTGAGATCATATAATATTTGTCTTTCATCACCTGGTTTATTTCATTTGCCATAATGCTCTCCAGTTCTATCCATGCTGTCGTAAAGGGTAGGAGCTCCTTCTTTCTTTCTGCTGCATAGTATTCCATAGTGTAAGTGTACCATAGTTTTTTGATCCACTCGTTTACTGATGGGCACTTAGGCTGTTTCCAGCAGTTGGCTATGGTAAGTAACACTGCTATGAGCATTGGGGTGCATGGGTTCTTTTGAATTGATGATTCAGGATTCTTATGGTATGGTATAGTCTTAGCAATGGGATCACAGGATCGAAAGGCGGTTTCATCTTTAGTTTTTTGAAGAAATTCGATATTGTTTTCCACAGTGGTCTCACCAGCCTGCATACTGACCAACACTCTTCTAGGGTTCCCTTTTCTTCACATCCTTGCCAGCACTTGTTGTTTCTTGATCTATTAATGATGGCCATTCTGACTGGTATGAAATGGTATCTCATTGTGCTTTTAGTTTGCACTTCTCTAATAGCTAGCACTGTTGAGGATTTTTTTCATTTGTCTAAGAACCCTCTGTATGTCCTCCTCAAAGAAGTATCTGTTCAGGTCCTTTATCTATTTTTTTAATTGGATTGTTTGTCAAGTGGAGTCATGTGAGTTCATTATGTATTTTGGAGATCAAACCCTTTCCAGAGGTATCACTGGCAAATATGTTTTCTCATACAATTGGTTCCCTCTACATATTGTTGTGTTATTTCTGCTGTGCAGAAACTTTTTATTTGGTGTAGTCCCATTTGTTTATTCTTTCCTTTATAACCCTTGTCCAATGGGCTGTATTGATGAAAATATGGCTGTGTGGGATATCTGAAATTTTCCTGCCTATGTTTTCCTCTAGGACTTTTACAGTGTCATGACTTATATTTAAGTCTTTTATCCATCTTGAGGTTATTTTGTTGTATGGTGCAAGTTGGTGGTCTAGTGTTTTTTTTTGTTGTTGTTGTTGTTGTTGTTTTTTTTTGTATGTACTTGTCCATATCTCCCATCACCATTTATTCAAGAGGCTATTTTTACCCCATTTTATGTTCCTGCCCATTTGGTCAAATATTAACTGATCACACTGACATGAGTTTATTTCTGGGATTTATATTCTGTTTCATTGATCTATGTGTCTGTTCTTATGCCAATTTCAGGCTGTTTTGATTAGAGTGGTGTTATAATATTGTTTGATATCAGACATTGTGATCCCTCCTACATTGTTCTTCTTTATCAAAATTGCTGAGGCTATTCAGGGTTCTTTATGATCCCATGTAATTTTTTGAAATTTTTGTACTATATTTGTTAAATACATCATTGGTATTTTGATAGAGATGGTGTTGAATCTATAAATTGCTTTGGGTAGTATGGACATTTTAATGATATTAATTTTTATAATCTATGAACATTATATATGTGTCCATTTATTATGGTTTTTCTTAATTTCTCTTTTTAGTGTTGTTCTACAGTTTTCTGAATAGAGATCTTTTACTTCCTTGGTTAAGTTATTTCTTAGTATTTTGTTATTGTTGTGGCTATAGTAAATGGGAATTTTTTTCTAATTTCTGTTTGGGATATTTCATTGTTGGTGTTCAAAAATCTGTAATTTCTGAATGTTGACTTTGCATCCTGATGTACCAAATTCATTTACAGTTTAAGTAGGTTTTGGCAGAGTCTATAGGGTTTTCTATGTACAGTATCATGTCATTTGCAAACAGTGACAGAATTACTTCTTCCTTTCCAATTTGAATGTCTTTTATTTCTTTTTCTGGTCTGATCACTGTGGCTAGAATTTCCAGTACAATGTTGAATAAAAGTGGTGAAAATGGACACCCTTATCTTATGTCTGATCTTAGGGGGAAAGCTTTTAGTTTTTGCCCATTGGGTATGATGTTGGCTGTAGGTGTCTCATATATGGCCTTTATTATGTTGAGTAATGCTCCCTCTATTCACAGTCTGCTGAGTGTTTTTATCATAAATGGGTGTTGTACCTTATCAAACACTTTTTTCCAGCATCTGTTGATATGATTATGTGATTTTTGTCTTTGGTATTTTTTATGTGATGTATTACATTTATTGGTTTGTGTATATTATACCATCCTTGCATCTCTGTGATAAATCCTAATTGATCATGATGTATGATCTTTATAATGTATTGCTGGATCTAGTTTGCCAATATTTTCTTGGGGATTTTATCATCTATGTTCATTCAGTGATATGGCCTTAGATTTCTTTCTTTGTTGTGTCTTTACCAGGCTTTAGAATTAGGATAATACTGGCCTTATGAAAGGAGTTTGGGAGTCTTCCCTGTTCTTGGATTTTTTGGAAGCGTTTGAGAAGGATAAGGGTTAGCTCTTCCTAAATGTTTAGTAAAATTCTCTTGTGAATCTGTTTGGCCCTTGTAATTTGTTTGATAGTAGTTTTTTGATTACTGCTTCAGTTTCACTAGCTGATAGAAGTCTATCCAGGCATTCTCCTTCTTCCTAACTCAGTTTTGGGGCATTATATGTTTCTAAAAAGTTCACCCACATTCTCAGGTTTCCTGGCATATAGTTGTTTACAGTAATTTCTTACAATCTTTTGTATTTCTGTGTCATGTGTTGTAATTTCTTCTCTTTTGTTTCTGACTTTATTTATGTGGATTCTCCAGCTATTTTTTCCTTGATGAATCTAGTTAAAGGTTTATCAATTGTGTTTATCTTTTCAAAGAACCAGCTCCTTGATTTATTAATCCTTTGAAATGTTCTTTTAGTCTGTATGTCATTTAATTCTGCCCTGATCTTGGTTATTTCCTTCCTTCTACTCCCTCTGGGCTTCTTTTGCTGTTGTTCCTCCAGTTCTTGTAGATGTAGGATTAGGTTGTTTATTTGAAATGTTTCTATCTTTTTTTAGATAGGCCTGTATTACTATTTTCTTCCCTCTCAGAACTGCCTTCACTGTGTCCTATAGGTTTTGAATTGTTGTGTGTTCATTCTTATTTGTTTCCAGAATCTTTTTTGATTTTGTCTTAATTACATTGTTAACCCATTTATTGTTTAATAACATATTATTCAGTCTCCACTGATTTGATTGTTTTTGAGATTTTTTCCATGAGGTCAGTTTCCAGTTTGAAGCTATTGTGATCTGAGAAAATGTTTGCTATGATTTCAACTTTCTTGAGTTTTTTGAGGCATGTTTTGCATCCCATTGTGTGTTCTATTTTTGAAAATATACCAAGTGCATTTGAGAATAATGTACATTTTGCTTCTTTGGAGTGAAAGAATATATATATAAAATCAGTTAAGTATATTTGATCTAGTGTGCCATTCAGTGCCACAATTCCTTGTTGGTTCTTTGTTTGGAAGATCTGCCCATTGTTGACAGTGGGTTGTTAAAATCCCTTACTATAAGTGTGCTGCTATCTATCTTTCTTGAAGTCCTCCAAGATTTTCCTTATATATTTGGGTGCTCCTATTTTGGATGCATATATGTTTGCAATGCTTATTATAGCTTCCTGATGGATACTTCCCTTTAGAATTATGAAGTGACTTTCTTTTATTTAGAAATCTATTTTGTCTGGTATAAATATTGCCACCCCATTTTTTTTCCTGTCCATTTGCTTGGAAACTTTCTCCCAACCTTTCATTTTTAGTCTTTGTAGGCCTTTTGCTCTGAGGCAGGTCTCCTGCAGAGAGCACATATGCAGGTCATGGTTTCTCATCCATTCAGCTGCCCTATGACTTTTGATTGAAGAATTTAACCCATTTACATTTAAGGTAATTTTTGGTAGGTACTTATTCATTGCCATTTTTCCCTCTGTTCATCTCTCTCTCACTTTATTCCTTCATCTATCGTAAAACAGTCCCTTTAGCATGTTTTGTAATTCTGGTTTCATAGAGTTATATTCTTTTAAACTTCTTTTGTTTGGGAAACTCCTTATTTCATCTTTCATTTTAAATGAAAGCCTTGCTCTGTAGAGTAGTCTTGGTTGCAGGCCTTTGCTTTTCATTACTTGGCAAGTAATGAAATATTTCTTGCCATTCCCTTCTGTCTTATAATGTTTCTGTTGAAAAATCAGCTGCTAGCCTTATACAAGGGCCTCCCTTGTATGCAAGTTCCTGTTTCTCCCTTGCTGCTTTTAAGGTTCTCTCTTTGACTTTAAAATTTGCCATTTTAATTATGATGTGTCTTGGAGTAGGCCTCTTTGGGTTCATCTTGATTGTGACCTTCTATGCTCCCTGAACTCACTTGGCTTTTCCCCTCTCCAAGGTAAGGAAGTTTTCTGTATTTTTTCAAACAAGTTTTCTGCCCCTTGGTCTTTTTCTTCTCTGTCAGGTATTCATATGATTCTAATGTTGTTATGTTTCATATTGTCTTGAAGTTCCCCCTTAAGCTATCCTCATTCTTTTTGGTCTTTTTTTTTTTTTTCATTTTGTTGCTCTACATGGGTATTTCTTTCTACCTTGTCTTCTAGGTCATTGATTCATTCCTCTGCTTTATCCAGCCTGCTTGTAATTCCTTCTAGAGGGTTTTTTTCTTATTTCAGATATTGTATCCTTCCTTTCTTCCTGGTTCTTGTTCATTGTTTCTATTTCCTTTTTCCATGTTGTTGTAGTTCCCACGCAGTTCTCTGTAGTTGTTACTGATTTCCTTAAACATCCTTATAACCATTTTTAAAAAACTTCTATGTATGATGGGTTGGTTGCCTCAGTTTCATTTAGCTCTTTTACTGGAAACCCTTCCATTCCTCTCAATTAGTGGTTCTCCCTCCCCGCCCCCATTTCAGGTGATTCTTTTTGTTTGTTTCTGTGTCTCAGGATGCTCTACTTTGCCTTCCTGTCTTCATGGGGTGGACTTTTGCAGGAGGAGTTCTGGGGAACTCAGTGGTACAGTCTCTTTGATCTTGTCTGGATGCTCTATGTTGCCCTTTCTTCTATTTGTGTGAGCTCTCACTCTGTTGTTGAGCTTTACTTGTTGATGACTTTTTTTTTGGTGGGTTCTCCCCTCCAGTGGGCATACTGGTAGTCACAACTCCTGCTTTGTCTTTTATGCTGTTGTAAAGTTATTGGTTAATGAAGCAGTATTACCAGACAAAAAAAACTTATGCCAGCAAAAGGAATTCTCATACCTCATCAGCAATCCCAACCACAATGGAGCCAAGATTAATAAAGGTGAAGAAAGATTATGCATATTATAAGATAGGACAAAGGGAATATGAGATGACTAAGAGAAGGAAAAATGTTTTTAGTGGTAAGATGGAGAAAAATTGATAAGAGTAAGGATAGAGCTGAAGTAAAGAAAGGGATAGAACCAAATTTAAAATGTAAGTAAAACATGGGAGGGCAATAGAAAAAATGGGGTAAGAAAAGGGAAGCGTATACTATGAGGTTTGAAGTAAAATTAAAAAGATATTGGTCCAACAGGAGCAACATTTCAAAAAAATCACAGCAGGGTCAATAACAATGATAGCTGAATGAAGTTTAATAAAGGTGGAATGGGAATAAGAACATTGTAGGAAAGAGAAAAAATGAATATGAGATGTCTACAGTAAAGAAAAATGATTTTGAAATGAAGGGGGAAGCAAACTAATAAGAGTAAGGAGTAAAGCCCAACCTGAGAGAGAGGGAAAAAATGAAATAAAATTCCTCCTCAACTGACTAGGTGCAGGGGGGAGGCAAAATAGTGTAAGACAGGGGTAGAGTATTCTATGGGATTTAAAGTACAAAGAAACAGTGAACAACTAGGAGTTCTGTTGGAGAAGTACAGCAATAACCATGGCATTTCACCCAACTTGCCACTGTTTATAAATGTGTAAAAGAAATAAGACTCTTATTAGAGGGGAAAAGAATGTGAGCTGAATTAAGAAAGAAGAGCGCTTATGTGAGTTTAGATGGAGGAGAAACAGTGAGAGTAAGGGATAGGAATATGGCATAGTGTGAGAGAAAATAAAGTTTACAGCAACAGTAATAAAGCTCAGGAAGATGGCAACATGGATTAAGGCCAGGAATGAGTGCTGTGTGAGATTTGGAATAACAATAATGTAAAAAAGATATATAATCTGAATAAAAAAGTAAAAGACCAACAGTATTATTTGCAATATGAGTGAAGTGAAAGAAGAAAAATTAAAATGCTCTGTGAAAAGCAGTAAAAGAAACCCCCTGAAAGCAAAAGACAAAATAACAAAAATAAAACTAAAAAGAAATGAAGATAGAGAAATAAAAGAAACACACAAGTTCTGATGAAGAACAAGATTAATTTTGTCTCAGCTGTTGGTGTTCACCTTCTAACTTCTTTCTGGATGCATCTCTCATTTTCTCTCAGAGGTCGCAGGTGGGTCGTCCAACTTCTGGCAACATCACTTGTATCTCCTTCCCCTGCCTCTAGAGGGAGCTTCTGTCACAATCAAGAGGGTGAAGTCTCTGTATCTCTCCTTGGAGACACTGTTATGTCTTCTAGGAAAAGTGTGGATGTGTTCCTATTGTCCTTATACCTCCCATCTTAGTCCATCCCAATTATTTCCAATAATATACAGTTTCTGCTTAAATAGCTGTCCAGTTCATGGGGGCAGGGGTCAGTCTGTGTAAGAGTGTTAGCTCTCTCCTCTTTGATTAGCCTGCAGCTCTGTGTGCTAGTGAAGTTAAGCAGAGTCCTGAATCCCCCTTGTTATATCCTTTCTTAACTTTCTATTTTGATGGCCTCAGTGACATAGGGTCCTAGAACCCAGTGTACTTTGTTTCCCTGTGAGGAGTTCAAAATGGGCCCTTTTAGGCATTAGCATTGCTGTCTTACCTTGAAAAAAAGGAGGAGGAGGAGGAGGAGGAGGAGAAGGAAGAAGAAGAAGAAGAAGAAGAAGAAGAAGAAGAAGAAGAAGAAGAAGAAGAAGAAGAAGAAGAAGAAGCAGCAGCAGCCCTTTGCTGGTTGTTAAGCCTACCCAGCTGGTTTTGCTGATCTTCCCAGCTCCTACAGATGGTAGGGGTTTGGGATCAATTTTTTCCTTTCTCATGGTTCTGCCAAGGAAGGGGGATCAGTCTGTCTTACAATAATTACAGGTGCACAATTTTCAACCCAGTGCCCTCAGACACTTTGCGGTACACACTCTCCACTCTTTGCCATTGTGCCAGGCTGGCGTCCATAAACTGGCTCACTTTGCACCTTTTTTTTTTTTTTTTACCTTTTTGATTAATCTGCCAATTGCACTGAGTGGGAGCAAATTGTGCCCACAATCCCTCCTTGTTGGCTGGGCAGCTGTGTATGCAAGGTCTCTGTCCAGCACACCCTAGTTCCCTTTTTGAAAACCATCTCTGTGGGTGCTGCTGCTCTTCTGAGCCCCTGCCCAGGTTTCCACACACTCCACCTCTCTGACCAGTCAAGCATCTATCTCAGTCATGGCTAGTCATGGCCCTCCTCTTTCTCCAGTTCCAGATGCTGCCAGAATCCCTCTGACTCTCTAGCACTGCCCTGGCCAGGACCACTGCCCCAGCTAGTTTGCACTGCCAGCTGTGTGTGTGCTGCCTGTTTTCCACCACAACTTTACACATTCAAGTTGCTCCTGGCACAGATCTGTGATATCCCAGCCAATGGGAGTGGAGGGGACACCTAGGCTGCTATCACTGCCCCAGCTCTCCTCTGATGTTGTTGTAGCTGTGGTTTCTGGCACCACCCTGGGGACTTTCCCCAACCTCCTATACAACCGCCTTATGCCAGTTAAACCTCCTTGTTCCCCATTTTGAAATGTCTTCTGCACCCTTTGGCTTCCAAACTTCATATCAGCTAAGATTCTGTTGACTCTTTACTTTGAAGATCAGCTAAGTATCCCAACTGGGTGCACAAGCAGTGGGTTCAGCTTCCACCTACTTCACCACCATCTTCTACCTCCACATAGTTTTTAATGTACAGAAAATTATTTTTTGGATAAAGCTACAGATGTATTTGAAAACACTGATGCTGTTAACCTGGATTTTGTTTTTTAATTTTTTATTGACCAATTTTATGGAGAGGGAGAGAAAGAAACATCAGTTTGTTGTTCTTACTTATGCATTCATTGGTTGATTTTTGTATGTGCCCTAACTAGGGATTGAACCCACAGCCTTGGTGCATCAGGATGATTTTCTAAACAATGGAGCTACCCAGCCAGGACTTAAATTGGAATTTGAAAATCTTATCACATCCTGAATAATGGGAGAAAAGTTTTTAATGTTTAAAATTGATAAACAGGCATTGAATGATGTTCATTCTTAATTATCATATGTATAACCTATCAGGTTTTTTTTTTTTCCTAAAAACTACTCTTTGGGGATCGATCATTACCATTCATATACCAAGCACTATAGTTGAGAAAGAGTGGAGCCAAGGGGCTGCACCATGGCACTAATGACATTTATTTTGGTACCATACATTCCAGTGATCAAATCTACTCTTGCTCTTTTGTCAATAGGCAAGTCACAGGTGCTCTATTTTTTATTTCTTTGAGGTACATAAGAATTGATCGTTGTTTCTTGTTACTTATAAAATCATAAACTGGAGCCCAAAGATACAAGTACCTTGCTGAAGGTTTCTCAACTAATCAGTCATAAGGAAAGTCCAAGTCCCCTGATTCTGAGGCTAGTACAGTTTCCATTGCACTCTGCAGTTTGTTATGAATGGAGCTATAACTAACTGCGATAACATTGTAAAGTTGGAGGACAATGGTGATTCTTTTTGATGTTGGCAGCAGTGCCCTAGGAAAGCAAACCATTATAATTGTGTTGTGCACTCCTTGAATCCTAAACTGTTAATTGACTCTTATGGATGCCTTGGTGCTCAGGATTAATGTCAACAGCTCCAGTGCAAGAGTTTGTACTACTCAGATCATATACAGGGATACAGCAGAAAAAATTAAATTTATGCTAGCTAATAAGAAAGCTAGACATTACTAATATTTAATATATAGACACAGCCCATGTGTATAAATACATATAGGGGTTCATGCTCAACATTATTTTACTGATAAAGATACATAATCAAAAACATACAGGGATCAAGTTTAAATTACCCAAATCACTGAATATGAGAATTACATGGATGCAATTAAGATGTCTAAAGTAGGTTTATAAAATACATATTTTACCATATTATCATATTATGAAGGTGAGTCATATACTTTTTTTCTCAATTCATTGATTTACATTTACTATTTTAAATGTTTGTTGAGGAACAATTGAGTGCTAAAGACTAAGGTGAATGCTAAAGACTAAGGCAAATGCTAGGAATAAGGCAGTAAAAACATGGTCCCTGATCTCATGAAGCTTATTATCTAGCTATGAAAAGTTTAAGCTTTTGGAACTAGACAGGATTTTAGACATTGTAACAACAACAACAACAACGGCAAAAGTTTTTATAGCTAGAAAACAGACTTAGAGGTGTTAGATGTCTTATCTTGGTTAGCTTAAGAGATTTTGGGTTTTAGAATACTCACAAATTTCCATCTCCTTCCACATGTTCCTCCCACTCTCCTCTGCCATCATGGTGTGCATCTCCTACCCTGGTCTTTACCCAGATGAATCCCTAGAGCCTTCACTGATGTTGTCACCTTAGACCTGCCTTGGAACAACAGTATTTCACTCCCTCTTTCCAATTACACTCCAGTTCTCAAAGACACTTATTGGAAAGAAAGTATCTAATAAAATTAATTTATGTTTAAAATATTTATGACTGACAATCTGCTTAATATAACTAAAATATGATCCATTATAGTTCACTTTTATTGAAGGTTTAGTAAGTTTTGGAGACTGCACTATAAAAGGAGAAGATCCATCGAGTCCCTACACTATGTGCTTAGTATAGAACATTCCATAGTTTGGGTTCTGAATAAATGGTGATTAAATGGCTTAATAACCTTGAAATAAATATATGCATTTTATGAAAGATAGTCTACTAGTTTAGAGATAGAATAAAATTTGAAATCAAAAATTAATTTGACTCTCATTTTTCTACCTATTTTCTAATGACCTTTGCTGTTATTTAACTTCTATAACCACAGCCTCTTATATTTAAAATTGGACTAAGACTATCTCATTCCCAATGTAACAGGTAATCTAGCTTAGTGTTACAACTAATGTAGATGAAGTACCTTGAACATTACATATAGTAGGCACTCATTATTTTTTTAAAAGTTAGTTAAAGGAATAAGTATTTAATAGGGAAATTACAGTCAGTGTAAAACTTATTAGAAACATTGATTAAGCCAAGTGTTTCTCAATATGGGACAGAAGAGCCTTGGCTATGCCCTACTGACTATGGACATGGAATGGAAAGAGGTGGAGCATATGAGAATCTTGAAGTGTAGAGCATTTGTTTTAATAAAATTCACTTTACACAGTTAAGGCTTTCTGAGACAGATGAAATAAGAAAAAGTTTAACAAAATCTTATTTCTTCAGTTGATAAACAGGAGGAGGGATATTATATTTCTACTGAGGTCAGGATGTCTCAGGTTATATCTGAAGATTTTGTCTTAAGAACATTTATGATCACAAATATGTATAGAGGCATACTGTGTAAGATTAGTAGGTTCAAAAAGTCATTGATACTTCCTTACTCTTCTTAGAAAATATTTTAGAATTTGTGAAAGTTTAATCTCCAAACCTGTGAGGATTTTTTTGGTAAAAAAAAAAAAAATAAAGTTCTTGGAAGAATCTGAGTATAGCTCACAAACTTAAAGAATAACTATAATTTGAAACTTGAGTCCCCAAGATGAAATTAGTTAATGATATAAAGCTTTTATAGCAGTACTGGCTCGCAGAAAGGCTGCTCTTTTATTATTTTAAATTGCAAAGCTATATAATAACTGTTAAGAAATCAAAAAGTAATTTCAGAGAAGTTCACCAATTGATGTGTAAAAGGTAGTGATCCTTGGGGATAATGAGTTCATAATTTAAAAAAGAATAAAAAGTAGCACAATGTGGTAGGCACAATTCTACAATGACCACAGAAAGACCCACCACATCATATATAGCCCTATTCCCTTGAATGTGTCAGAACTGATAAATATATAGGGTGGCAACATGTGATCAGGTTATGGCATCTAGAGAAGGTGAAGGAATTCTGCAGATTTCATTAGGGTGCAAAGTTCTTCACTTCATGTTAATCAAATGAGAGGTTATCTCTGGTGGTCCTGACTTAAGTGGTCATGCCCTGTAAAAGAGAGCCCAGGGTTTAGAAACTCCCTCTCCTGATGTCCTTGAAGAAGCAAGCAGGCATGAGTTCTGTAGCTGCAAGAACATTAATTTTTCCAATAACTATGTGAGCTTGGAAGCAGACCTTGAGCCACAGATGAGTTTGCAGTCATCCTTATCATTATTATCATCATTATCATTATCATTAGTCTCAGACATCTGAAAGAGAACCCCACTAAATAGCGGTCACATTCCTCACCCCTAAAATTTGACAATAAAATTGGAATTGTTTGAAGCCATTCTGTTTGTGATAATCTCTTAAACAGTAACAGAAAAGCCAAAAATAAAATGCATCAAAATCACTGACATAAAGATGTAATTAAATGAATAAAGGTCAGATCAAGGGATATTAGCTTCCAAAATGTATACTAAAATAATATGTGTTTGGCACAGGCTTACATTTCTTTCCCATTACTGTTGCTGAATCCACTGGTAGTTATTATATATCTTATTTGATCTCTCATGAACAATTAATATTGCAGAATTAATATTAATATTGCAATGAATATGTCAAATGTGATGGGCTAGAGAAGCTTCAAATACTCATAGACTATTCATTCAACCAGTCTACAGCTGTCTGTCAACCTACTGTACATCAAAGACTCGATTTCACAAGAGCAGGCTAATAGTCTTCATCAACTTCTTCCATAAATGAAGGAAGATCTGGTGAAGACTTATAAAGACAGCAGAAATAACTTGATCAAGGAATTACAGCTGAATCAATGGTAGATTGAGACAGCATGTATCACTTAAAGAATTCAGTCAATCCCCCTCCAATGATCAGTCTGTAAAAAAATTAATCAGAACACTATTTTCCTCTGCCTTGGCTGGTGTGGCTCAATGGATTGAGCACTGACCTGCAAACCAAAGGGTTGCTGGTTTAATTCCCTGACAGGGCACATGCCCCTAGTAGGGGGCATGTGAGAGGTAACCACACATTGATGTTTCTCTCCCTCTCTTTCTCCCTCCCTTCCCCTCTCTAAAAATAAATACATAAAATCTTAAAAACAACAACAATGATATTTCTCTCAAGAATCGGGAGGCAAACAAATTATAGTCCTGGAGATGTTTCATGGTGAGAGAGAAATATTGTACAGGAATATATGCATGTGAAAGAAAATATGAGGATTTATGTAACTCATGTTAGAAATTATAAATTACATTAAGATTATACAGTACTTTTAGGGTTATAAATTTAATTTGTCTTAACTGAGTTTCTAGAACCTAGGGTATTCTGAAGAATAATGTCTTAACATTAATATTGTAAATATATATGCACCCAACATAGGAGCACCCAACATAGGAGCACCCAAATACATAAAGAAATCTTAGAGGACTACAAGAAAGATATTGACAGCAACACAATTATAGTAGGGGATATTAACACCCTACTGTCAAAAATGGACATATCTTCCAAACAAAATATCAATAAAGATATTGTGGCATTGAACAATGCCCTAGATCAAATGGACTTAACTGATATATAGAGAGCCCTTTATCCCAAAGAAGCTAAACACACATTCTTTTCAAATGCACATGGAACATTTTCAAACATAGACCACATAATAGGACAGAAAACAAGCCTCAACAAATTCAAGAAAATTGAAATCATACCAAGCATTTTCTCCAACTGAAAGGGACTGAAACTAGAAACCAACCCCAAGGGGAAAAACCCAAAACACTCAAAGTTATGGAGATTGAATAGCATGCTATTAAGCAATGAATGGGTCAAAAATGAAATTAGGGAAGAAATCAAAATGTTTCCGTAAACAAACAAAAATGAACTCACAAAGACCCAAAACTTATGGGACACAGTGAAGGCAGTACTGAGAGGGGAGTTCATAGAGATACAGGCCTACCTAAAATAGATAGATACATTTCAAACAAACAAGTTAACACTATGCCTACAAGAACTCAAGGAACAACAACAAAGACAGCCCAGAGCAAGTAGAAGGAAGGAAATAACCAAGATCAGAGCAGAATTAAATGACATAGAGACTAAAAACACAATTCTAAGGATCCATGAATCCAAGAGCTAGTTCTTTGAAAAGATAAACAAAATCAACAAATCTTTAAGCAGACTCATCAAGAAAAAAAGAGAGAGGACCCAAATAAACACAATCAGAAATGAAAGAGGAAAGATTACAACTGGTACCACAAGATAGTAAGAAATTACTACGAAGAACAGTATGCCAAGAAATTTGAAAACCTAGGTGAAATGGACAAATTTCTAGAAAAATATAATCTTCCAAAACTCAATGATGAAGAAGCAGAAAGCCTGTACAGACCAATAATAGCAGATGAAACTGAATCAATAATCAAAAAAAAAAAAAAAAAAACTCCCAACACACAAAAACACTTGAAGAGATTATTTCACAGGAGAATTCTACAAAGCATTTAAGGAAGAGATAACTCCTATCCTTTACAGACTATTCCAAAAAATCCAAAATAATGGAAGATTCCCAAACTCTTTTTTGAAGCAAGCATCATCCTAATCCCCAAACCAGATAAAGACACAACAAAAAAAGGAAACTTCAGGCCCATATTGCTGATGAACATAGATGCTAAAATCCTCAAAAAATATTGGCAAACCGCATCCAACAATATATTAAAAAGATCATACACCATGACCAAGTGGGATTCATCCCAGAGATGCAAGGATGGTTCAACATTCAATAAGTGTAATACATCATATAAAAAAAAAGCAAAGATAAAAATCACATGATCATATCAATAGATGCGGAAAAAGCATTTGATTTGGATTGACTATTACAATGACCTTTTGGGAAAAGCATGGGATAGTTAATTAATAATTAAGGGGGTGGGGATATTCTCTTTTTGCCAAGAACTAAAATGTTTTTCCTTTCAAAATTTCTTCTCAGGGCCTCTTTTGATTTAAGTGGTTTCACTAGGGTTCTCAGTTGGTCCAATACTCAATTGAATTCTTGAACTTTTCAAGGAAGCTAATTAATGGCAAGTGGACTATCTGTAGACTATTTGATTATAATTATGACTCATTTCTAAAGGGTTGCCAGGAAAAAAAGCTTTATTTTAATAATTTTCTGTATATTTTCTTTTTAAAACATATGTTACATATGTATGAGCCAAAGACTATAAAATCAAAAACATTTGATTATTCTGTAGTGTTTATATTATATATAGCTCAATAAAGTCAACAAATGCAAAGTGGATGAGAAAGAAAAAATGTAGTTTTTGTTTATTTAATTTGGAAGATAGAGATATGGCCATAAAATTCACACTAAGTTAAGAAAAAATACTTTAATTATCACTTATCTTTTAAATTAAATCCCAATTGCTTACTTGATGAGGTTAAGGGAAATGAAGTCTATGAAAAGTTAGCAAACATCTTTTACAATATCATAAAAGGTTAAATAATGATTCTATTTTCAGATTAGATGAGAAACTGAACAAATGTATTTCTAGAGTCATTCTTATATAAATCCTCCAATGTTATGATTTTATATTATAAATAAAAGGTTATCAATTTTAAGTATTAGCTAATTAATTCTCTCCATAGAGATATGAAGTGAATATATGAAAAACAACAGAATCATAAGAAGTAAAAGACATTGGAGAAGGTATAACAGTTAATATGAGGCCAAACATATACTATGGTGTGAAGAATTTTGAAAATATTCTTGTAATGAATTAAAAAATAACATCATGATTACATCTTAATTATTCCTTATTTGACTAAAAGATTTTAAATGTCTCAAACTGTTAGTTGTTGCTTCTGCTCCAGAGGTAATCTTAGGTACTTTAAAGTGGTGGTCCCCAACCTTTTTGTCACCAGGGACCAGTTTCATGGATAACAATTTTTTCATGGACAGGCTATGAGTGAGGAGCATGGTTTTATAGCCTGCCACCAGATGCAGCGTAATTATCACTTGCCACTCACTGATAAGGCTTTGATATAAGTCTGTAAGCAATTAATTTATTGTGGTCTCTGTGCAGTCAAACCTCTCTGCTGATGATAACCTGTATTTGCAGCCTCTCCCCAGGGCTAGCATCACCACCTCAGCTCCACCTCAGATCACCAGGCTTTAGATCCTCATAAGAAGCACGCAACCTGTGTGGAGTCCACAGTAGAGTTCACGCTTTTGTGAGAACCTAATGCCACTGCTCATGTGACAAGAAGCAATATCAGGAGGTAGTTCAAACAATGCGGAGTGACTGTAAATACAGATGAAACTTTGCTTGCTTGCCTGATGTTCACCTTCTGCTGTGAGCCTGGTTCCTAACCAGGACTGTACAGGGGTTGGGGACCTTTGCTGCAAAGCTTTAACAACAAAGAAATTGCTGTTTTACCAAGTCATAGGACATCCCCTGGATACAGTGTAGACCAGAGAAATTAGAAAATTTCTTTGGTGAGTACTGGCCAACTAGATCAGACCCAGAGGGCTCCTCACTTGAAAAACCTAGACAACAGGACACTAAAGGAATAGGTAACTGGAAGAAACTATTTAAATGATGGCAGGGACATATTTCAGTCTACATTTATCATTTATTAGTTATGAAAAAGCCTTCAGGAGCATCCTGCCCCTGATCCTTACTGTATTTTTACATTATTGTCTGTTTCCCTGCTAAAATGTTAATTTATTGAAGGCAGCTGCTGTATCTGTTCATCCTTTAACAGGTTTCAGTTGAAAGTGGTTACTAAATATTGCTTCTGGGATACGAGTTATTCTAGACCTGTTTAAAAGGCAAATCTACAAATAAACAAATTAAACCATAACACCAAGGGAAAATACAGTTTGCAGCTTGGCAGTATATAATTTCTTAGTTCATTAAGAGGCAATGTGATGTAGTGATGTAAGTTAAACTTCCTGTTCTTGAATCCCAATTACATTCCTTTAAACAACTAAATCTATACATGCCTGTTTCCTCATGGACAACCAGCTGATTAAAATGTAAGTCAATGAGTAAGCACATTACCTAATTTTACACAGAGGAAACTTACTTGTGTTGATTTGTTATGTAACAGGCTAAAGTAGTACCACCATGTTTTAAGATATTTCATGAATTATACACAGTTAATGAATTAACTGCTAAGTAAGTATTGCTTAATTGAAACTTCCACACCAAAATTTTGTCATCATAATACTTTTGTGAGCCATATCAAAGAATTAAAATTAAATTATATTTGCACTGAGTACTTGTGGACTGATATATAAAACATTGATGGAAATCAATGACTGTAATGTTATGCATCTCCAAACATCAAACATACTAGAAAATTGTGAGAAACTCTCCAGAAACGCAGCTGGGCGAGGCCTTGACACTGACCACTACCAGGAGAGTTTTGGTGACAGCAGAATTTTAAGCTCATTTGAGCTTGTCATTGAAATATTCAACAAAGAGCTGGCCAAAATGCATATATTCTGCTCAGGCAACAATATCTAAAGGAAATGAATCAGGAAGCTTTATGCAGTTAGAAATTTTATTGACATCATTTGCACAACTGAAGCTTCAGTACAATCTTTGTTCTTATCAGTGGGCTTCTTTGTTCTGGTGTTTCTTTGTTCCCTTCATAAGGTGAAACAGGATGTGTTGTATGAAGTTATCAAAGTTTGTCCTCATAAAATTTATGTACAACTTGATGAGTCAAGTGATTGAGGATCTGTTAAGTTACTAATATGTGTGAAGTAAGAAACAAAGGGATCACAGAATAGTTACTATGCTTTGAAAAAATGTGACTAATATAAAAGGAATCAATATGTTCAATTATACTACAGACTGCTTTGGGAAACTTAAATAATGAAGGCTGCTTTTGGCTGGCCACAAAAAAAGCAATTGGGATTTTTCATGTCTATTGGTAAGGAAGTGTTATGATCATACAATACATGTTGGATATTCATGTATCCAATGAACACTTAGATTTTGCCAATAAATTCTAAGTATAGACTTTGTATGCTACTATGTACACTAGATAACATCATAGGCAAACTCTGAACTTTCATCTTTTTGGAGGTTTTATCAGAGAAACAGAACCGAGCAATGAGCAAATGATCCTTTGACAAACAAATGTGAGGTGACTCCCCTGGGGTGAGACAATTACTAACATTTTTTGATAGTTCTAAAATTTATATATTAGCTTATTACATAGCCAAAAAGAAAGACAGAAAATATAATAAATGCTTATATTTGATAAGTGAGTTCAATAAATTTATGCAAATAACTGAGAACACATTATTATATAAAGCAAAAAATTATGCTATATTTTTAAAAGAGCTATGTCTTGATAAAACATTCTGAAAAATACATTTCAACTGAATTTTATTTTTTGAAAGAACATTTGTTTTAGAAAATGAAGGACTTACAATACTAATATATATGACAGTATTGGATATATTTTATTTTAACTTTGTCATTGATGGGTGATTTAATATACTAGTGCTCTATCCCTAAACCTGAATAATTTAAGTTAATGAAACTTGAGTATTTTGGTTTATTCAATTAGCTCTATTTTTATAACTAGCAAAGTAACTACATCTAAAAAAAAAGACTGGCATGTCCTAATTTACAGTATGGGTGTTCAAATTACTGTCCCCAGTGGTATCCTAAACATATCCTAAAACATAGCATATTCAGCACAACTGTTTAGAATGTCAAATGTTCAGTATTTCTGTCTCCCAAGATGATAAGCCTAATTGTTGACTTACATTCAAAGGGTGAATATGATTGCTGCTAAAACTCAGATTGTACAGAGAGAGAGCTCACCCAAGCCTTAGACATTCCTGCCACCATTTCTTCTTATGTTTACGGAAAACCACACTGTTAATTTTGTTCTAGGGGTAGTGCTGGCTGCAACAGCTTTGCTGTAAGAGTTGGAACACAGATGTGTCTCCCTGAGAGGCAGACAAAACACTGAAAGTTCCAAGAGCTCCTAACACTGCCACAGGATCACGCCCCAGGATTAGTGGGGCTGCACTGTTTGGTTCCGTCTTGCCCACTTCAAGGAGTAAAGATTTCCTGCACAGGGTACCCTACATCCTTCTGGCCTTGGCAAGGGACATTTGCCCTAAATCCATTATTCCCTTGTCAAGTGCTTTACACTGCCAAATTGTCCCGGGTTCCCTATGTAAAAGCACATTAGCTTCAGATCATAAAGACTTTGTCAAGAAGAGAGTATGTTCTTTGGTGGGCTGCAGCTGAACAGGATTCAGAGTCTGCAATTTAATGGACACAAATTGATCCTCCTTTCACCACTAGACTTGATGCAGGATCCACTAATGATCATTTCATTTTTTACCTCTGTGGTGATTTTTCATGCTTCACTTTTTCTTATCCCTGTGCCAGGGTCATCTACTTCAATCTGATAAATGATGATAATGTAGAATCTTGGGGATGAGTGATTGGGTTACTTATTCCATTCTTCTCAAAAGACCTCTGGGCTTCTTAGTCAAACCAGCTCTCTGCTTTTCAGAAACATTTAAGTAATACCAATCAATATTTTTCTCAAGAGAGAAAAAATCTTGCCTTATTGGATAAGATACTATTTGTATTTGACATCGGAGAATTGTCACCATTATATATCAATACAAAGAAAAGTGACTGCCTAAAGAGGACTGATAAATATGTGTGGCAATTCCCAAAGTAGTTTCTTATTTCTTGAGTATTATTGAAAAACGTATTAGCAGGAAAGTGACTGAACCAATTAACGTAAAATGTTTAAGGCACAGATCTTTTATGTGTTAATATATTACTACCTCAAAACTACAATATAGTCTAACAATTTTCCTTTTATATTTATAATTTTAAAAATTAAAAACTGCATCAATGTGTTTTAAAAGAAGTATGGGGAACAATTTTAAAATAAATCTCAAGAAAAGGTTAAGACTCACTGGTCTGGCAGAAATTAGGCTATTTGGGCCATACTTATCAAATGAATTTGAAAATTAATATGATTTTATTTGATGAATGAATGAATGGATGCATGAATAAACAGAATATACAGATTCTTGCAAACATTATTTGAAATGATTTTCCATCTTTGGTGGAAGGAGGGCTTCAAACACTTATTTTTTTGCTAATGCTAAAACTGTTCTAACAGTCAATAACAGTCAAAAACAAGCAACTAAGTGAGTGATCTACATGAGTTAAGATGTGTGTTTCAAGGTAGAGGAGATCACCCTGACCCACTCTTTCCTCAGATCTTTATTAGGGCTTCGAACTCAAGTATCATTACCCATAAGTTAATGCCGTTTTCACTCAGGCAACAGTGATTCTGTCTCATGCATGCTCTTTAAAGACCTTCTCAGTCCTTATATTTAATTGAGATTTTCTCTGCAAAGAGAGTGCCCATACCATGCCATAATGATCGATAAAGATGGCATTCTTTTGTATCAAGAATAAAGACTGACACAGAGAGAAAAACACATTGAAACAAGAACTAAAAGATTAGGTGCTATTTAGAATCTTCATATTTGGCTTGATGTTTATTTTGCTCATCTTTACTCCAATTCAGAGTCAGCAATACTACATAGCACAATTACAAATCATATCCTCAGAAATTTTGCCCGGAATTCGCAATAAAACTAACTCATATTGTAATACTTGACGATATCCACCACTAAATAAATGGACGGTACATACATGCAAAGTTTATTTTCATATCAAATTAACTGCATATTACCAGAATTCTAAACCATTGCTCTTTGTACTTATGTTAATTTTACATGGAGTTTCAAAAGACATAGATTATACACAGACTTTGTGAATGAAAATGAAACATAACATGTAGAAAATGTCTTTCTGTACAAATTAAATATCCACCGGTTGCCTTTTATTTTAGCAGTGGCTTAGCATTGTGTTTGCCTTTAATCAGAGTGGGATTTCCCTCATTTTCTGTGTCCACTAGCTTCATAAATAACATGGAAATTTACCACCAACAGGAAGAAAATATCTTCATTTCAGCTACAATTCAAATGCCTTTAGTATTTTTAAAGATATTATCCCTATCATTGCCTGGTGAGCTCAAAATAGGAATACAGTTTCAGTCTGGTAAACTCCAACTGACTTACCTTTTACTATGCATGGTCTTTCTCCTTAAAAAGCAACCTTGTTTGAGAGAGTTCTCACCAATTACAGCACTGCTTTGTACTAAGGCATTGTTTCCAGGAGGCCCCTGTTAAAATGCAAATATGCCATCTGTCAAGCTTTTACCTCATTAGCTCACACTATCGTTGCAGCACATATTATGTATCATACGAGATATGGAAGAGACACTGAGCTGATGAACTCTGACTGAGAAGGCCATTGGAAAAATCCCAAGTAGAATGTGCTTCAGGATACAGCCTAAGGGCAATAAAGCAGAAAGTGCAGAGTGAAATGTGTGGTGGAAGGAACTGAAGAAAGTTCATCCAAATCTGGCATTTTATCCAAGTCCCAGCTGTGATGGATTCGTGGAGACCCAGAATGCCAGAGCTGGAAGAGAAATTTGAAAACATGAATCAAACACCTTTACCTTACAGCTGAGCAATCTGAAGTTGCAAATAGCTAAATGACTCTTCTAAATGCCTCAGCTAGATTCTCATCATTAGCTTTTGAAACCCAGAGGACCAGCACTTAACCGAATGCTTTAGTGTTTCCCCATGAGTAAAGCTGCATAATTATTCACATGTAATTTTATGTGCATACTTGGCGGATTTTACTTTTTTTCAACTACTTTGAAATTCCTTAAATTTTTCTTTTGTGTCTTTCCAGAGCAGTCAGAGAGTCAGGGTTGTCCCTACTCCAGTCACTGCTGCCTGTCAACCTAAGAAACACCTAAACCTGTAGGCATTTTTTTTTTTTATTTATTTGAGCCAACTGACTACAGTTGCTGGAAAGCAAAATCTCAATAGATTGAGAAGATGCTCCAGAAAGTGGAAGTTTGCCCCTTATTTTATGCATTATAATCAAAGAGAAGATGTAAGTGGGTTACAAAATATCCATCAGTGATAAATTAGGGAGGCTGGAGAAAGCAAAGGGTGGGGGGAACCTCCATGATAAAAAGTAAAATGATAGATACATACTTCTTTTACACAGGTGGGCACAGAATAGTTAACAACCAACAATGAATTTGATAACTGTAACAAGGAGGGGGTTTGTGGTCTCCCTCTGGTTCCATGCCTGTACTTGAGGGATCTGGAGAAAGGAAATTTGACATTCTAAAGGTATATTATCTTAGATGCAAAAAGACAACAGTTAGTCTCAACTAAGGTAAACATTGACTTTTGTCAAGTAAGATTCTAGCCTAGGACATGAATATCTGCCCCAAACTGGTTTTAGTTAATAAGTTTTAATTTCAAACCATCCTATGTGGTTACTTAGGTCTCTGAGTTTGTAAGGCTGCCACCTAGGTCCCCCTGAGGTTGTCAAGGTTTCAAATGTGACCCCTTTTTATTCATACACCCAAGGTGAACTTCCTAGTACAAATAGAGCTTAGTGAACAATTTGTAAGCAGGATTTCTTCCTTAAAATGCTTTTTATTGGGTAGTGTATAGTATAAGGAGATTACTGTCGATTTTGCTGGGTATGCTAACAATATTCCATTGAGGTTTTGCTTCCTAGAAATTGTCATCACTTTGGCTCAAATAAACTCATAAAAATTCTTACACATTTGGATGTTTCTTACGTTGATAGAAGTTATGTAGCAAAATGTCCTTATTTTTTTAGAGATACATGCTCAAGTATTTAGGAGTTCAATTTCATGATCACTGTCATTTTCTTTACAAATTTTTAGCGTAAGAATAATATCAGAAGATAAGGTAAAATGAAAGGTAGTATTTTATCTATTTAATAGGTATTTGTGTATTCATTATACCACTCTTTAAACTGTATATTTGTAATTTCCATAATACAGAGACTAAGAAATTTAAAAACAAACAAACACACACACACACACACAAAAAGAATTCAGAGGAATTAAGCTCCCAAGCAGCCCTGTTCAGGAGGCTGTGTGGTAAAAAACATTTAGTAATATCTCTCCTAGCTTCATAGTCCCAAAGTCAAATCCTGACATACATGGAGAAAATAAGTGTCTTTATGCTGTCCTGAAAACTGCCTAACAACCCCTCCTCCCCCATTACTGACTGCTGCATTTGTTGTGTAATTGTCAACGTGGAGATACGGAGCAGGTGACTGATTCCTAAGGCTACTTTCCAGAGTAGGAGCAGGAGAGGCTTTATTATAGCAAATATTTTTTACTCACGTGTTTTAGGTTTTGAGACAGCAACGGATGAGATGTCTCTGGAGCTACCCGCTAAACCTGAGCTGCTGACATGCTTTACAAAAAAAGCAACAAAATAACTGATTTTTCTCAAAAGCCCTAATTTTAAATCTTCTATTCCATTTCTCATACTCATTTTAGTTATAAACACTTTTAAAATTAATATAACCTGTGGAAGATATGGAAACTATGAGAAATATTAAGAAAACTATAATGGCTTCCTCTATTACAATTACATTATTTAGAAATAAACTTTGCAAACATCATATAACTGTGCATGATTGTTAGCTGTGAATTTAGAGTTCCACCATTGCCTTCTGCAGTCCCCTCAAAGAACCTGAGAATTACAGTTTCCAAAATTCCTTTCTTTCTGTGAATCCAGGTTAGAATTTCCTACGTGAGAAGTCGAGATCTGAACAGCAGGAGGAAACCTCCAGAGGCCATTATTCTTTGAAAGAAGTGGCAGAGAGACTCAGGAGCACACGTGAGATTGTGCATGGCTCTCCCAGTGGGCACTGCAGGACTCTTTGTTTGCCTACTGTTGACTAATTAGTTAGAGCTTCTCTGAGGCTGAGAACTGCAGTAGTTCCTTTTAGAGAAACCAAAACTCAAGTGAACTCTTCACTCCTGGAATACATAGTGTCTTCTGGTTCCTTGACTGAACCCTGACCGTATATGATTTTACTTCTAAATTTTTTAATAAATATGTGGTTTTTAAAAACTCTCATTTCATTCCTTAAATATGATAATAAATGTACTCTACCATCAAACAATTTAATGTTTATATAACATTTTGTTTAATTATTTTGGCATCTTTAATCATTTTCCAGTATTTGATACTTAGGTTTATTCTACTTTCAACAGTATCAAAAATGCTGCAATTCACAAGAACAAGAACAAATTTTGCCCTTATATATGATTGTTTCCTTGATAGACATCCAGAAATAAATTTACTGTGGTAAAGAATAGAATCATTCTATAGCACTTGGTTTTTTTTTTTTTTTTTTTGCTGAGAAAGATTGTACAGATTAAATTTTCCTTAGCAATATTTGACTACTTTCATTGTTCTACTGCATGATTAGTATTAAATAATATTCTCATTCTTGTTAGACCATGTATTTTAATATGTATTTTAGAAAAAATAGCCAGCAACCTCTTGTGCTTTATACAAAGTAGATGCTCAATAGAAGTGTGTTGACAAAATTATAATAGGAAACTTGGTGGGGTCTTTGCAGAAGTAATAATAGATATTTTTAAAACTGATATAACATGTAATTTATGCCCAGGAGTTCCAAAAGACAACCAAAACCATCTTTCTCAGATGGAGAAGGGAAAGCTCCTATTGAATATTTGAATATGTCTGTTCTGTAGCAGAACGCTGAGTGACTTACTAATTATCAATTCAATTGGGAAGATTTTCAAGATGAGCAGCCTGTTCTTTGAAGTTTTAACTGGAAGATACAGAATGGAGTGCTGGTAGCCAATGAGGCATTAGTGGAATGCAACTTTCCTGTAAGTTGTAATATATAAGCCTGGTGTAAGTATCACCTATAGATTTTAAGTGAAATGTTCAGTCTTTGATTTTTTTTTTTTTTTTGAGTAATAGTGAGATTCCTTGAGTAGTACTGATCAAGACTTTGTGCCATAGTTTGGCACCTAAAAAAGAAAATCGTCAGGAGTATTCCTGTAGTTCTGGTCCATTGTCTGAGAGGGTAGAAAAAATCAGCATACTGAAGATACTCAACATTTGTTGTGGTGATTCAAAAAGTTTAAAATCAGAGTAGAAATGGAAGCAGTTCTAAGTCAAGAAAGAAAAAGAAGAAACCCTTTAAAGATGTCTTAAGAACAAACTCACAAATATGCCAGAATTCTTCTCAAAAAGAAATGGACAACAATAATAAAAATAATCAGCAAGCAACTTTGGTTGACATTCAATGACCAGGAATATTTTTATAAAATGAATTAAAATTCTTTGACTGATCATTTCTTTCTCAACACCATCTGATTTTTAGACTATTCTCTATGAAAAATTTTAAAGCTTACCATAGCAAAGTAAGTCCTTAAACTTCTTTGTTATATAACTACATCTCTTTTAGACCAATTCATTTAAAATCAAATTAAAAAGTGGGGCAGAAATATACCATCACCCAGAACAAGCCACATTAATCCGCAGGGTCTAGTGCAAATGGAAAATGTGGAATTTCTTGTTAAATATTTATTAGGACAACACATAGCAACAGCAGTGCACCATTAAGCCAAGCATGAGCACTTCTAAGTGTGCAGCCCTGTTGGTCCATACAGTTTGCACACCAGGAAGCTGGTTCTGCTATCACCCACAAAAGAACTGTTAGAAAGAAAAATAAAGTTAAAAGCCTTCAAATGTGAAAGAGTCTGTGGGTACACTTCTGATAAAATTGGAGCCAAAACGGGGTGTTGCATTCAGGTAAATGATTTGTGTTTCATAGATAATAAATCAAAATTTCAGTGTGTTCCACAGGTTTGCCATTACTCATCACCCTAGATATCTGATGAAATTCCCCATCCCCCACCCTTGGTATCTGGGTATCCTTGATATCTGTTCGAATCTTATTGCCTTGGCCTGTCTTCAGCCAAAATCCTGTCAAATAGGCTTGGCCAGAATCTCCCTTATCCCTGATGTTTCCTTTTAGTAATTTTTCATCTTCCAATTCCCACCCTGCTCCTTGGCTGTAAATCTCCACTTGTTCTTGTTCAGAGTTAAGCTCTCCCCTACCGCAAAATGCAGTCCTCTGAATAAAATCTGTCTTGCCATTCTTTAACAAGAGACATAATTTTTTTTTTCTTTAACACTATCCAAAAGAATCTTTGGGAGTGTTTGGTAAAAATTCAGTTTCTCTAGTGTTCAACTTCAGAGATTCTGATAGCATAGGTCTTGAATGGGTCCCACAAATATTCATTTAATAAGGACCACCAGTGGCTCTGATACAGCTAATCTAACTTTACACTTAGAAAAATACTGATGCATAGATGAACTGATGCAAATAGAGCTCAACCATTAGATGAGTAGAGCTTAATGATGGTTGGATTCTATTGTCGTATTTACTTAGGACAACACACACACATATGTCCTCTAGATGAATGTTCAAGTCTCCAATTCAATTTGCTTTTGCGGTCACACACACAATCTGCTTTGCAATTAGGTAAGCACCCATCTGGCAGAGAGAAAATTTGGAGGCTGTAAAATAAAAAGGTAAAGATTTTTCTTTGTCAGCAAAGCTGCCTGAAATAATGATCAGCTAATGAAAGTACTGTAGGACTGAGCATCTGTGATTCTTTCAGGGTGAATTGGAATGGATGGCCCATTGAAACAATACTTGACAATAAATTATTAATGGTACCTCCCTTTCTTTCTGACTAGGTTTAACTAGTTAATATTTTCAGTACAAACAAGGTCAAATATCTAAAGGAAAGCTGAATAAATTCACCCAATTACAATCTTTAGAGAACTAAGATTTTAGAAACCAGTTCCCATATGATTGACAGAATTTTCTAATATGCTTCCAGATGTTTTGGATTTTATACTGTGGCATGTTCAAAAGGCAAATAGACAACAAAAACAGTAAGGAATTCTTTTCTTTTGGGGTATTCCCTCTTTAATTTTTCTGTGACTCTCCAGCTCCTTTAGAGTATATTTATGCCTTTGGGAGTCCATTCCCAATTTCTGCCTCCTGACATCCCTGTCTTGAATGTCCTCATTCAGGAAAACAGGGATGAAATCTGACAAGTTTCAATTAATGAATAAATAATCTCAAGAATTTTAGTATGAATTTTACTTTTTGATCCCTAATTACTCACAGATTTAGACCAGCCAGTCACATTCACTCTCATATTTAGCTATGGCTTCAACAAATTCTATTGAAACCAAGTTTCCTATAAAATCTTACTTTCATTTCACCCTGGTCTAGGAGGCCAGGAATATTTGAACTGGAATTACTACAATCTTCTTTTTAAGTAACATTTGTAAAGGGGATGGACTCTATAGGAAACTACAGATCAGTTGAAAAGAACAAGACAGAGATACAGGATATTGTCATTCTTATTTCATAAAATATAGGTTTACAGTGTCTTTAGAAAAGTTTGTATTTTAAAAAACGTATTTGATTCTCAAAATTAACATTGCATTTGTACACATTTATTTATATGAAATGGTTTCATTTTATTTCATTTTTTCAAGTCATTATATGTTCATCAAGGCTCATCTTTCTTGATGCCATGAATGGTACTCATTGAATGAAGTCTTTCCATAAAAAGACATGCAAATCTATAATTTTAAAAGTATCAGGTGGCAGATTTGGGGCATAAATAGGTCTATCTTTAGCCTAAAATATTTTTTACTTTATTAATATGCCTAAGAATCTTGATAATTATGGGTTAATATTTTTAAAAATTCTTTCCAACTTAGAGAATCAGAATTTAAAAATCCCATTGAAGATCCTCTCATGGAATTTGACATATATATATATATATATATATATTATTCTGATTGAATAAAATTGTTTAAGAAAATTTAAGAATATACATGTGCATGAACATGGATTTTATAGACATGCATTTTAACTTTCTACACTTTACTGAAACAGTGATGAGTGTTGAGTCATGCCCAAAGTGGGTAAGATCTAGATGCTGAGGCATTGCATGACTGTCTTGGTACAGAAAAATTCTTTCAAATATACTTCCCATTGTTCTGAGTGGTGGGGGGACTTAACCCTTGGGCTTACTTGAAAATTTTCTGCATTAAAAAGGGAGGGGATGTGACTTTCATTTTAAAATGAGAGTCCTTGAGAAAGGACTTTCACCTAGTTTGAGCCTGATAGAGGACCTAGTCTAACCACCAATACTACTAGACTTAACCATACAGAAGTTTGGATGGGAGAGAAATTCCTGTATACAAACTACCACTTTATTCACTCTTATAGATTGGTGAAACATTCTTATAGGTCCTCATGACCCTGGTTTTATGAACTCAGGTCTCCTGAACTTCCTGCTTCCTAACAGTACAATAAGGATATTGTCTCTGGGAGCTCTAGGTTATTGTTCATTAAGGATTTCTTGCCAGAGTGCCCCACTGTAAAAATATTTTTGTCAGGCTGTGTGACCCACATTATATATATATACTTACTTTTCTAACTTAATAGTACCATGCTTTTTGCTCAGGTATTAATAAATGCCCAATTTATATAACTAATATTTTTAAGGTTTCATTTGCCTGTTATTTTCACATTAGCTAATATTTTTATACATATATATCTTATTTTTCTAACAATAACCCTGTATGGTATACAAGACAGTCATTATTACATCCATTTCACAGATGGTGAAATTTTGTCATAGACCTATTGTCACTTCTGTAAGAAGCAGAGTAAATGACAGAGAATGAACTTAGTCTAAGGGTGTTGGTACAGTGCTCTTTCCATAACTCTAAGCTGCTCCTTTGTGCCACCTGTATCTCAGGGACACAGGAAAAATGCCCACACCTGAGAAACAGACAATGAAATTAATAAGGAACCTCACACTTACTCAAAAGAGTGAGAGAGGGTAGAGAGTTCAGTTTCTGAAATGACAATTAAGTGGTTAATTTTGGAGTAAATATATTTTTTGCCTTCTGTTTAAACCCTATTCAATATCCAATCTGCATAAGTGAAAACCTGGCATTTATTCTGGCTTAGTATTCTTCCTAAGTTTTCCTCTTTAGAATTAAGAAGTAATTCTGGCTAAAGTTGCCTAGCAAAAGGTTTTATTTTTTTTTATTTCAGTATCAAGCCATAAAAGGAACAAAACAAATACATAATAGTGGTAGTGATCTTCATTAAATGAAATCTCAATAAGCTTTTTGATAATAACATGTGTAGTATTTTCCAAATGACCACATTTGGATTAGCTATTCAGTCACATTAAAAATATTAACATTTTATAATAAGATATATAATTAAGGCATATAGTGGGATGGATAGCAGCCCTAAAGATATCAGATACTAATTCCTAAAACCTGTGAACATTACCTTATTTACAAAAAAAGGTATTTGCATATACAATTAAGGTTATTGAGATGGAGTAATCAATCTTTGGTTATCCTCTGGGCTCTAAGTGCCATCACATGCATCCTTATAAGAAGGAGGCAGAGGCAAAATTGATACATACAGATGTGTAGAGGACACACAGAGAAGAAGGCAGTGTGAAAACAGACACAGAGATTGAAGTGATACAGCTATAAGCCAAAGAATGCAGGCAGCCACTTGGAGCTAGAAGGGGCAAGGAACACATTGTCCCAAAGAGACTGTGGTGGGAATATGGGCTTGCTGACACCTTGATTTTGAAACTGTGCAAGTATAAATATATGTGGTGTTAAACCACTGAGTTTGTGGTAATTTGCCACAGTAGCCATATGACACCAATACAGATTTTGGTATTAAGAAATGGAGTATTGATCTAACAAATACCTTAAAATGTGCAGGTGGCCTTGGAATCGGTAATTAGTAAAGGCTGAAAGAATTTTGAGCAGTGTGATACGAAGAGTCTACATTGACTTCAATAGATTGTTGGTAGAAATATGGATGCTAATGACTCTGCCAGTGATGGCTCAGGAGGAAGTGATTACCATAGCAGAGAAAGCCTATGTTGCCTGAGACATTAGATGTATATTCACAAGGAGAACTTGGTAGAAATGTGAGGGATAAGAAGGAAATGAGAAACATGCTATTGGAAACTGGAGGAAAGGTAATTCCTGTTATATAGTATCAGAAAACTAACCAAGTTACATCCTATAGTTTTGTAGAAGTCAGAATCCGTAAGTACAGAACTCAGTTACAAGCATAGTGATGAAGATGAATATTGGTTCCTCCTTGTTGCTTATGAGAGAATAAAGAGCTAAATTGAGTGAAGACTGTTAAAAAATAAACCAAGGCTTGATGAATTGGAAAATTTTCAGTCTATCTAGATTGCAAAAGATGGTTAAACTAGGAGATTCATCCTTGGGTGGCCAGCTCTGGAGAGAGAGTCAAGGGATTGGCTGAATAACATTGGCTAATGCCTCTAAGGATCCAGAGTTCAGAGTATTCCCTCATGAAGGATATTTTGAAGGGAATAGATATATGACTTATTGATATCCTCAATCAGTTTGGCAGAAGCCAAGGATAGAGGTGGATTTTCTAACTGAGATCATGTCTATTAGCGGGAACTACATTTATATTTATTAATTCAAGACTAGCAAGTGCTCTGCTGTTTGGCACATGTGCTCCAGCAGATCCACAGGTGCTTGAAATATCAGTGGCAGATAAAAATGTGGTTCGAAGCCTTTGGCAGGCTTCTATAGGTGAATTGCAGCAGAGAGCCATAGGACTTTGGAGGGCACATCTGTTATCCTCTACAGATAACTACGCTCCTTTTGAGAAATAGCATTTGAGCTCCTGGGCCTTGGTAAAGACTGAACACTTAACCATGGCCACTAAGTTACTATGTGACCTGAGCTGCCCATCACAAATTAGGTGTCACCTGAACCCCCAAGCCACAAAGTTGGGTGTGGAGAGCAGACTCCATCATCAAATGGAAGTGATATCTGCATGACCAGGCCAAGTACACCCTGGAGGCATGAGTAAGTTACGTGAAGAAGTTGTCCATATGCTCACAGTCCTTAATTCTATCATATTGCCTCTTTTCCTATCCTGCACTTGCAGTCCCATAGGAAGTATTCTATGGTCAGTTAACAGGGAAAAGAAAACTCAGGTGTGTTTTACACTTGATTCAGCACTGTATCCATTCACCACTCAAAAATGGACAGCTATAGCACTGTAGCCCCTTTCTGGATCGCTGCATAATTCATGCACATAAAGGAATAAAAATGTAGCAACTGTATTATTGTATAAGTTGTATTACAAACAGATAGAGAACTTCCATATTTAAAATAGATGTAAATAAAATCCAAATATTTCTCTTATAATTATACACATTGCATGCTTGAAAATGATTCCAGGGCTAGTGCCTAGGTCCTTATGTTCAAATAGTTTCTTCCTGCAACAACTTTTATACTTGCTGGAGACCCTAGATACTCATAATAGCTCTGGCCTTACTACATTTTTCAAATTGTTGGGTGAGTCAGAACAATGGGTCAGCAGTAATGTTCTTGGAAACCATTCTTCCATCAGGGTGGCTAGCAACCTATTATTATACATGGAGGTAACTTCTCACCACATAAAAACATTCCATGAAATCAAACTGAATATTTCTACAATGCAACTTTCCCTTATGGAGGTCTTTAAAATGTCTATGGCTATTCTCAAAACCACAAAACAACAACAAAAAAAAAAAGATGTGTAAAGCCATATTTGTTTAAGTGGAAATGATTAGTAGCCCTTACTGATGGTAGTTACGATGGTTTTACATGTTTAAAAACATAAGAATATGCACCTAGGATCCCTTCCAAAGTCTCAGGAGGGGATTTTTGAAAAGTGAGGAGCCCTAAATATTAATTGTCATTAGCTTCATGATACACCTAAGTCTGCTTCATAGAAGATGTGAATTATATATTTAAAGAAGAACATTAATTACCTCAAACTAATGGTGAAAAAATATACAGCATGCACACACCCTCTTGGAGACACTTGAGAGAAATTCACACATGGAAAATGTACAAGGGGGTTCCCCGCAAAATGGAATTATCTTCTGCAGGGCTGGCCCCTTGTAATACAGGCTTCCCCCGCTAGGTGAGTGTTCTAGGAACCCATCCATATCAATGTACTAGCTGGCATTGTTGTGAGAGGCTGAGTTCCACTTCCATGATTTTTTTTTAAAGACTCTTTCAACATTTTTTGCCCATTTCATGATGGGTGATTTATGAGCACACCTGCCCACACCATGCTGAATGTTAAGCAGTTTTTGACCAAAAATGAGATGATCCCCATGCCCTGCCCTCCCTATTCACCGGACCTCTCCCTGAGTGACTATTTTTTGTTTCCCTGGATGAAAAGCAAAAGGAAATTTTTTGCTGATGTGGAAAAGGTGAAACAAAAACAGCAGAAGCAATAAAAGGCATCAAAATTGACAAATGCAAAACCTGTTATGAGCAGTGACAAAAAAGTCTCGATAGATGTATTTTATCAAATTAGAGTACTTTGAAGGTGACTGAAGTTTAAACATGTAAGAATAAATACACGATTTTTAATTGGGGCTCCCTTTCCATATATCTGTGTGAATGTGTGAAGAAATATAAAATAGTTTTAGAAGATAGAAAGAGGATGTCAAATTATAATTTTTAAATATTTAAAAATAATGTTCTGTCTTCCATCTATCCAATACTGTGATAAGATTGCAAAGTTAAATAGAGAACTGGTTAATACTCTATAAATCAATAAAAACATAATATTTTCTACCAGATGGAAATTACTTGCACCTCTGTGGACAAAAATTAGTGGCAAGTTAACAATTTTCTAAAAGTTACAATTCCCTGTGTGGGCCTTAATTTATATTCAGTGTTAATAATACATGAAATAAATGGAGACTTCTGTACTTGAATAACAATAAAAAAAGAAAAGAAAAAATAATAATACATCAAATACATTTCCATAGCCAGTATCACCAGATAACCCATTAGGCAGTCTTGCTTTATTATTATGTCAATAGAAGAGCAGTAAATAACTTTTCTAACTTGCATTCAAGTTTTGGATAGTTTTTCTCAAAGAGCAATCTAGGACAATCTTTAATTGTTAAGTAGTCTGGCTTGGTGTCTAGGACAAAGAGGACTAGCTGGGCTCTTCTAAAAAGTAATATAAATATTATTTTAAAATCTTCAAACTACTCTGATAGTTTTCAAGTGAACAGAGAGACAAGAGTCAGGGGGCTCCCCCTCCTTGGTCCTTGCCTTACTTGCAAAAGAATTCAAGTAAAAGATGGATAATGGAAATGAGATAGTAAGTTTATTTATGAGATGCATTTGTGTAAAAGGCTACATGTAGGCACTCAGCTAATCTGAGTGTTTCACATATATTGAAAAATGGAGTTGCATATTTGTCTTTGAGCAACAAGTTGCAAGTCAGCGCCCAGCTAACCTAAGTGCCCTGACTATCGGGACTTCAGGAGTTACGTGTTTTCGGACTATAATACGCACTTCCCCCCAAATCTGGGAGGGAAATGGGGGTGCATCTTATAGTCCAAATGTAGCTTTACGTTTACATTGGTGAAATATTATGTTATTTATGTTATTAAATATTTTACCACATTTTTTGCTTCAAAATTTTTACCTATTTCCCTCTAAAACCTAGGTGTGTCTTACCCTCAGAAAAATATGGTATATACTTTAGCCAGCTTCTAACTATCCCTCCGGCTCCACATTCTAGAGTTTGGGATTAATATAGAATTACAAAGACTTTCTTTCTCAACCAGTAAAGGCTTTCAGCCTTAGTGAAATTCTGCAGAAGCTCCCTTTCCCAGAGCAGAGTTTCAAGTACTCCCCTCCCTCTGCTCGGCCTTTGCTTGTGATTTTTCGGAACACCTGGAAATCTTATCAGACTGGGCTCAGGACTGCTGAGTCAAGGGGTGAGAGATATCTCCCTCCACCTTCCTGCCTAACAGTAATAGGGGAAAAGATAAATTGTACCAAAAGAGGTGTATGGTGATTGGCTGACCTGTTAAGCACTATCGTCAATTACACTTGGAATAGAAAGGTAGGGTGGGATTTTATTTTTTTATCATAGAACAGAATTAAGTTGAACTGGTATAAACTAGGTCTGAACCTACCAACCAACTGACCAATCTAATTGTACTGTTGAAAATTGACTCACTGGGTGCTCATCCCTATACAGATAGTTTCTACTCAAAAAGGATTTATGAGATTTTTTATGGCAAAATTTACAAAGTTTCTACTACGATTTACTGAAATCTATTATATATGGAAAAACAACTTTGTAAACTTTGCAGACATTCTACCATTTTTTCTGAAGATTTATATCATATAAATTTGATACATTTTTGTAACATTATATTATTTATTTCCCTTTCTTTTGAAACACAGAATCGTTTAAGTAGTTTTTAGGGATATTTTTATTATAAACTCATTTACAAATGTTACTTTTTAATTTTTTTGGTGTATCACCAATGACAATGCCTCCAAATAACAAAATAATATCATGCTTTTTAATAAAACCAAACACTGAAAGAATACTTTCAAATTTTCTCAAAATATAATAATCCCTAGCTTCCACTTGCATCCAAAGATTTTAAGTTGGCTGTGGCTGTTCTCAGAAACAATGGGCTTTCACCCTGTGTGGTTAATATGGGAAGTCAATCCAGTCTTTCAAGCTGGGTTTCCCCTGTTGACAATTAATCAACTGAATATTCCAAAAATATCACCTAACTCATCTCCTGATGCCCTGAATGAGTAACAGCTCCGGAAAGGAAGTGCCAGCACACTTCACTAATGGGATCAAATGACTAAAATGATGGTGTAACCCCAAGATTGCATCTAACTGCACTTAGAATTTGTTATGTTCAGTGTAGAACAGGGTTTTCAAAACATAATTACATGAACTATCGTTCACTTTTTTCTGTCTCCTATTTTCTTTGCCATTTTTCACAGAGAGAATCATTGACGTATGTATTTCTATTGCCTACTTCTACCCAAATATTTCTGGACTTCGAAGTTCATATTTAATTTTTGAATAACAATAATCTTCTATGATAGGCAGCATCAGGTCCTGTACATGATTTAATTCTGGTGAGTAAAAGGAAATACAGGTGGGTCAGTGTATTGAATTGTCACTGTTGTGGAACTGTTCAATGCTATAGTTTAAATCAACCAAAAGTTAGACCTGCCAGATTCCATTTTGGGTGTGCTATTCTCAGAGAAAATAGCAAGAAATAGCAAGATCTCGCTCTCTCTCTGGGTCAAAGCTAGCATATGAAATAACAACTGTGCTTATCCAATAGAATCCAGTGGCATTTATTTCAAGAGTGGATTTAGCAATTGAAATTTGTTGCATAATCTGTAAAGAATATAAATATAAATATAAGAAGAAAAAGCAGAAAATAGCATAAGATTTTTTCAGACAATTAATTCTTAAACATACTTTCCTGTCTGGCTTTACCATGCTGATAAAACTGGCCTGTTTTCCTGGTGTTTGTCAACTTGTTTATCTGGCACATCCCAAGTCATCAAATACTAATGGCCAAAATAGATAAGAGATGTTATTTGATTTTGGCATATGTTGATGATTTCAAGTCCCAATTATCCAAATGTTTTATGTTTGTAAAATAACACAATAAGTACTTCCCTTTTTCTCTCCTGACACACACACACGTTATTTGAGAATATAATCTAATTTATATATGGACAATATTTTTTCTTAATGTTTGTAGCACTTTTAACCTCTATGTATAATAATGTTTCAAACTCTTTGATGACAGGAAATACTGAATTAGTAGACTTTTGTAAATACTCAGTTTGAATGATGCAGATTTAATGGAATTTCTTTTTGTACTTTCACTTTCTCTGCCACCAATGCATTTTACTAGAATGAAATCCAATATATTAAATGAAATTACCAGGTCCATTTTCTGAATAAGACTACCCAGAATTGCAAATCCCCTAGTAATAGTAATTGCAAAATTGCTTGTTTTTCGGCCTTGTCTCAAAGTTACAAATTATGTAGGTGAAATGTTGCATGATGTCATGATATGACTACAAAGTTATTTTTATCTGTTTTGAAAAACATCTAGCAATGGAGGACCCCTCATTTTTTTCACTGTGGACAGAATTTATAAGTCACTGGATTTAAAGAATGGAAGCAAATACTCATTATGTTAAATTACAAAGGAAGGTTTGGTTTCACTCATTATGCTAGGTGACAAAGGAATTTAATGTCTCAAATGCCAAGGTATGGTAAAGATAATTTTCAGTAAAATGTGAGTGAAAATGACATCATTAGAAGCCAGTCATAAAACCATTCTAATGAAGTAGACCTTAGAGATGCATGTGTTCATATTTCTTTCAGGGCCTCGACAACAAAATAAACTCTGATGGATACAATATGCTATTTGTTTAATGTCATTGCATTTAGAATATCTAGTTATCAATTAAAATATATTAATTGTATTGGTTAAGTAATAATTAAATTTGCTGATAGTTACTATGTGCCTTACACTACTATTTTGTAGCTATTATCTCATTTAATCCTCAAAACAATCTGAGGCAGTATTGTTAATTTCCTCTCTTATAAGTTTTACAAACCTAAGGCATTGGATCCTGCTTTCTTTCTTTCTTTTTTTAAAATTCTTGTTTATCCTGTTACAGTTGTCACAATTTTTCCCCTTTGTCCTCCTCTGCCCAGCCCAACCCCACTCCCACAGTCAATCCCCACATCATTGTCCGTGTCCATGGGTCATTCATATATGTTATTTAACTAATCCTTTGGGTCCTGCTTTATTTTCCCCCAAACAAACAAACATTAAGATTGCTTTTTACTTTTAATGGTATTGTACTGAGGAATAGAATTATATAAACCCATTTCCCCTTAAGAATGCCAATTTTTGTTTGGAATGCAATATGAATATACAGGTTTCTTTCACCAGGTCAATTTGCAGCATGTACGTTATACAACAGTACTGGGTTCTCAAGGCAAATGAACTCCATCGTGTTATTATATCATGTATTTGCTCCTCTCCCTTGAGTTCCCATTTTCCTTTGCTGGTGTACAGATTTTCTATCCCTATATCTGCCAATCCCCTATTCATTTGTTGTGATATACTTCAATGGTCATCTTGGTAAGAAGGATATAGTTCAGATGGTCCACTAAACACTGTGATATTTTATTCTTTTGCTGCTGCCACATGATACACACATGTATGCAAACACACACATACGCACACACTCATGGGTTACTCTCCTAATAAACTGAGATTCTGTAAAACAGCCACCAAATCACAGTCTGCATTTTTAACTCCACAACCAATACTCTGACTGGAGGGGGGTAAATACTATATATATATATATAGTATATATATAAAATATATATATTTATATATAATATAATATATATATTTAATATATATATTATATATTATATATATTTTTATATAAAATATGTGTAAATATAATATATATTTTATATATGTTTTAAAATATATATAAATATAATATGTATCTTTTATATATGTTTTAAAATATATATATAATATAAATATATATAAAATATATATATATTTGTTGAGAGAGTAAATAAATAATTGAACTCAAAATGTGTTTTGCTTGAGTGAGGGCAGAATGTTGCTCTCTCCATGGAAGTTCACAAGTTAAACTACGCTATTCTATATTGACATGCAAATAAATGTAAACCCTCTCTTCCCCTCTTTCTACAAAGAGGAGTGATGTTCTATGATTTCAGATTTAGGATGTTGCTTATCTCAAGGCTACCTTCCTGTGTACCTACTTCTGGTTGTTACCTGTTTCCCCTTATTTGCATATCTGCAACTAGTGACTCCAGTGGAGTGGAGTCAACTGGACTTGCCATTACAGAATGCTTCTCTTCATTACAGAAATGACCCAAATGGAGGATAGTCAAGTTTTCTTGTGTGTGTATGTGAATATGTATTTTTATTAAAGATGTCCAATATCCATAGTTCTAAAATCGCTTTTCAACCAGAGTACAAAACTCTAATTAGATTTGATGATCTCCTTGTTTAACTTTGAAATCTTTATACTTCTAAAAACTTATTTTTTTTAATGCTGCAAATTCACTGTCAGGTAAGAAAAACTTTGTGACTTTTTAAAACCAATGTCTTTTAACAATAATATTCTGCCACTTTCTGAGTAATGTATTAGAACAAATACAATTTCTATTCTCATACTCTTTATTAGCTCTTTAATATTTTTGAAAAGTATGTTGACAAGTGATTAGTCAAACTGAGAACCAACTGCTCTGACTGATTAAAATAAACAGTGATTGCTTTGTTTTGTAGGAATTGTAAGTAAATACTTGAGTAAATTTCAGAGGTGCATAATATAACTTGTCATAATAGTTTATGTCAACTCATATATATACACACACTTATACATAATGCATACATGCACATGTAAGTACACATATACTTATATACATATGTGTGCACATATATTTGTATATAATATAAAATTAGAAATAAAATGTATATACATTGCTATATATATAGCAATATGTCTTGCCCTGGCTGGTGGAGCTCAGTGGATTGAGCCTGGGCTGCAAACCAAAGGGGTGCAGGTTTGATTCCCAGTCAGAACACATGCCTGGGTTGTGGGCCAGGTCTCCAGTAGGGGGCATGTGAGAGGCAACCACATGTTGATATTTCTCTCCCTCTCTTTCTCCTTCCCTTCCCCCCCTCTAAAAATAAATAAAATGTTTTAGAAAGACAATATGTCTTGACATTAATGGACTCATTAATTTTTCATTTGTCCCAAATATGCGCCCCATTAAAATCGCAAAGTGTTAGTAGCAAGAAATATTCTGCAATCTGATGATATGTTTACTATTTTTAAAATATATTTTATTTATTTTACAATTACAGTTGTCTCAATTTTTCCCCATTTTCCCTGCTCCAATCAACACCCCACACTCCCTCAAACAATCCCCACACCATTGTTCCTGTCCCTGGGTCATACATATAAGTTCTTTGGCTTCTCCATTTTCTATACTGTACTTTATATCCCCATGGCTATTCTATATCTGCCTATTTGTATATCTTAATCCTCTCATCTTTAACCAATAACCCCACATCCCCCTCCCACCTGGCAACCATCAAAATGTTCCGTGTAGCCATTGATTCTGTCTCTGTTTCTCTTGTTTACTTTGTTTTTTTATTTAGATTCAATTGTTGATAAGTATGTATTTGTTGCCATTTTATTGTTCATAGTTTTGATCTTCTTCCTTTTCTTAAATAAGTCCCTTTAACATTTTATATAATAATGGTTAGGTGAACTCCTATAGCGTTTTCCTTCCTGAGAATCTCTTTATCTGCCCTTCAATTCTAAATGAGAGCTTTGCAAGGTAGAGCAGTCTTGGCTGTAGGTCCCTGCTTTTCATGACTTGGAATATTTCTTGCCAGTCCCTTCTAGCCCCCGTTTTCTTTTGAGGAATCAGCTGAAAGTCTTATGGGAACACCCTTGTAGGTAATTAACTTCTTTCTCTTCATGCTTTTAAGATTCTCTCTTTATCTTTAACCATTGGCATTTTAATTATGATGTGTCTTCTTGTGGACCTTTGTGTCCATCTTGTTTGGGACTCTGTGCTTCCTGGACTTCCATCTCTATTTCTTTCACCAAATTAAGGAAGGGTTTTTTTTTTGTTTGTTTGTTTTGTTTTGTTTTGTTTTGTTTTGTTTTTTCATTAGTTTTCCAAATAGATTTCCAATTTCTTGTCTTTGTTTTCTCTTTCTGGCTCCCCTGTGATACAAATATTGGAATGCTAGAGTTGTCCCAGAGGCTACTTACACTATCCTCATCTTTTTTATTCTTTATTTTCTTGTTTTTATGATTTTTTGTTTTTTCCTTCCTTATGTTCCAAAACATTGATATTATTCTGGGCTTCATTAACTCTACTATTGCTTCCCTGTAAATTGTTCTTTATTTCAACTAGCGATTCCTTCATTTCTGATTGGATCTCTTTTTTTTCTGTTGAGGTCCTCAGTAAGTTCCTTGAGCATCCTTATAACCAGTGTTTTGAACCCTGCATCTGATAAATTGCTTGTCTCCATTTTGTTTACTTATTTTTATGGAAATTTTATCTGTTCTTTCGTTTGGGCCATGTTTCTTTTTCTCCTCACTTTGGCAGCCTCCCTGTGTTTTTATGTATTAGGTAGAGCTGCTTTAACTCCATATCCTGGTAGTATACCCTAATGTAGTAGGTATCCCATAGGGTCTACTGCCACGGCCAACACTATCACCTAAGCTAAGTACTCAAGGTGAACCCTTTGTGTGGGATGAGCATTCCTTCCTCCTGTAGTTGAGCCTAGATTGCTATTGTCAGGTCAATGAGAAAGATTTTCCCAGTCCAGTCAGCTGCTAGGACTGGCTGTGACCACTGACCACAAATTTCCTTCCTCTGTGGAGGATCAGCTGTACAGGGGCAGCATAGTGGTTCTTTTACATAGTCTGTAGCTCTCCACTGGGTGGGTGGGCTAACAGTTTGGGTGGACTCATAAGTTGAATAGGTAGGAGTCTCAGGGGATCCTCAGGGCAGGGCAAATAGTGTTAGCCATGTTGATGGAGTCTGATATATGGCACCCACCTGCCTGCTAGCTATGTGGGTGGAGAGATCAGGAAAGAACAATGGTCTCTGCTCTTTTTTCTGTCTGGAAGAAAGCTGTCCCCCAACCCCCACCTTGATATCATCAGATGCTTCAGTTCCTTCCTATATGCTACCTGTGCATTTCAAGCTACTACCCCAGTGCTGGAGCTCAGAGTGAGTGAGTCTGAGTAAGTCTGTGTGCGGGTTCTTTAAGGAGAACTGCTTGGAACTCCAGAAGTTTCTTCCACCAACTTAATCCTCACTGGTTGTTGCAGCCAGAAGTTATGAGGACTTATTTCCTGGCACTGGAACCCTGAGGGAGTGGGGTGAGGCTGGTGTGGAGCTGGGACTCCCCTCCACCACACATGGATGTGGGACCAGCCCATTCCACATTTCCATTCCTACTACCAGTCCGGATGGATGTGGCTTCTTTTATTCCATAGTTGTCAGACTTCCTTTCAACTCAATTTCTGACAGTAATGAGGTATGGTTGTTGTATATTTTAGTTATAATTTTGATGTGGTTATGTGAGGAGGCAGGCCATGTTTATCTATGCCACCATCTTGACCTGAAGTCAACAAAATATTTACTCCTTTAAATCTAATGATTTGCAAAAATATATAAGGTATGGTCAATAAATTTAGAACTAAATGTTGACAGAGGAACAAAGATAAATTCATCTACTGTTTTAAAATTTTTTAAATAGGAGTCCTGGAAATCTTAGGGAGTCAACAAATGGGGTCATGGATTTTATGCAATAGTATGTGATTTTCTTTTTAAAAAAATATTAAATTTATTGGGGTATCATTGGTTAGTAGGATATATAGGTTTCAAGTGTATATTTCTATGATACAAGATCTCCATGTTGCTCTGTGTGCCCACTATCCAATGTCAAATTAGATTATATGATGATTTTCTGTCATCATATATTAAGACCCTTCTATTCCCTCTACTCCCTCCTCCCCCTTCCCTCTGGTACCCACTGTCTGTGTCCATGAGTTTCAGTTTTATATCCCACATGTGAATGAAATCATATGGTTCTTAGCTTTTTCTGACTGACTTACTTCACTTAGCATAATATTCTCAAGGTCCATCCATGTTGTAAATGGCAGTATTTCACCTTTTCTTATGGGTGAATAGTATTCCATTGTATATAGGTACCACATCTTCTTTATCCAGTCCTCTAACAAAGGACACTTTGGTTGTCTCCATGTCTTTGTCACCATATATAATGCTGCATTGAATATAGGGCTGCACATATTTTTGCAGAACATGGGTATTTTTTTTCTTTTCTTTTTTTTTTTTTAGTTTTTGGGTGAGATATCCATGAGGGGGATTGCTAGGTTATATCGCAACTATATTCATAATTTTTTGAGGAACTGCCAGACTATTTTGTGAATGAGTGCTTGTGTTTTCCTTGACAAAAGGTCATAATAATTTCTTAATATTTTCAAAGATACACATGACCCCCAAACCAATACAAACCACAGAAACAAAATTTGTATACTTTAAAAATTATTTTATTGCTGGGGCGGTGGGCTGGAATGGGAGTAGAAGACAGAAAACTGTACAAGAACAATTAAAATAAAATTAAAAATAATAAAAATAATAATAAATTATTTTATTAATTACAGATCCACAAGGCATAGTATTAGTGGTACCCAAATCAATCTGCAAAACTACTAATGTTCACTCTCCATAACTGGAATGTTCCTTAGTAAGTATAAGGTAAAAGCTGGAATATAAACTAGGTGACAACTCTGAAATTATTTCATAGTTTAATTGGTGCCAATAAGTGAATATGTTTTTAGGGCACATGGTAGGACATAACCAAGTTCATTAACTCAGTAATTTTACTGTATATTCTGTAATTATTAATTTACTGTAACATATTTCTCATGTAGTCAGATCTTTATTTTGACAAGGGACTTTATTTTTCCAGTAATTGTAGTCTTTACCTTGACTGAGTATCTTATTGCTTTTCTTTAATTATGTAAGTTCATTTTACTTTTTCAGTACAAAGTAACACAAACTTTATTTTAGTTTATATAATAGTCACATGTGTTTTTTCCTACTAAAACCATTACATTTATGTTGCAAATCTATTTATCTATTTCATGTATACTTTTGTAACTTTTCTAATCTGTCAATATATTAAATCACTATCCCCAGACTCACCAGTTCTTCAGGGGTTCAACCTAAACATGTAACATCAGTTGTGATGTTAAGAGGAGAAAAACGTTATTCTTTATTACATGTTCCGAATAGAGGAAGATGTATGGCATATGGGGAAGCTTCTTTCAGAAGAATTCTCTTTAGTTATGTGGACTTAAAGTATCTCTCCTCTGTGTATTTCCATTTTCAAATTCATATATACCATTTCACAAAATTATCGAGAGGGTAACATGGGAAAATATATCTGAACCAAGTTCACAAACCATACATTTCTGTACAAATGTTAAAGTCTTATCATTACACTTAGGTTTATCTGACTGAGATTCTGAATCCCTCAAAGAACATGTCATCTCTGTTTTGGGGCTCTGTTTTTGATGGCTTCACCCTGGAGGAAACAGCTTGCCTAAGGCCTGACATGTAGGCCTGCTGCATTGCAAGCTCCCTCTGCTCGTTTTTGGCAGGTTGTGCTGATTTATTGAGCTATTTGATTTATTTAATGTACCATGCCTTTGACTGCATGCACTCTATAGCAGTCACTCAAAATGCAAACAAACACATTATATGCTCCTTAATTACTCCCATCCCCCTTGTTATCAATCACTGCCAATATCAATGGAACAGTTGTGATTCAAGCTATAAAATTAAAGTCAGCAAACTTGGGTTTGCAGGAGTGAAGAGCAGCAATTCTCTTTATATTCCTTAACTTGGTGTTTTAATTCTAAAATTAGTTCTCAAGAAAACGATGTTCAGCATATGTGTCACTCAAGAAAAAATAGAAGGAAAAATAAAAGATATGGTAATTGGGCAAAGAAGAAGGAAAGAAAAAATCATTGAGAGACTTAAGGAAATGAAAAAATAAAGATGACAATATAATAGCTTTTAAGGGCATTCATCCTAAATTATAGAAGAAAGTGATGTCACACACACACACACACACACACACACACGTAAAAGTCCCCGAAGGTCAGCGTTTAATCCCAAATGGCTATGTTTCAAATTCTTGAATCTTAGTCCATTTATTTGACCTCTTTTGTTGCTAATCCTTTATCTACTCTACATTTTCTTTTTATTAATCCTAACCCTCCTTAAATTTAGTAATTCTGTGCACCTGTACTTCTGCTGATAAAAGAAGTGCAACTGATCTCTACAATCTGGGATTCCATTGGCTATTCACTCCATTCCTCAGAAGATTGGCTAGGTGTTGCAGCTGGGCACAGGGAGAACTGGGCTCCGCTCCCACCTACCTCGCCTCCATCTTTCGAAATCTCACTGGTCTACTTTTGCAGGAAGCTTCTTGCCATTTGATTTTTTTTCCATGCTCACAGAAAATATTCAAATTGAGAAAATACTATTAGTAGTATTAGAGAAGGCAAATGCAACCAAGTTGTAGTCAGATCTGTTATCAGTGTTACAGAGTTTGAATTCTGTCCTAGTTTTTTGCAGATTTGAGAATGAACATAATATATACCTATATATGGTATATGTAAAACATACATGTATATGTCTTTCTCATAAATATTTTAGTGATAATGATATGTAATTCATTTAATTGCATGTAGTCATGTACACCTTAAAATTCAAGCAATGTTGAATATGCTCACTAACTTAGGACAGAATTGTACTTTTGTGCTATTGTGAAGAAGATAGAACTTCTCAGTTGACGTAGATGACCCTAACACCGACAGAACAATTCATACCTGGCAGCAATAGCAATTGCAGCAGTAAGACTTTCTGAGCTGTGTTGCTAGATTAACATTCCTGAAAATCAATATTTAAGAAATCTTTTTAATTGTCCAAAGGCTCTGGAGTGTCCTCAAAGCATATTTCCTCTCTCATTTAATTAGCCACTTCAGTCTATTACATAGTATGTGTAATCTCCTAGAACAGTGCTTTTTGAGTTTTAATATATATTCTATTATAATATATGACAATAAGAAATGTTTAATCAATACTTGTTGACTTAAAATATTTTTTCTTTTCACTTATTGACATCTATAGAAAAGTTTGCGAATTACTGTATAAAATAAAAAATTCAGATAATCAAAATAAGAGCCATAAATATGAAAACCATTATTTATTGATGAATTAGATGAGCCACTGCTTATACAATTCTCATTTAAACATCACAACAATCTTTTTGATAGGAATCGTTGACTTAGTTTTTATGTATGAGCAAATGAGATGCAGAAAAGTTATTTGGTTACCTACTTGTGCTAGGTACCTCCTTGATGGGAAATGACAGATAGCATTGCTACCAAGGGTCTCTGAGTGTAGTACTATTCTTCTTCCACTGGACCAGGTGGTACTTGAAGGGCACATGGCTTAGCAGGAAGAGACTATGTATTTGTAAAAATTAATTGCTGTTTGTAAAAGTTTGAGCAAATGTTTTCCTTCATATTTAAGTGAAGAAAACTGTCCCCTAAGTTCCAAAATTGCTTTGCTAAGTAGATTGAATGATTTTAGTGATGGTCAATGAATTGTTCTGTGTTCACATTTTTTAAAAATCAACAGATGTCCCCAAAGCCATTGAAAAATATAGAGTGCTATCAAAAAGACACAAAGTAGCAAAGAAAGTCTGAAAAGGGTGAGTTTAGTTTTCTATTTTTGTAGCACTTCACTTGCTTAAGATGATACATTTTTTTTAAATTCTAGAACATGCCTTTGATATTTTTATTTTGGAACTATTCTGAGGAGACCAGTTCTTCAAGTAAAAATTGTCACTTTGAGAATATGGACAATTTATCAGGTACAGAATTTTTGTGTTGTGTGTTTTTTTTTTTTTTTCAGAATGTCTGATGAGGTGAGATTCTTTCCTAACACCATTATACAGATTAGTATCAAAAGCCTAAACAATACCATTGAAATCAAGGACATTCCTCAGAAAAGCAATCAATTATTATGGAATAGATCATGTGTTTTCTTGCAAAGCAAGAGAATAACTATCATGTGATGTTATTAATCATTCTTGAAATCATTTTAACATTCCAATGTGCTGTGCTAAACTATTTTTTCCTTTTAAGAAAACACAAAAAGTGTACTGATTTATTGTCAGATTACAGGCAGCTGTATAGCTCAATCAAGGGCATTAAATTAACTATTTTCCAATAAGTCAGGCTAATAGCTTGCACTATGAAATATAAATATGTCTTAAAGTTGTCTTTTATATCATAAAATGAACTGGCTCTAATAACCAAAGTCAGAAACATATGTATGTATGTATAATTTTTATAAATTAATTTATGCCTAGGACAAATTTTTACTAAAAAAGGAAAACACTTTAAAGAGACTCATGTTAAGTGAATAGAAACATACTTTTTTTCCAATATTATCCTATTCTGTCATTTTCTTATGATTGTTTTAATTTAGTGGCAGAGATTCTTAAGAAAACAAATTGTGACTATACTATTGCTGCTATAAGTTACTTTGGTTGTAATAATCCTAGTTTCCATGTGCACTTTTAAATTATCTTTATTTAGGAATGTCATCTGTAAATATATCTAAAATAATATTTATTTATCATGTATATTTAATACAATGACAATCATGTACTTTTTAACAAGTTAAAATCTTATCTCTGAATTATGTTTTCCATCTAATTTTACTAAAGTACGTACATAGTTAACAAATGCCAACAAATTGCCATGATTCACTCATTTGTTTTTTTGTTCACTTACCACTACCTTCCAAAGAGTATACTTTGTTTTATTGATGATTCTTTACATAGTGAGTTCTTGATTTTGTTTCGACTTATCATCACATAAAGAATAGTAATGGATTATACAGATTTATTCTTTTCCTATTACCTAACTCTGATGAGCTGTGAAAAGTATAATAACTAACTATTTATTTCAAATATGGGTTTAGTTGTTTCCTCAGAAAATATTTTTAAGCATTGTGTTGAACTCTGGGTATAAAAAGTAGTGAAAACATGTTTCCTGGTCTAAAGAATTCATAGTCATCTCTAGGGCAATTATGGTTAAGCAGAATAAGTATTACAATGAAAGTGTGCAGAGTTACCAATTCTGTAAGTAAAATGAAGTTCCCACTCTGTATGCAGTAGTCAAGGAACTAGGTAATGATGAAGTTTTGGATTATGTCAGATTTATGCTACACAGGACAGTGCAGGAAACCAGGAAGGGGAAATGCTTACCTAATGATAATGAGGCATTTAAATATAAGATATAATTGTGTAAATTCATCAAGTGCACTGTATTATAAGGAGTCTGATAAGTGCTCATCGAATGGTAAAGTGAAAGATTCAATGGAATTATCGATTTTAAGAACTACCTGACACTAATGAAGTTATATCATGTAGGTGACTCATCTGCTACATTTTAATACTTAATTTTTTAAATTTCAGTCTGAGACATTAGTATGCTGAGGCATCTCACAATGGATGCATTTCTCTTGGGATGCTAATGAAACAACCAACCAACCAAATATGTTAGAAAATTATGTTATCTATCTTAAAACATATTATTGTTTCATTTTAGTCTGTTTCTATACTCTCAGCTGTAATATCTTAAGTTTATAACATCTCAGTTTGATCAACTTGACAGATAGGTCATGTGCGAGTTTATTGGGATAGAAATGTATATAGAACAGGCAATCAGTTCAAGAACTCTGATATGACATGACAATATCCACCAAATTTTACTTAATCAATTTTGTGTGCTGCTCTAGAGGTAAAAAAATGTTGCAAGGAAATTATGTAAAGTTAGATTAGAGAAAAGAAATCTTAAGACTTTAAGGAAGAGTTAAGCCAGATCTTTTTATCTATAGCATCTATGCTTAAGAAGCTCAGTCTAATAACAGACTAGTGTGAAAACCATTAAAAATAAATTTATAAATTTGTGATTGAGATAAATGCTATGGTGCAGTTCAGGATGAATTGAAGTCATGTGTTAGGTGACACTGGAATGTTAGGGAAGAAAAGGCACTTAGTTGAAATTCAATGATAAATAGGTTGATCAGGTAAAGAGAGAAGGAAGACTATTCCAGGAAGAATGAATGAAACCTAAAAAACCCTGGATCATTAAGGAGATGAGAATATATGAAATTATAAATGAAAAAAGCAAGTGGAGTGAATTAGTAAAAGAGTGGTGAGAGGAAATGAATCACAAGCAATAGTACGAAGGTAAACATCTTAAGACATCAACACATTTAATCATTTAATAAATATTTATTGGGTGCTTATTAGATGCAACACATTCTTCAAGGCGCCAGAAATATAGAACAAAAAAGTTGCCAATATTAAGAATTTAATGTTATTATAGGAGGTTGGGGAGAAAAAAATAATAATTTTAACATACCTGGGCCATGGGGGAAAGTAAGGGCAGGCTATGAAGTGTGCAGTTGGTATACTATTTTAATATGGAATGACTAAGGGATGCCTCTATGTTAAGGAGACATTGGAAGGAAGAGAGGAAGAAGTAAACATGACATATTTTAGATAACTCTAGAAAGCAGGAACAAAAAGTACAGAGGCTTTTAGGGGAAAGCACACTTGGTATATACCAGAAACAGTAGGTTGACATAAGATTAGTGAGACATTCTAAGGTAAATTAGAGCAGAAATTCACTAGTAATTGGAGGATGATGAGATGTTATACCAGATGATATTTGTTGTGGTTGTTTTTCTATTTTTGTTTAGCATAGGCAATATTAAAGTATGTTGTATATGGATGGGAATAAATAGGAAAGGGGAAAATAAAGATTGAAGGGAAAGGAAATATTGGCTGCAGTAGTCTTTGGGCAGGTAAGAGAAGATGATACAAATGTGAAAGACAAATGCTGCCTTAAAGAGGAGCACAGAGGACAGTCCGAGTCCATGTGGATAGTGAGAGGGAGGTTACTGGATATGGTATTGGGAGCATAGAGGAGTGTTTTCCTTGCATGTTTGAGTGCTAGTTTTCTCAGTGAAATGAGAAGCGAGGTTGTCAGCTAAGCAGAAGGAAGAGGAAGAGGGTTTGTGTGCTTGAGGAGAGAAGAAAAGATGTAAAATAGTTTTCTCAAGGAGTGAAAGAGATTATAGAAATGCAGAGCAAAATGGAGACGGACAACAGTGTGGTGATGGCGGGGAGCTGGGGGCCATAAGAGACTAAATGGTAATGGAAAAATACAATAAAATTTTTATTCAGAAAAGAAGAAAAAAGGGAAATACAGTAAAGTTTGATGATCTGGACACTAAGGTAAGACTGTCATTATGGTTATGTGTTTGATCTCCAACCAATTTCATCTGTCTAGTTACAGGCGTAAAGTAGAGAGAGATGGTTTGATTAGGATTAGATATTTTTGTCAGCTGTGTTGCTTCTGAGAGAAAGAAGGGCAAGTTTTGACTTATGAATAATAAAGAATACTTAGATAAAAGAAATGGGCTATGAGAAAAGGATGAGAATGATGGAAATATTGGAGAGCTGTTCCAAACTTTCTAAAAGAGTTAAGTCAGTGTACCAAAGTACTGAGTCAGACAATTTATAATTCTTATAGGAAAAGAAGTAACTGGTTCAGGGACTCTAGCTGCTCAGGCCTAACCAGACCTCCTAGAGGGCTGAGAAGACCAACATTGCCACACATCTGTACTTTTATTCACTAGTTTTTAGTGTGCCATGCACTTGCAAAGCTATGTATGAAAGAACGTTATAGTAGACATGGAATGGAAATTTAAACTGAGATTATAGGAGATTCTGGTCACCATTCTGGGGGTAAGTCCCTGTTTTTGACAGATTTTTAACCAAGGGACTGCAACACAGGTTTGAATTTAGGGTAGAAAACAGATTTTCTGGAAACAAATGTAACATGGAGAAGTTATACAAACAGGCAGAAGGTTATTGTGGTTTTTATTAAATTGGGGCAAAGGGAATAATCTAGTCATAAAGAAATATTAATTAAACTTGATAACTGACAGGATATAATGTCAAAAAGAGGAGGAGTCAAGAATGATACCTCAAATTTCTGCCCTGATTATCTAGATGTTTAACTGGATGACTGAGTATTCAACCTCCACTATGTCTTGTACACTGTTGTACAAGTGTTGACAGAACAAAGCAAAATACAAAACAAAGACACCAAGCAAAAGAAACAAACAAAAACAACAACTCCAAATCAACAACAGAAGAACAAATAATACATATGTAAAGATAAATAGAATATTATAAGAAAGAAAAGAATACAAGAACACCAAAGGAAAGAAAATATTATGAGAGGACAAAGAAAGGAGAAAGAATAAGGCTAAGGAACAGAAACAGGAAATTGTCACAAAAGAACAAAGAAAGGGAAAAATAAAATACAACAAAATAAAATAAGAGGCCCTGGCTGGTGCAGCTCAGTGGATTGAGTGCAGGCTGTGAACCAAAAGGTCACCGGTTTACCAGTCAGGGCACCTGCCTGGGTTGCAGGCTGGGTCCCCAGTAGGGGCCATGTGAGAGGCAACCACACATTGATGTTTCTCTCCCTCTCTTTCTCCCTTCCTTCCCCTCTCTCTAAAACTAAATAAATAAAATCTTTTTTAAAAATAAAATAAGAAAATGAATGACGAAGGCAAAATTAAGTGAGAAAAGGGAAAGTAAAATATAAGACTTGAAAGAAAAAATTAAGAGAAAATTTGAAGAAAAAATGATAAAAATACAAAAAAAAAAAGTAATGAAAAAGAATGAAGTGGAATTCTCAGCAGGATTTAGTCCTTGCCTACTCAATTCTCTGTTTGGATAAATCTCTGATGTTGTTTGAAGCTTGTGTAAGCCAATATGAGATGTTGTCCATGTCTAGTGCTAAGCAGTTTGTTCAAAGTTATAAGAAATTCACAGTTTGTGGCTGTTGCCTCTGGGCTTGGCTACATCCAGTAGGGGCCTCACTGCTCTGCAAGTCTGGATTATTATTAGCACAGAGATGAAGGATGGGTCAATGAATGACCAAAGGCACCACAGGATCTGCCTTCACCTGCCTCTGTCTGCTGTCCTGCCAGTAGTGTTAGTCTAGCTGTTGACCTGTTTCTTCTGAGAGGGCTTCTGGCAGAATCAGGAGGATAAGACACCAGGATCTCCCATCTGAGATTCCATTCAGGCTCTAGGGAAGGTGGGAATGTTCACCCATCCCCATGTCATATCTCTCAGACTGTCCTGAATTATTTTCCTTAACTCAGCATGGAGAAGCCCCTAGTAGGAAAGCAGGTAGGGCCTCTAGAGCCCAGAGTTTAGGTCTTCTGGAAAGCAGGAGGATGTCTCTAGGCTCTCCTGTGAGGACGAAACACCAATCTGGTTCCATGGATAGTGTATGGAATGGCCACGTCCTAAAGCCAGCCCTTGACACACCAGAGTCTGCCTATGTTGCTGTCTCCTCAGCAGGGGATAAGATACAAGTTGTAAAGAAGTAAAAAAAAAAGTACAATGCGGGGCAAGTAGGCTTCCAGAGTGCAAGGTGAAAGGATTTCAGAGGGTGGGGAAAGCAGTCATGCAGAATGAAGTCATTATTTTTTCCCCTGGGAGGGGCTTGTTTCTCTAAAAAAAAGTGATTTCTGTGGTATGGAAGCATGTCTTAACACTGGGAATCCAGCAGCCATTTCCCCACAGCTCTCTTAAAAGCCTTCCACTCCACATTCTCCTCGTGCAGCTCCAGACCGTGCTGTCTTCCCTTCACCTGAACCCAAAGTGGGTGCCTCTGGAAGTGGAACCTGTGTGTTGCCCCCCCCAAAAAAAAGAAAGAAAAGTGAGAGAAGAGAAGAGAAGAGAAGAGAAAAGAAAAGAAAAGAAAAGAAAAGAAAAGAAAAGAAAAGAAAAGAAAAGAAAAGAAAAGAAAAAAGAAAATTTTAAAAAGTGGTTTTGTCTCCAGAAGGCTCTGTCTCTCTCCAGCAGACAGAAGCTTGGAAAGGTTTCACTGCTAGATGCTACGTGGGTGTATGATCCTACCACCCATGCTCCATGCTTGGGAACCTGGTCTGGGGTCCAGACTTCCCTCCTCTCTTGGGGAAGCTTCTATAGATTTCCCCTGCTGCAATCTCAACCCACCACCCAGGAAAGGGATGCTGGCCCATTTTGAGTTCCTGCCCTTTCTACCAGTCTTGAGGTGGCTTCTGCCTGTTCCTGGCTGGTGTCTCCTCTTCGGATGTTTATTTCAGTTGCTTGTTGTCCTCTTTATTTCTATTTTCAGTTTGGTTTTGGGAGGCAGTGTGTGACACAGATCCTCCTGCTCTGTAGCCATCTTGCCCCTCTTCCCTTTGGTATAATTTTTGTGTATGTTTCATGATTTTTTCCCACCAAATACAGGATTTTTGTCTTAGTGTGAACATATACATTTACTGGCATTTAAAACAGGTAAAGTATTGTATTAATTAATATACCCATTAAAATGTATATATGTATCTATGTATATATGAGAGAGATGTATGTATATATATTTGAGACATGCTGACATTTGCTTAACAACCATCACTGACTTACATCACAGATAAATGATAATCCAAATATTTCACCCTGCGACCTTCCCTACGATCATCAAAGGAAACTCTTTCCCTTATTTACTAAATGCTGACCAAACATTAGGACCTCCATGCATGGTTTTGCTTCTAGCTGGAATGCATTTTCTTGCTCCTTATATTGGGTCTTTCTTATTCTTCAGTTCTCTGCATAAATTAAATCTCAAAAAGTACGACCCTGATTTTTTATTTGAGGTAGTCCCTCCTCAAGATAACTTTTCTTTCCCATGCTTTCTTTCTACTTCATTCATCACAGTTAACGAAATGTAGTAATACATGTGTTAGCACATGTTTATTTTGTGTTTTGATCCCTAGGTTTTCACCTTTATTGGGGCCAAGAGATCTTGTCATTTTTATTCATCACTGTGCATTCAAATTCTAGTACAGTGTCTAGAAGTTAGGGCTAGGTGAACATTTGCTGAATTGATGAACAGATGAATGAATGACTGAATGAATGATTACTGATAGGACACTATTTCATTTTTCAATGAATTTTTAAATAAAACTCTAAATACATATAATTAATAACATAATACTTCAAAATGTATTGTAGTTACAAGGTTTGATTTTATTTTTAGGTTAGTCAATAAATAATATAATTAAGAGACATCCAATGAAACACAATTTAAGTAAGTAATAAGTAGCTCAATGATAGGGTAGTATTCCTTCAATTCATTGTGTCATTGACTTGTTCATTGGCACTGAAACAGATAAAAGAATCAGGAGAATAATATTTCACTATCAGAAAAGCTACCACACAAGAAAATGTTTACTCAATTTAATAAGCATTTTCAAACATATTTAAGAGAACTGATTGTCTTTATAGCAAAATTACCATTTCCAAGTAATTGTAACTTCAATAAAAATTGATTGCCAATGAACTCTGTTTTGAGATCTAAGTATTGTGCAACTACATATATTTTACTAATATTTTAGACAGATTTTTTAAATATTAACAACTGTCAACTTTATCCTAAAACAATGCAATTTTAAACTATTGTAATTTATTTTTCCCCTGAAGCTTTTTCTTAAGTTTTTTGGGCTTTTACTATTATTTTATAGTGCTATTAAAAGGTATAGTTTAGCAGATGTGACTTATAAAAATACAGTCTTATTAGAGTAGTCTGGATCATTTTTTTCATTTAAAAATATAACTAATTTAGCCCTGCACATCACAATAATGGTTGCATTGGAAGGCTAAAGAATTTGGAAGTTATTTAGTTCATGATTCCCAGACATCACTAGCTTTTCCTCTCCACTCCTTTCTTACTTTCCAGTTCAGTTCTGCCTGTTATCTAAAAGAGACAAAACCAGGATTTGCACAGAATAGTGTTGCTATCCTTCCATAAATAATAGTTACCTTCAAGTGACCTTTAGGGGTATCCTGATTAATGCCCTTTTGTGGGTACTCAGATTTCAGTTCAACTTTATAGGAAATACACATTAAGTTTTAATGACAAGGTACAGGTTGTTCTGATGAATGTCTCTCCCCTAGTCTTGATTGACACCAGCGGGCTGTGGAGAATGACAAATTGTCAGACAACAGATCAATCTGTTTTCCCCATTAAATAATGAGGAATGAAAGGGCAGAGGCATGGGTGAGGGTGTTTTCTATGATTACCTTGTGGCCTACTGAAGATGTTTGTAAATCAAGCATGTTAGCAGTCAGCGTATGCTTATTATGTATGCAGTGGTGTGCATATTTGAGTGATGAGAATCAAATACTCAACAGATACCTTCAACAATAAAACCACAAATACCTATGAGGAGAAGAAAGTATTGAACAAGCTGTGAATACAAAATTGAGTATCCCCTGAGGATGGTAAGAATGTGCTGAGTAGAGAGGAGGAAGGAAAGTATTAGTAAAATGATCTGAATTATAGATATTTGAAGATTAAGAAACCATTAATTATTAGTTATTACATTTTTCAAGTGTTTTTCTTTTTGGTTGACAACTAAGATTTACAGGGATAGTTTGAATTATAAAACATTTGTCTTGGGGTATATTCTACAGAAGCTGTGCCTGGGATATATTAGTCAATATGCATTTTATCTAATTTGTCAACACAAAATTCCAAATAAAGAAAAAATTTGTAGTTTTCAGGGAAATTATAGGTATTTTCCACTGTTTTCCTAGAATCAAAAACTAGAATTTATGTGGCATCTTTTGGTTATTTGCTGTGTTATGGAAACAATCAGAATGAAAACTTGAGATTTAAAATGGAAACATGCCAATGCCATGGTTATTAGGTAACCGTTGAACCTGATGTCCAAAACAGGTGTATACCACTTTAGGGATGTTTTTGTTGTTCTCTTTGTTTCAAAGTGGACACATTGTAGGTAATGAGTAATTTAACCAATAAAAGAAAGTTTAATAAGGACAGAAAGAACATTTCTAACTACCTAAGGAACAGGATAAAACTAAGCTACAGAGACAAATTTGTAGCCTGAGATCCAGAAAACAAATCAATCTTTTTAATCTTCTCTCTCTCTCTCTCTCTCTTTCTTTTCCATAACAATTTTATACAACTTCCTCTGTTCTATTCATGTAGATCATATACTTCTTTCTTTATAAAGAAAGATGGGTACCCTCAATATTTTACTTTAAAAAAGACTCTTTCTGAATGTGCAGTCACATAGAAGAAATTATTAAGTCTGCATTGCAGATCTTCAGACCACACCTTGGTTAAAAAAACTTATGTCTTATGCCCAAACCATGACCACCCAGTTGTGGCATGAATAGTAAAAAGCCAAGAATTATGAGTGTGCCTATGACCATGTAGACAAAGGAAGAGGCTATTCTCAGAGAATGGGAGACAGTTGCTCCTAGAGGGTGTTGTATGACAGCTGAAACAATAAGTTTATAATATAAAGAATTTTTTTTAATTCCAGTGATAGTATAATTGTTTATGGAACCTCAGTTCCTATAGACTTTCATTACAAGATTATTTGTGTCTTGGGGAAAATTATTACCCTTAAAACAAATGCAAACCTATTTGAGATGACAATAAATTTTTAACTACCAGATATTTTAAAAACTGAAATATTTATTTTCATCATATATTTAAGGATATATTTTATTAATGGCAAATGAATGAAAGTCAATCCATAACTAATCTTGGTCTGAAAGGTTTATATCTATTTCCAAAACCACAGGTGTTTGGAAATGAGCATGTTGGTCTGCACTAACCACAGCATGGGCAAAAAAGGACACAACAAAATCAACAATTAGAATGTCTATTATGAAAGACAAAGTGCTGCTTGAATTCTTTGCTAAATGAAAATGCTTTATAGAGCATAAGTAATAAACTATATGATGAAATAAACCTCTCACCTAGAAATAATATAATTATAATTTCAGCTTGTTATGTTCAAATGAAGTGAATGAGGATATTAATAAAAATTTTAAGTCAAAACTAATTGATAGTTTTATTGTCAGCTTCCCTATTTTATTTTTTCTTAATATAAGTACCTTGAAATTATATTTATATTAGAGTTCATCTAGTCCAATCTCTTATACTTTTCAGGAATTTTTACTGTTATCTTCTTCACTCTCCCTATGCTCAAACATACCCATGACATGCATCCAATACCAGGGTTCCAAGGTACCCTACCTTTTTATTCACTTTAGGATTCCTCCAGATTGAACCAAATAAATATTTTAAATTTTATTTTCTCGGAGCCTTTTTGTCTGTTAGAGAAACTAATGCAATTGGACATGGAATTTTCAGTTTAGAATGAGGCCCAAAAGTAATAGATATGACATACCAAAACTGGTTGAGAAAAAAAAAAAAAAAACTCTTATAAAATTTGTAAAAAAAGAAACATACTAAAAACTCATTACATAATATCAAAGCTAACTTTCACATTAAGAATACAAAAATTTTTATATGAATATATGAGGAAATTTGGGCTTACTTGGAAAGAGCTGAACCTTGTATTATCAAAAAGACAAAAGACAAACATTGAGGAGGAAGTGGAGAATATTGATGGGGATACAGACAGGTAAAGCCACTATGGAAAACAGTGTGGGGGCACCCCAAATATTAAAAATAGAACTATCACATGATTCAGCAATTTCAGTTCTGAGTGTCTAGCCAAAGGAAATAAAAATAGGATCTTGAAGAGACATCTGTACCTCCATGATCACTGCAGCATTGTTTACAATAGCCAAGATATGGATCCAAATTATGAGTAAGTAGCTGTCAATGGATTGATGGGCAAAACAAATATCTCTCTCACACACACACACGCATGCATGCATGCAATGGTATATTATTCACCCATGAGAAAGAAAGAAATCTTGCTATTTTCAACTACTTAGATGAAATTTGTGGTAATTATGCTAACTGAAATAAGTCAAAGAGATAATGACAAACACTGCATGATATCACATATATGTAGAATTTTTTTAAGCCTAATTCAAAGAAACTGAGAGTAGAGTAGTATTTACCAAAGGCTGGATGTTTGGGAATGGGGAAATATTGTTTAAAGCATTTAAAATTCTAGTTATAATATTAACAAGTTCAAAGGCTCTAATGTATGGTATGGTGGCTATAGCTAATAATACTATGCTATGTACTTAAAAAATAAATTGATAAATGTTATCCTTACAAAAAAGGAATGTTAATGATGTGATGGGGATTCCGGTCAAGATGGCAATGTATGTAAACTTCGTACTCAGAACCTCTCACTACCACATCCAAATTCAATTATGTTACAGAACAACCATCATTTAGAACCACCTGAAATCCAACTGAACAAAATTCTTATAGATAAGTTTACAAAGAAGAAGTCACTTCTAACCACATCCAGCAATACATTAAATAGATCATATACCATGATAAAGTGAAATTCATCCCAGGGATGCAAAGATGTTACAATATTCACAAATCAATAAACATAATATATCACATACACAAAACTAAAGACAAAAATCACATAATCATATCAATAGATGCAGAAAAAGCATTTACTAAGATATAGTACCCATTTATGATAAAAAACACTTAGGACAATGGGAATAGAGGGAGCATTTCTCAACATAATAAAGGCCATATATGAGAGACCTACAGCCAACATCATACTCAATGGGCAAAAACTTAAAGCTTTCCCACTAAGATCAGGAACAAGACAAAGATGTCTGCTTTCACCACTCCTCCTCAGAATAGTACTGGAAGTCCTAGTCACAGCAATAAGACAAGAAAAAGAAATAAAAGGCATCCAAATTGGAAAGGAAGAAACAAAACTGTTGTTTGCAGATGACATGATAGTGTACATAGAAAATCCTATAGACTCCACCAAAAAACTACTCCACCTAATAAGTGAATTTGGCAAAACAGTGGGATACAAAGTCAATATCCAGAAATCAGAGGCATTTTTGTAAAGCAACAATGAAATATCAGAAAAAGAAATCAGGAAAAAAACTCATTTTATATAGCAACAAGAAAAATAAAGTACCTGGGAATAAACCTAACCAAGGACGTAAAAGACCTGTATGCAGAAAACTACACAACACTGAAGAAAGAACTTAAGGAAGGCACAAACAAATGGAAGCATGTACCATGCTCATGGATTGGAAGAATTAACACCATCAAAATGCCCATACTACCCAAAGCAATTTATACATTCCATTCAATCCCTATTAAAGTACCCATGACATATTTCAAAGATACAGAACAAACATTTCAGAAATTTATATGGAAACATAAATGACCCCAAATAGTTGCAGCAATTTTAAGAAAGAAGAGCAAAATAGGAGGGATCACAATACATGATACCAAACTGTATTACAAGGCCACTGTAATCAAAACAGCCTGGTGCTGGCATAAAAACAGACACATAAACCAATGGAACAGAACAGAGAGCCCATAAATACACCCAAGTCTCTATGGTCAATTAATATTTGACAAAGGGGGAAAAGCATAAAATGGAGTAAAAATAGCCTCTTCAACAAGTGGTGTTGGGAGATCTGGACAGCTACATGCAAAAAAATGAAACTTGATCACCAACTTAACACCATACACAAAAGTAACTTCATAGTGGAAAAAAGTCTTAAATATAAGTTGTGACACCATAAAAGTCCTAGAGAAAAACATCAGCAGGAAAATCTCAGACATTCCACACTGCAACATCTTCACTGATACATTCCCTAAAACAAGGGACATAAAGGAAAGAATTAAAAAATGGGACCTCATCAAATTACAAAGCTCCTGCATAGCTAAAGAAAACAGCATTAAGACGAAAGGAGAATAAACTATACAGGAAACCATATTTGCCAACGGTATCTTGGACAAGGGTTTATCTCTAAAATATATAAAGTCACATAACTCCAAGGAAGACAATCTAATTTAAAAATGGGCAAAATACTTGAACAGACACTTTGCCAAGGAAGACATATAGAGGGCCAGAGACATATGAAAAGATGCTCAGTGTCACTAGCCATCAGAGAGATGCAAATTAAAAGTACAGTGATATTCCACTTCACAATAGTCAGAATGGCCACCATAGACAAAGCAACATACAAGTGCTCGTGAGGTTGTGCAGAAAAGGGAACCCTAGTGCACTGTTGGTGGGAATGCAGACTGGTGCAGCCACTGTGGAAAACAGTATGGAATTTCCTCAGAAAACTAAAAATAGAACTGCTTTTTGACCCAGCAATTCCACTGCTAGGATTATACACTAGGAGTCCGGAAACACCAATCCAAAAGAACCTATGCACCCCGATGTTCATAGCAGCACAATTTACAATAGCCACGTGCTGGATGCAACCTAAATGTCCATCAGCAAATGAGTGGATCAAAAACCTATGGTACATTTACACAGTGGAATTCTACACAGCAGAGAGAAAGAAGGAGCTCCTACCCTTTCCGACACCATGGATGGAACTGGAGAGCATTATGCTAAGTGAAATGAGCCAGGTGGGAGGGACAAATACCATAATGATCTCATCTTTAACTGGAACATAATCAACAAAAGAAAAAAGCAAGCAAAATATAACCAGAGACATTGAAATTAAGAACAATTTAACAGTAAACAGAGGGGAGGGTGGAGGGTGTCATGGAGGGAAGTGTTTTCAGAAACTAATACAAAGGACACATGGACAAAACCAAGGGGGAGGATGGAAGCAAGGGAGGGAGGTGGGTTTGGCTAGGGTGGGGAAGAAATGCAGACAACTGTAATTGAACAACAATAAAATAATTCAAAAAAATTAAGAAGTCACTTCTAGACTGATGAGAGATGTAGAGATGCTGAACAGGCTGGTCTCACATCTGTGTGTCCAGGTTGAAAATCAGGATGGCTGATTTTCAGAGGACCCCCTGAGAAGCCAAGGGTACCAGCACTACACCAGAAACCCAAACCCAGGATTCTAGTGCCAGAAAGAGAATTCTCTATAGCAACTGGCTGTAAAAACCATCAGTGATTGAAGCTGATGGAGATAGAGGGCCTGTGGAGTCCCAGGCATTCCCCAAAGCCTTACAAACATACTTACTCAGACTCACTTACTTTGAGCTCAAGAACTGAGACAGAAGCTCAAAAAGCACCTAGGAAATATGGGAAGGAACTGAATTGTCTGGCTTCAAAACAAAGGGTGGAGGGGCAGCTTTCTCCCAGACAAAAATACTCACAGAGGTTATTGTTCCTTTGGTGATCCCACCCCATGTGGAGCCAGCAGGCAGGTGTCATATCTGATTCTCCATTAACCTGGCTAACAATGATCACTCCACCTTGGCGATTCACTGAGACACTGCCCTACCCAACTTATGGGCCCACCCAAATTAGTTTCAGTGGTTTTTCTATACAAATGGCCTCTATAGACTTATGCTTTAAACCTCCCTGAAATCTTCCAAACAAGCAGGACCTGGCTTCTATGTACCCTTACTTCTTGCTAAGTGGTCCCAGGCCCCAAACTAGAGGCAACCAGCTTTGATTCACGATATGAACTCTCTCAGGCACTTCCAAGTCAGGCACAGTGTTGGCCATCTGCAGATCACTCTATAGCTCATGTTGGATGGCCCTGAGCAGGGCCCAGGTCACCAAATCTGGAGGACTCAGAGCCAGTAAACCTGGTGGACCACTTCAGACCAAGTGGGATTATAACCTAACCACTTTCACATGGAACATACTAAAGGGGAAGTCTTGGCAGGCACCAAAGCCCCACTGAACAAAGACATGCTCTGTGGGTTCCGTCCCTGCATAGCTGACCCTCCACTGTAGTTGTAGCTGATCCTTATAGCCTGTCCCCTGGAGGTCAATCCCTCCCAGTGAGATGCCAGCAGCAATTAAGGCTCAACTACAAAAGGACACAACCCACATATGAGGGGGGCACCTGGAACAAGCTCAAGTGACTGAAGAGTCTGTGCCACTGGGCCCTTCAGGATACCTACTGTATTAGGTCACTTTACCAAGACTAGGAGTCATAGCATTCCTACTCAATACATAGAAACAAACACCAGGAAACAGCTAAAATGAGGAGACCAAAGAAAAGATTCCAAGTGAAAGAACAGGAGAAATCTCCAGGAAAAAATCTAAATTAAATGGAGGCAAGCAAACTACCCAATATGGAGTACAAAATAATAGTTATAAGGATGCTAAATGAGCTAGTGAGAACTTCAACAGCATAAAAAAGGACATGGAAACCATAAAAAAGAACTAGTCAGAAATGAAGAATGCACTGACATGGAGAATATATTACAGGGAATCAAAAGTAGAATATAGGAAGAAGAGGATCAAATCAGCATTTTGGAAAATAAGAAAGCAGAAAACACCCAATTAAAATAAAATTTCTCTTTGGTTGTGACTGTAAACCTTTGTTATCACTTAATAGTGACCAAAAAGAAATGATGGCTCTGCCGGAGTTTTCATCGAAGGGCAGAGAAACGTTCCATTCGGCTAAAATTTAAAAGAACCATGGGAGACAAAGTAAGTTTGCTTTGAATCATAAACCGTATTAGAGTCACTGAACCATATTAGATGCCAAAATATCTCAATTTGTGATACTATTTAATGCAATATTTGTACAACTTGGCATTTTTTATTTATTCAACAAATATCTGCTATGTATATTATGTGTTCACTCTTCTAAGAATTGGAGAAACATCAATTAACTTAACAGAAATAATCTCTTACAGATTTTTTATGGATTTTTCTATCTAGTGTTACAGAAAAACACACAGTCTCAAGAGTATTGCAAAATAGTACTAAGGGGATACATAGCCATGGAACCCAATTTGGACTTGGGGAATGAGAAAAGCATTCTCAAATAAATTTGCATCTAAAGAGAGATTTGAAGGACAAGGAGACATTAGCTTAATGGGCAACCTGTGGAAGAATGTTCCAGGCTGAAGGACTAGTTCTGAGACTGAGAAAGAGCAGGGATCACACAAGGATTAAAGTCAAGGGGTAGAGAAGGGATGTGACTCTCATGTAAAATAGAAAGAAGTTTGGAATGATTCTGGAGAGAATTAAAAAAAAAACAGAAATGGATAAATAAATATTCCAGGTGATAAAAAGTCATATAAAAGATGCTAGCCAAATATGACTTCATTTTATGGGCAAGTGGCAGTTATTGAGGAATTTTCAATAGGGAATGTAAATATCTCCATATGAACAAAGAATTTTCTGAAATAATAGTGGACATTTTTTTACACCTTCAGGCTATAAGGGAGCTGTTTTAGATGGGCAAAGAGCTTGTGCCTGCATAAATAAATAATTTAAACATACCGATTGAGAATTTACTGTCAGAAGAATTACAGATATTTTATTTAATCTTATTGTGCCAGGATGTAATTCAACTTTTGTTATCTTCATCTTTATTGGTAATAACACTGAGCTACAGGGTGGCAAATGTGTAGCCCAGGATTATAGAGCTCTAAAGTGGTGAAGCAAGAAATAAAAATCAATTCTTTAACTCCAAAATCTAGACCTTTCTCTTAACTACTGCCATGCTTCTAGCCAAATGCGAGGAGAAGCTGAATCATTTAACCCAAGGGTAATTGATTCAAATTTTAAATTCAAGCAAATACATGTCAGTTTTATTAAAGCAAGATGACTGCTTTTAGCGTCTAAAGATTTTTGCATCATTTTCACTTTCATGGGCATAGATTTATAGCCATAGCCTGCTTTTTCTCTTTGGTTGTAAAATTACCCCCATTTACCTTTGATAATGCCCATGCATTTGTATGGTTACCGATCCACAAATTCTCCTCTCCCTAATGATATGTATTCTAGCAATCTTTGAGGCCTTTCATGCACAGTTCTAGTTCTGGGACAGACTGGTTTTATTGAATTACTCCAACAGTAACATTACACTGTAGGCCTGTACATTCAAATGATGGATCATAGTAATTCTAATGCAGTTATTCTAGTATGATTTAGATTGTAATGCTAAAGCATTATCAAAATATAACACTAAAGCAATCTCTGAGGAAATTTTTTCCCTTCCAGTCAGGGAAAGGAAAGTTCTATTCATGCATAATTATTAAATATGCACTTAAAGGGGTAGAAGCCCTTTTAATTTGGAAAAGCTGATTGTTTTAATCGGTAAAAGTGACAGATGACCTAAAGCTTATAGTATCCGCAGACAAGAGAACAGAAGAAAAGGAAGTAAAGAATGCAAACTTGGCCTAGAACTGAGCTGTGTCTCAAAAATAGTAGTAAAAAATTCTAGCAATTGTTTGACAGAGCTACCAATTAGTGTCTTACTCCATAGAAGATATCATAAATTTGAAGGGATTTCTACAGTTAAGGGATATAAATGTAGGCATTTTTATAAAATACATCTCAGAGAAAATAATGTGTCAGGCCCATATAAGTGACTGAACATGCTATTAAAGCAAATGAAAATCCCAGTTGAACAGTACTTGCTTGTATTAAGATAGGAACACCTATGGTCCCAGATTTTAGTATTTCCAGTTTTATCTTGGTGGCATTTATTTCATCATAGTTTAACCAGTTATTAGCAGAATACAGGGCAAACAGCAGCTTCTCTTCTATATGCTAATGTTTCTAAGTCAATCTTCACAGTTTTCTAGCTCTATTTTCTTCAGAATAATAGGTGCAAAAATAAAAAAATAACTGTCAATAAATGTAAATAAACAACTTAGAACATTCAGAATTCCAAACATGCAACAATTCAGAGGGTGGTTTTTCTTTACTTTTGCTGTCCACACGCAGGCTGAAAATCTGAGCCTATGAAGTCACGGTGCCCACAAAATCTGGGCACCTCTCAGGCTCAGAGGAAAGCCTACAGAATAGTTTTTTCTATCGTTTTATTATAAAGCTTTTCAAATACTTGGAAAAGTTTAAAGAATAGCATTTCTCTACACCCCAGTATAGATTTACACTATACACTATAGATATTCCTATACACCCCACATTGATTTAACAATTGTTAGAATTTTTAAATTTGTTTTATCTCTATGTGTGTACAAATACACAGAACTGTAGTTATTTTGGTTGCTAAACTATTTGTGAAGAATTTGCATTTTTAACTACACTATATCCCTAAATACATCCACATCCATATCCTAAGAAAGGGACTTTCTTCTACATAATATAATATAGAATATATAATCATCAAAGCCAAGAAAATGTAATCCAATATCTATATAATATTCAAATTTTCTCAATTGCCTTTGATTTATTTTCCAAACTAGAATTCAATCAAGATCCACATATTACATTGTTATTAATAAATTTTATTTTTAGGACAGTTTTAGGTTCAACATTAAATAGAAAGTAGTCTCCAACATACACATTTTTACGTTTTCTCTTGACCTATTTTCATGTAAAATATCCTCTTTTTTTCCTAATGACATTGTCTTTTGAAGAAAACAAGATGTTTAGGATGCCCCACAGTCTAAATCAATGTGGTTTCAGGTAATATGTAATTCTATCTTATTTTCTATAAACAGAAATAGCTCTAAAGCCTTGGTTATATTCAAGTTAAATTTTTTTTTAACAATGCAAATTTTTAAGAGAAAGGGGAAGAGAGGGAGCAAGAGAGGAAGAGGAACATTGATGTGAGAGGGAAACATTAATTGGTTGCTTCTCATGGTCTCCCCAACAGGGACCTAATCTACAACCTAGGCATGTGCCCTGACCAAGAATCAAACCAGTAACCTTTTGCTCTATGGGATGCCAACCAATCAACTGATACACACTAGCCAGGGCACCAGCATGCCTTTCTTTATTGGAGACACTTCATAAATGCATCACATTAGGAGTCACATATGTCAGGTTGCCACACTATTAGTGATGTTCAATTGGATCAATTATTTTAAGGGTAACTGTAGGTTTCTTCATTTTAAACATCTGGTTTTTCCCTGTGCAATATCTGGGTTGATACCATGGCACTGTGGGAAGATCTTTCCCCCCAAGAATTATTACTTTGTTTTATTTTTGTTCTTCAGTTACAATTGTCCCACCTTTTTACCTATTGCTGACCCTTGCCCTGCCCTCCCCTTACTCCCCACCTCCCTTTCCACAGTCAATTCCACCCCATTGTCCAATATTCACATTCCTTGACTTGCCCTTCCCCTTCTTTCCCCTGTTCTCTTCCTCGCCCTTCACCTCTGATCACTGTCAGCTTGTTCTTTATTTCCATGTCTCTGTCTAATGGTTTTCAATTCACTGCTGAACCATGCCTGGAACAATGGTGAGAATTGCAAATTAGTAATCTAGTATATCCATCATTTTTTAAGAATTTATTACCTGACATTACTCTGTAAAGGGTCTTTCCTGATAAATACATTGTAATTTTAAAATCTAAATTATTGCTTGTTTCTTTGAAAATGAGGAAGAGATAAACTTTTTTTTGCAATACTAATTCAAGGAGGTTATTTATTTTGTTACAAAATATTCTATGGTTTATAATAAGTTGAGTTCACAAATATATTGTAATTAAAATCATGGGATATTGAAAATTAATCCTTTCCTCCAATTTTATGTATTATTTAATTTCTTGGTTTGGGACTAAAAATCTACATATTTTGAGCACAAAGTAGGTGCTGGTCAATTTGTAAATTAACAACTATCCTTGCAAGTAGAAATCACCCTTTTGCAGAAGAGAAAGTATATAAGAAAAAGGATATAGTTAAGCCTATTATCAAATATTTAGTTACCAAATGAGTTTCAGAGCCAAGATTAGAAAATAAACATTTCTCCCTTCAAGAAAGCTTTGCTTTCTGTAGCATCCCTGTTAGTTCTCTTCTACAGAGCCATGAGCTTCATATCATGCAGATCAAACTTCCCAATGCACAAAACTGAGGTAGCCTTGGAATCTACTGAAGAAAGCGGATTTTATTATGGTTTTAAAATATGCCCGGGGTTTTGTGATTACTCAGGCATGGTGAGGCCAATGGATGAGGAGACTATTACACTGAAAAATAGTTATTCAGAGTTGCCCAGAGGAAAGGGTATGCCACGCCTCTCAGGGCCTCATGGGGTGCACCAGCATTGGTCCCCAGTCACAAGGACAAAAGCTAGAGAATGAACCAGAGGTTTTTTTGTGGTTTTCACAAAAATGAATGGACAAAGCAGGGTAAGCAAGATGAGCAAGTTTAGGATTGGATAGTTTGAATAATTACAGTGGGCTCTGGAATTGATGAGTACTGGCCCTGAGGTGTATTAAGGCAGAGGAATAATGTCCTGGGATGGCAGGAACTTGATGAAAGGAGTCGTATGAGGAGGGGTTATGAATCTGGGGTTGGTCAGTTTATATTTGAAAGGCTTGCTTACTGGCAAGTTACTTGCTATCTCTAGAATTTCGCTATTGCTGAGAGGGGAGAATGCAAAGTCCCCAAACATCAAGACATCATAAAATATGAATAATAAACAATAACAATGGACATTGTCCAAAAGTTAAGGAACTATATATAAATGGGTTAGATTTCTCTACAAAGTTTTTTAACATTATGAGATTCTACCCTATACTAACACTTAAACATAACCCATGCAAACTTATGTCATGCACCAATTAAGAAGTGTTAGACCACATTTCATATCAGATGATTTGTTTATATTAGGGACTGGATTTTGTTTTTCATCAACACAGAAATATAAAATATATTAGCGAAGAAGAAACATATTATGAAAATCTTGCCAATAATATAACTAAAATTTTATATTTAGGGAAACCTAAATATTATTTATGTGAAATTATCAGCAACTTTTATTGCAGTTCATTGGCTATATATTAGCATATAGGTTCTAGATGTTTTAATAGTTTCATTGAAAAAGATTAATGCTTGAATATCTACTTAATGTATACTTTGTGTGCCATATGAACATATTGTATAGTTTATACTATTGGCATGATAGAGAAATCACATTTGTTCCAAAAAAGTTTTAAAAATGTATTAAACTTTCCCTACCAATGTATTTATTAATTTTAGTACCAATTCTGTTATTGGCATAGAGTGACAGTTCTACATTTATCAGATGTCAGTGGCAATGATATAAGATTTACAAGATGTTAGGTGACTTCCATCTGGTTAGCACTACAGCATCTGCCAACGCACATGATCAAGCAGAAGACACAGACACCAAGTGCTGAAAGGCAGCGGTCTGACTCTCATCTTGTTGGATAACAGGGTATTTTGGGCTCCACCAATGTATCAGTGGAACTAAAATAAATCTGTGGCAATCAAATTTGTTTCTATAAATAGTTACAACTTTATTTTAAACACCTAGGATATTAACATGAAAATGATAAGACATCACTTCTCTGATATTTAAGTGTTACGGTTTATGTAACAGTAACACTTAAATATCTATGAAAGTGTCAGAATACCTTCTGCTGTGGATAAACACTTCTTTAGAAATCTGAGACTGGCTCATGGTTTTGGGGTCAGGTTTCCCCATTCAGGTTTCTATATGCCAGTTATTTAGTTAAGTTTGTTCTGTTTCTTTCACTTAACATTTAATGACATATGCTTTTCATACTCTGGATTTTCAAAAAGAGGATTTAAAAAAGCATAGATAAATCAGTAGAAACTCACCATTTCTGTTGTTTGTTAGGTTCATTGCTTTTTCACAACCTCACTCAAAATCAACAGTTGTGCTTGCTTTCAGAGATGCATAGCTATAAAAAATAAAAATACATAGATATAAGACAATTGAAAGAAAGATAATATCTTAATAAATAAGAAAGCAAATTGAAGCAAATGGCAAGACTGATATATAGAAATTTCAATTTTAGCCAGTATTTGACCTCAAACTGGGATGGTGTGTTTTCCCAGTCTGGGAAAACTAGAGGACAACTGGCTTAGCTAAAAGAGGCATAAAACCCTAACTGATGAATGGCAGGCATTCCTAAGTGAAGTTAAGTTGACAAGGTGTGATAAAGTTAGAGTAGAAAACTGGATTTTTAGAGGCTCTATACCAATGTTATTTATTTGGTGGTTTATAACTGATAGTGTATATCTTGTTAAATTTTTTGAAAATTCTTTTCTAAAAATTATTAAATTACTAACCAACAGTGAAAGTAAGTATAAATGGTACACATACAACAATTTTTTTAAAAAAATATTGGGTAATTAGTCCAAAGTGTTGAGTTGAGTTCAGGGCAGCTTTCCTGTTCTGTTAATTGAACTTTGGGACACTGAGCCCTGGCTGAGTGGCTTAGCGGATTGGAGCATTGTTCCATAAACCCAAAGACTGCTGGTATCATTCCCGGTCAGGGCACATTACTAGGCTACGGGTTCCACCCCCGACTCTGGGGATGTATGGGAGGCAGCTGATTGATGTTTCCCTCTCGCACCGATGTTTCTCTCTCTCTCTCTCTCACCCCCTCTCCCTAAAATCAATAAACATATCCTTGGGTGAGGATTAAAGGGGCAAAAAAACTTTTGGACATTGGAACACAAGCTAGGAGAGATCTTTGGATAGAAAGCGTTGTTCCCAGCATACATAAATGAAGAAGAAATAGAATAATTAATAAATGATAATTCCTTAGGAACTATATTTTTCTGTGGATTTTGTTTGTTCAAGGACAACATTCCATTAAAATGGCATAGTTAAGTTTAAGTGTAGCCAAAATATAGAAATGAGTCAGGTTTATTGATGACATCTACAAATCAACCCAAAGTGACCATGTCTCTACTCATCATGGTCCTTCATGGTCTCTCAATCTATTGTGGCACAAGGAAAAAATGAGATAGGATCAGTTAGAGCACATGAATTTGAATCTCAGTCCTTACTTGATATCATTCTTCCATTTTAGGCAAATTAATTTATTTCTTCTGCAAGGATTCAGAAACTCTTGCACATGAGTTTTCTCTCTTATCATGGACAAAATGTGGGAGGCATTGTAGTTTACCAAGTAAATATATGGGGTTTGTGGCTAGCTAACCCCGCTCTACACTTCCACCACTTTATAGTTACTTGGACTTAGGAAAAGTGTTGAATCTCTCTGAGTTTCCATTTTCTGTCCTAGAAATGGTGATAATGATCTCTACCTTTAAGATTGTGCAGAGTATTAAACATATTTAAAACATGTGGCATATAGCAGGTACTTGATGAATGCCAATAAACATTGTTGAGACTATATTTGTCATTATTAATGTTATTATTGCAGTTATATATATTTTTGTTGATCTATTTTTATTGTTTTTTATTTTTATTTAATTTATTTGGGTGACAATTGTTAATAAAATTATGTAGGTTTCAGAGATACAATTGTATAATGCATCATCTGCATATTGTGTTGTATGTTTATCACCCCAAGTCAAATCTCCTTCCACCACCATTTATCTGCCATTTACCCTTTTCTACCTCTCCTCACCCCCATTTCCCTCTGGCCATCATCATACTGTTGTCTGTGTCTATGAGATTTTCTTTTTCTTTTTTTTTCCTTACTTAATCCTTCCACCCTTCTCACCCAGCCCCTAACCCCCACCCCTCTGACCACTGTCAGCCTGTTCTCTCTATCCATGAGTTTGTCTCCACTTTGTTAGTTCATTTCATTCATTTGGATCCACATGTTAGTGAAATCATATGGTATTTGTTTTATTTATAGTATTACTTACTTTCTTCCCTTAACCTTAGACATATTAAATATTTCATAGTCCCTTGGAGATTTTACAGTTTAGTGGAAACACTTTAGGCAACAGAATTTACAATATATAAAAGAAATATCAGAGTAGCCCTTTGATGAAGCAGACAAAGGGCCAGGATCTCCTCCTGGCTGGCTTCCTCCTCCTTAAGTGCAGAGACCCCTGGACCCATGCAGTAGAACCCATAATACCTAAGTAATATATTTTGGAAAATCCTAGTCTAAAAGTTTTATTTTATAGATACAAAAATTGATTCAGAAATGTAATGTGATTAACCCTAAATCCTACAATTAATTGATATGAAACTGATGTTACAGACCAATGTTGCTAACTTTTAGTCCAGGATACCTTCCTCATAGGCTCTCTCTACTGTGGACTTTTGTACTCATATTCACTGTCAATATTTCACATGCTACACCTTTATGCTAATTCAAATAAGCATGTAAATTGACCTTTTTATTCCTTTTTAACAAAAGAAACAAGTAAAGAGAAATTATGGTTTTGAGCAAGATATAACATATAACTATTTTATCCAGAAATGCTTCATTTAAAAATAATATTATAACATCAATTGATGTAATTGCACTGTCTTAATAAGGTCACATGAATGAAAAGACATTGCCAGGTGTGCATCTCACACTTTATTTATAGGAAATATAGAGAGAAATCATGAAACCAGAAAAGTCCCACATGACATAAGCTTATATATCCCACCACTATATTATAAACCATATGCAAAGGTTTTAAGAAACATAAACATGGTGGGAGAAGAAAGGGAAATTTTTGAAGTCACTTAGACAAAAGTGATTTCTATCACTTTTTGGTATTTAATGTGTTCAAATAATTTCTTAGAATTTATTTCTTAGAGCTTTAGGCTCTAGTTCTGTAAAGTAGAGCAAGTAATACACACTCATCAGCTGTAATATAAGAAGTAAATGAGGTTTTGCAGCATACTGAATTGGAATATGCACTAAAGCATTAGTTTCACTCATTGGTAGCTGAAAAGGACTACATACTGCAAAATCCTGAACCAAATGACATGTGCTGAAGCTTACATGCACACGAGTCAATTCATGTAAGCAAAGTTCACAGGTATTTATCTTACTTTATATAAAACAAAAACATATATTCATATTTCTTTAATGTTTTTTGTTTGTTTTAACATTCATTTTTACTCATTTTAGGCTATTATTTTTGTCATAAATATATTTACCAGCCTATTTTTATATCTTATAATGAATTAATTTTATGATAATGTAAAAAGTAAGAAAACATGCTTAAGGCTTTATCATTCTATGCTTATGTGTATTTTATTATGAAGATTTAAAACATTATAAAGACTAGAGAGTCAGACAAGGAATTCTCATTTAACCTACAATGTAAACCAGATTTTTAAATCACCAAGATTGTGCTGCACTTAATTAATACAAATGTTTTAGCTATTTATTAATTTCTATTTGGGGGAATATAAAAAGCAAATCCCCTATGCCATGCTCAGAGCTACTTACATTTTTATCTTTAATAATATGAATGCTGTCTTATATAGTCACAAAGACATTATTATATCTAACAACATTAATGCTTAGTCCTTGTTTTCTTCTAGCTTTAAATGAATAAATGGCTTTCAAAGCAACAGTAAACTTTTATGATGTTGGGTTCTATTCTACAATTAGACTGAATCATGTCACAGGCTCAAAAGATTACCTTACACTCATCTAAGTGAAAATAATTATTTGTAGCCCTAAAGTATATAAAATATTCATAGCAGAAACAAATATTACTTTATATAACACAAGATTTAGTAAGTCAACAGCCACCTTTTAAAATATGCACACATCATAAAATATTAGAATGCATAAACATTTTTTAGGGATAATTAAGAATATGGCATTGAGTTGATAATGCACATTTTTGGACCTTTGGTGGAGGAGACTGTTAATTTTAACCCATCTTTGGTATATCTTCTTGAATATGAATTCCTTCTGATAATTACTTGGATGAATAAATGGTAGAGAGTAAATAAAAAATGAGGATTATATATTTTTCTCAGTTAAAAAAGTCAAAAGGTGACACAAGATCATGGGAATAGCATTGAAGTTATGAACTGAGCTTTATTATTTAAGGGTCACTCATGTGACCTTAAGTTAGTCACTTAACTTCTCTAAGGTTTGATATATTCATCTATTAATTGCAGATAATCAGATCTGCTTGGCATCACCTGTTACAGTGGGTTGCTTTATGAATAATGTAAGAAATATGTGTTGGTAGTATAAATGGTATCATATAAGTGTCAGAGAAATGAATGACTCCCTTTCCAATGTTGCAAGGTATAACAATATATACATTTAGAAAATTCTCAAGCAATAAGCAATCAATCACATTGTCCAAAACAATTTCTAACCTTCAAAATGTTTCCATCCCCAGCTTCTGAAACACTGGCTTTTGATTATCTTTAAAACAACATACTCATGTCAGAGATGTAAAAGGAGTAAGACTGTGAGAATACAATATTTATTCTTCCTTCACCGTGGATAGCTTATCCTAAACAAGATTGAAGGAAACACCTGCTTGGTCTCAGACTAGGCATGAACAATCACTTAGTCTTAATTTTATCATTCACTGAACAAACATGTATTGAGAAATGAGTCTCACTTGATAAGTGAGGAACAGACTGGGGAATCAGTTACATGGCATATGAAAAGAAACATAAGCAGAGTATGTAATGCAGAGTATTATTCAGAAAATCTAAGCTGGCATATAAAAGTGACTTCTGATACTTCCTACTGAAGTCTGTGAGTTGATGTGCAAAGTCTTCTGCCTGGGGTCCACCCCTCATGGATTAAACCACACTGCCACACTTCCAGAGATGGCCCCAACTTCTTCCTGAAGCACCCTTTCCTCACATTTTGGGGGAACAGCCCACAGAAGCATGTGGGCCCTATTCTCTCTCATCTTTCATTTCCAACTCTTTAGTCTTATAGTAATTTCTTCCTACAGTTTCCTGTTATCCATAAATGTGTTTCTAAAAAAAAATAATTTCAGTAATTGTAAGCTTTCATTAAAAAATCAGTTTTAGCAATTTCTTATTTTTGCTCTAAAATTATCTGAATTAATCAAATAAACAGCAAAGAGTTTTTTTTAGAAAAATGAATACTTAGCTACCCTCTTTGAATGGGGTCATAGGATAAGAGGAGGAAAAAAACACAGAATATAACATCTTGGTAAATGTTTCTACTATGCCCACTGGAGTGGAAATTATGAGAATGGGAGTTTCTGTGGAGGGATAATATAGAGAGTATAAAAACAAAGGGGAAAGAGATAATTAGTACTTTTATGAGAGAATTATCAACACACAGATAAATTGAAAAGGAGTGGAGTAAATGAGAGGGAGGAATCGATATGAGAATATGATGGTTTCTGTTTGAATGTGCTGAGCT